>JAPZDZ010000011.1:14024792-14050650 GCA_029783805.1 Acanthurus tennentii
CAAGTACACCATGCAGTTTTCATGTATGAGCAAGCCCACTTTCTCCCAGTAAGTGAGCATAGCTTGGTCCTTGCCACAGGGAACGGAATGAACTGCAAGTTTAATGATCTATTTCAGAAAAGGGAGCCTGTGTCTCCTCTTAAAGTTGTTGTCATACGCCTTCTTTTTGGAAATTAAGTTGCTAAAATGGTCTCACAAGTTGCCAAACCTGCTAACATGCACACTTTATAGCTTTGAGGTAGTTTTTTAGTTCTTGTCCACTGTTTTAAACTGTCATGCATGCTTATTTTAGCAATGCGTGTTAGTCAGTGAGTAGTCAATTAGTTGATAAAGCGCATCTCTTTGGCATGAGCTCTCAAGCGCCACCTAATGCACATTTTCTCTAACACGGAGTTAATACTATTCACAGCTATTAAGTTAAAAGTGAACCCATAGTATATCATGGTTTCCTGCACCCACATTGTTTTTCCGACTGATGTAAACACAAATAAGTTGAGGTCATCAAGGTCTTTAACATCAGAATGTGTAAACATTGTACAATATTTTTAGGGTCATGCTTTAAGGACTAATTATTCTCTTTCTTTATTTTCTTTATTCTCATAAACTGCCCACAGACAGCCAATGCTGTGTGAATCAAATAAAAACTACAAAGTCTTTTACATTGCCTCAGAGTTTTTAATTTTGACATTGATCCTTATGTTCTTGGCTCTAGGGAGCCGGGAGCAATTATGCAGCCATTTTTCACATGTATAAAACACGGAAATTTTGGCAGAACCTCAAATGAGGTTATCGCATACTTTACTGTGTTTCTCCTTCAGCTGCCCTGAATATGTGTTTCCTCCTTTTCAGTTTCTGTTTATTGCTGCATTGTTGTATTCAGCTGTATGTTTGCAGGGGGGGAAGGGAGAAGAAAAATAGAGAGATCAAATGAAAACGCATCTAAGCTCCAACAACTAAGCCCAAGTTTGCCTGAGCGACAGGGAGACCTCATTAACTCAGTCCCAGCGTGTCTTTTAAATCCACCACACAATTTCAATCACTGAAAACATTTTTCAAAAGTCAGCACTTAACTTGCAAATAACTGTACAACAGGTGTGGGTGTTGAAATGCTCTTTCTTTGTCTCTCTGTGTCTCTATTCATGATTTTGAACCATTCAAACCCAAGCTGTTTTCCAAAATCCATCCTTGTCTCTTACTAAGGATGATATATTGACTATTTTGTATCAGAGTTGCTTGTCAAATGTCTCTTTACATCTTAAGACACAATAATTGTACACAATTCATTGTCTTCTTAATATTGTATTTAGTCATGTTGAGGAAAATCTAAAAAGTAACTGTTCAAAAGTTGCAGTCTCATTATATGTGTGCTATATCCAATGATCTGGGGGCTACTGATAATTATAACAATAATTCAAAAACAAAACTCTGTTAAAAGTTGCGGCAGAGAGCTTTTCTCCAGTGACGGAGACAGTTGAAGTATCATAAGTAGCCAATTTGCTTTTGACACTTGAGAGGCAACACCATGCTCCCTCTCATATACTTTCTCCTCAGTATCCTTCCCATAGTTTCTCTTATGAAATCAAGAAAGATAAATGTGCTGGGCTAAAATTATGAGAGCCTCTGTTTATGCCTTGGATTCCTCTCACTGAGTGAACATCCCAGGAAAAAAAATTAGGTTAGTGAGTTTTTTTCTTGCAGCATCAGCATTTCGTTAACCAAACCACCTATGTTTTTTGTTCTTGTCCCTCCTATAGAGAACGTGAGAATTCCACTGTTTATTTTACAGCAACATAGGAAGACAGTTGCCTGACTGACGGACGCAGAGAAACACTGACACACAATCAGCAGGGGAGAAAAGCATGAGTTGACTTTTGAAATGATTAGGACTAATAAGCTCTTTGACTGTAAGTTTTGTTGCATGAAAAAGGAAAGTTCAAAAACTGTCAGACTGGAGAGAGTAAAATGAAATTTGAGAACTTTGTTTAAATCTTTTGAGTAAGTTTCATTGCTTTAAAAAGAAAATTAAAAAGCACATTTAAATCTGGAACAATTGCAATATATAAAAACATCAGTGTATAATATAATAGTCTCTCTTCAAAGCCTTTTGTTTTTGAAAAGACTCTCTCTGCTCTGTTGTCCTCCCATCTTTTTTCTTGCATCCCCACTATGCATTTTTTAAGCGGGAAGAGCCAAGGCACAAGGAAAAAGATGAAAGTTGGAAAGTAGGATAGGATAAACAAAGACACAATGAATGAAGACAAACGAGAAGAGCCTTGTGTGTATCTGCTTGCACACTCAGCCTCTCTGTGTTGCTAAAACTGTCTGTCTTTTCCTGTTAAAAGCCAAAAGATGCACAAACCAAATTCAATGCAAATCAAATACTGTATTATTCTCCTTTTCAAATTCTGTCATTTAGAATTTCAAATAGCCATGCAAAATTGTTTTCTCTCTCTTTTCTATGTGCAACACAAACTACTTACTGTGTTCCTCTATTTGTTGCTACTACAGATGCGGAGAAACTCTCCAGTATCAATGAGTTTTTATTTAACCACCACAAAAAGTTGCTGTTTTAAGGTTCCTGTCAGAGAGTGCATCCAAATTCAGTGACCCATTGATTTTCATTTTCAACCTCAAGTAACTTTACTGCCTCCTTATTTAACAAACATTGAATACGTTTGCTACATCAGTTGAACATATTCCAAGAATCTGATTACAACAGGATTAATGTAGATAACATGGATTTTGCAGGAATTATGTTTCTAATCATTTAGATTCCCAACCTTTTTAAATATTACCAGCTGCAATCACAGACATTTGTTATCAATTAGTGTTTATAGTCCTTACTATTACCACTATTACCATACTATTTACTATCTTTCCACTGGCACCTACGTTATGTATGGAGTTAGAAGTTAATTGGTATCCTTAATCAATATTTATGTTCTGTGGCTGCAGTGTTTAATCCATACTTTGAAGAGCTAGTGCATGTATGCACTGCCACATCCACCATCTTTGTAAAAAGTTGCGTTTGGGCAACTTTTTCCTTTTCTCTACTGTGTTAATTTGACATTTTAGTCAGTCTGTCATAATAATTTCCTGATAGAATAGTTGGCTAGAAAGATTAGCCTAAAGGGCAAATCTGACAAGCTTTGCTGTCCTCCTATTCAAAGTGCTGACAATGTGGGTAGATCTAGCCGTTGGTCCACAAAGCATACGCCATGGTTTCTCAGACATAACCTCTCTGGCTGATAGATTTCATTGAACACTGTCTGTCTTTAATGGGCAAACAGTAACAAGACATCAGATGGGATTGATTGATGTTGATGTGTTCGGCGAGGTGGCGGAGAGCTGAAAGTAGCACCTTAAACAAGGGTATGGAAAGGAAAACTGCATTGTTATTAGCTGATGGAGAGCTGTGGTTGGTTATATGAGATTTATTGCTCAGGAAATTGCTTCGACCCTGAATGCGGTGGTAGCCTCTGACTCTCTCAAAATTGAATTTGATAGACAACAAGCTAACGTCCACTGCACCTACACAGGGATGGTTAAACAGATTTCTGTGGCATAATGAGCGAAGGACCTGACCTATTCCCTCCCTGCTTTCCTCAGCAACACTGGGAGACTGTTGTTTGATGTCAGCAAATGATTGAAAAGCCTGCCTTCTGCTCTTTCCTCTAAGTTAAGTGTCATTCCACATTAGACTTTGAGGTAAACTCTCCCCTATAGGTGAAAGTCTAAATTTCCAGGCAAGAGAAGAACATTTGCACTGAGAAAGTAAATTAATTATTTTATTTGTTTGTAAAAAAAAAATACATCATTTAGTAGGCTCCAAATTACTTAGTGCTCCTGTGCAAGGCCAACTGCAGAAAACGGTGGATATATAGATTAATCTATAAATGTGGATACAAGAGTGGGTGTGAGGCACCATCAGCTTAAAGACCTATGCATTTTTTGCTAACAACACCCACCAGAGTTTGTTTTGTTGTTCAGCAGCCACTATAGATACAGGTTCGAAGGTTGTAATAGAACTGAGATCCCATGGGTGCCTCAGGAATTGCACAAATGTTCCTAGTCTTGGATATATTTATGCTAATGTGGGCGAGTTTTAGTGGGATCAAATTATATGTGAAGATGAGAAGCTGTTATGACTAAACTCAACTTTTTCTGTTTCCTTAATTGTGACAAATTTGTCAAAGTCGGTGATTTGTAAATGCAGATGAAACATGATGCAACAAAAGGTTTTAAAGCTGGTTTTATTTTTAAAAAGAACTTTGATCTAAAAATAACCAACCATACTAACATGCTTGCTGCTCTGTGAGGCTTCACTTAAGCACAGTGGTACCTTAAGCTAAATGCTAATGTGCTCACAATGACACTGCTGATTCTAAGCCAGTATTTTTACCATTTTAATTTAGCATGCTAGCATGGGAGCTCTACAAAAGAGGAACCTTATGGGTCACTAAAAAGTGTAGACCAAAGTGGTGGATTGATTGACTGACTGACAAACAGGCCCATATTTCCATAAAGCCATGTGGCATGGAAGGATAAAAAAGTAATGTCAAAAAAATCATGAAATTCATAAAACTCCATGTATAAATTAATCTTGTAGCCTGTTTTTTTAATGAACAGGTTTTAGTGGAAACAATCCTGAGTGCTTTGCTGTACTGGCAGGGGTTTCCTTGAGCTATCTTCGTTAATTGATTGGTTTAAGTTATCTGGAGACGGCCCCAGTCCTGCAGGTGTAAACAAAGAGTTCCTCAATTAGAAACTGGGTTACACACACACACATATTACCGCACACACACACACACAAAACGCACAAAGCACACAGCGAATACCACCTAACAAATTGGTTTAGTGGGTGCTGAGCACACATTCCAATAAATGTGTATGGCAGTCTACTGATAAGTCCTTTTAGTTCAAAGTAGGGAAACTTCAAATCTGTTTCCCTAATTTGTTTAGTGATGTAAGACATGTGGGGGCTGGACCTTGATAAATTTCACGAGTCTTCAGAAATGGCTTCCATCAGCACTGGCACATTTTGTGAAATCAAGAAAGATAAGTGTGTTGGAGTGTAATTATGAGTGTTTCCATTTAGGCTGTGGATTCCTTTCACAGAGAGAACATCAGGCAAAAATTAGGTTAGTGAGTTTTTTCTAGCAGCATCAGCATTTTGTTCACCAAGACTTTGTTTTTTTGTTCCTGTCCCCCATAGAGAACAAGAAAATTTACTACTTATTTCACAAAACAATAATAATGCTAAAAAAAAACAAGACAGCTGTCTAAATGAGGCAGAAAAAAACCCACTGACAATATATCAGTCCGGGAACAAAGCATGAGATGACATATGGGACGATAAAGACTCATAAGCTCCTTGGAAGTAAGTTTTGTGACATGAAAAAAGGAAAGTTCAAAAACAGTCGGGTTGAAGAGTTCAAAACATTAGAACTGAGTTCAAATCTATCGGGAAAGAACTGTTTATTAAAAACCTAATTACCATCTCTGTATCTTTCTTTTTGTTATTTATACATAGACGGTATTTAAAACTTGGTTAAAGCTGTTGTTCAGCAGGGTTGGTGTGTCCTGTGGTTTCCTTGCAGTGACGGGCAGTAAACTCGGGTTGCATGTTTGATTTATGGAAGCAGGATTTATATAGACAGCTCTGTTATGTGAATAGGTAGATAGTTGCCTCTTATAAAGTTTCTGACTTGACCTCAAGCTTAAACTGCCAACCATTTTTTTTTTTTTTTTTTTTTTTAGAGACGGTAGCAAGGGACCAATCCCAGCTCGTATCCGGTGGTATTATATGTCTGCTGCAAAGCTGATTAATGTCCCTGATATAAACCGGTGCCAGGTACTGATGTCATTCAGGGCCGTGTCCCACATCATTGGCAGTTCTGTGGCTGTCTGACAGACTGCGAGTGTTAGGAAACCTACCTCTGGATGACCCCCACCTCCGGCTCATATTCTCTTCCATCATCCCTATTGAGAGCAGCCAGGTCAGCTGTCGCCCGTGTTTACTGTCCACAATCCTGGCCCACTGACTCACCCATCCGTTAGTCCTGCCGGTGACGGACGGGGTAGTTGGGACATTCAGGCAAGGTCAGGAGTGTGTTACTTGCTACTGTGGCCTTGCTCTCTGCCATTACTTTTAGCTCTCCCTCCACTGTTCCCCCAATCCATCTGTCACCAGCATTAGGATCTGTGCGATGTATTGCTCCCACCCCCTGGCATGTTTTATTACAGCATTTAAGCTGTTGCACTTGGGACTTTACTGCAGAAAGTTTTTCTGAGAGTTGAAAGGAAATTTAAGTTACTGTTTGAATACTCTGAGGCAAATAGTTTTTTTTCCCCTTTTGATTATAATTAAAAACAGCTTGGTTGCTTACTCATGTACTGAATAATTGCAAAACAAAAGCAAGTGTGGTGCAGTGGAAACTAAAGTCTGATTAATTAATTTTAAATATTGACAATTTAAAATTGCTGTTTAGAGCTTTAATTTAAAAGAAAAGTTTGTCAAAACAAAATTTCTGTGTTGCTTTGGGTCACCTCCACTTTGTTATTTACCATTTTTAGATGCGTTTCTATCTATGTGCTCTCACTTCCACCAGGCTAGTTTGACATTTCTGTCCATTACTGTGCTGATGCAATTAATTGTATTGAGGAAACTGTGAAAGAATTAACAGTCAGACTGACTCATATGTTGGATCATCGTCTCAGAACCTCAACTCATCCCTGTCAATTGATTTGATCATGTGATTTCCTACCAGTCACAGAAAAAGAAAACTGAATGATCTGTCATATTCTACCTTAAATATAAAGAATGAAGTTTGACCACATCTTCACTTGAGAAAATAAGTCAATTTAAGTGCTTTTTATAGTTATTATTAGCTGATAACTACTTCAAAACTTATTTCATGCTTCTCTGACTTTGAGAAGCATCCGCTTGGTTCTCTGAATTGAAAACTGCAGCTCAGTGTTACAGTGTGTTTCTACAGAAAGACTAAGCCAAACTCCAAACCAGAACAAAGACTATAAAAGATCAATTCCTGCTCCCCTCTACTGCCTCCAGCGAATTTAAGACTCTCATTATAGGATTGGTTTTTTTGTGCATGAAAGGTAGGCCAGCTCTGACATTTGTATGGAGAAACTGGAAATTAAGTCTAATCCTAGGCCAGTTTCATTTGCATACCACAAACTAGGTCACAAAAACAGCATATGTGTCCTCAGCACACAGTTGTGAGCTTAATTCAAAAAACCTTTAGCACAGCCATACTGCCACTCTTGAATTTTTTGCAAAGGCCAAAGGTGATTTGTTATCAGGGCTCTCCAAATTGGGACAGAACCCTTCTTAAAAAGTTTCTGGGATTAAGATAATGTTTTAATCACCACTTCAAATCTCATTTTTGTGGGATAGAACTAGATTACTGCAGTAGTTTTATTCCTCTGTACAATTTGGTACTGTGTCATCTATTGAACATGCATTTTTTTTTGTTCCAATTCATTTAACATGGGTCAATTTTTCTGTATGTATTTCACAAACATAAGATAAAATTTACTTTTTTATGACAGTATTATCTGATCAAAAACTTGCTTTTAATTAAGCAGCTTACTTTAAATTCGAAGCTCTTTCTTGTGATTAGCAGAAAGAGCAACAAGGGAAAAAGAAGTAGAGGCTTTTTTAAAAAATCTGATGATGCAGGATGAGGAGATCTTTTAAGCAATCAAAAGGGGAAATAGGCACAAGTTTTACAGTTTATAAGCAGTACAGTAAATGCCAAAAAATCTCAACATTTCAACCAATTTTTTAAAAATGTGTAATAGAATTCAAGAGTTTGGATAAATTGTTATGGACATAATACATATTTTGTGCACTAGAAATTTTAATTTGACATCCCTGAATCCAAAAAAGGGTAATGTGACCACTTAAAATTACTATCTGACTTCAGAAGGACGTCCTCCTGAGAACCACATTTCACTGCAGACTGAGTTCAGCGATTACAGCACAGCACATATCACACTGTTTATCTTGAGTGTCCGGATCAGCTTATGTAACTGGTCCTCTTGACCTGAAACAGAAACAAAGTACTGTACAGGAGGGAAAGAACCTGAGTTACTTGTGTTGCAGAGCAGATTATTAGAGCACTACTGTATCGCTTTCATCTGGTCTCATTGCACTCTGCTATCTACTCCAACGCCCCCTAGCTCATCAGCAGGACCCCAGACCTAATTTGCAGTTCCTGACATGACCCTCCCACACATTGACTGCTGTAAAACCAGTGCTTTCAAGCTAATTAGATGGACACAGTAAGCAATTAGAGCAACTGATAATAAATGCTGTGACTAAACATGTGCCTGGAAGTTTTTTGGGGGATTTTTTCTGGTCTCACAGCTTCAGTTCAACATGATCAAATATTAGCTGTTGCGGAAGGAAGAGAGGAAAATATCCACATTTATTAGTGCATTTTAACATGAAGGCTTAGCTTAAAAAGACTGGTTATGAATTACGTCAAGGATGAGTTGGCCCATTCAAACTCAGAGGAATAATTAGGGGGATTTTAAGATGTCAAGACTCTGCTCTCTCACTCTAAACACTAATATGCCATGTTTTGTTGTGTTTTTTTTTTTCTTTCTGGATGATAATATTGGCAGTTTAAGTTGTGCATAATTATAGGTTTGTTTTCCCCTCCATTCTGTTGGATTTTAGTGCTGATTATGGAGTAATAAGTAATAGTTTGGCCAGGAGCTGGATGTTTATCCTCTTCTCATGAGCTTACTTGACAGACAGAATAAACAAGGCAACATCTGCATTACAAATGTGCGCTCTCAGACAGAGAGAGCAGTCATACAGAGAGAGATACTTAAGATGCAAAATATACAAGGGTTCTACAAACCTGTTTGACAGTCCAGAACAAACTGCGACTAGAATATCAGATGTGGTTGATAAACAGCACCAAAATGGATTTGTATGAACGGAAAAATAAATTATACTAAATACAATGAAGAAGTCCTTATCCACCGTCATTAGAAGTTGCACCTTTTACATAGCTTGAACTCATTAAAAGCAACTGAAAAATAAGTATAATAACGATTCCAATAGAAGTTTTAAGCAATTGAGAGCAACATCATGAGTTTCAGTATTTCTAAATTGCTTAAATATTTTGGGGGGTTTGCATACAAACCATAATGTGTCACATTCAACGACACTGATTGTAGAGCAGCATATGATGACAAGCTAATTTTAAACCTGCATCAGCAGACATAGCTACAATACACAATATGAAAACTTAACTCAAGTTAGCTCAGTGCTTAACAAAACTCCTTATCATCTAGTATGTATGTGCTGTACAAAAACATCTGCACACTGGCTTAATTTAAACGTACTTCATCTTTCTCATGCAAACTGGTCTAAGAGCTTCTCAGACAGGTAAAAAGTGAGGCCAGGTCAAGCTTTGATCAGGTGGCTGCAAATAGCAGACACTAATTAATTGTGTGACTGTGGTGGAGTCATCCTGTGACAGTAACAAATACCCTGAGGGGAAGGCACAATCAACACCAGAATATGAATCGATATTCTGCAGTCAGCACAGGATGCTGCACCATTCATCCTACTGTACATTAAAAGAACTGCTGCAGTAGGTTTGCAACCACTGGACTTGCAGAAAAAAATGAGGAGCCTCAGGCATGGAGAGTGGACAAGCAGCCAGATTTAAAATGTTTGTCAAGGTATATTAACTGCTCTCTGCAACATTACAGTCATATTGATTACATTCCAAATCAATGACTTAATGTCCTGATGACCAAAGTGGTTCAGTAAAAAGCTTGAATTTCACCACTGAATTTAAACCTATGTGACCTCAAACCTGTTATATGGAAATTTTTTTAAATTGAAATATCTGAAATTAAAATATTTTGTTTTATACTATGTTAAAATGTGTACATTTTCCCAGATATACTACACAATGTTGGAACTCAGAGGAATCTGTAATTTTATTCAAGGTCATTGTGTCTCGCATTTTGTCATCTGTCATTGATTTCTCAGGTAACAAGAAGGAAAAAAGGTGGCAACAATTTTAAGCAAAACTTCCATGAAACTTTAATACATCATCATATCCTGCTATATTTCTGCTTGAGTCACTCAGGTAGCAATTTCATCCGCAATGGTGGCTTCTTAATATTGAAATAAACAAATCCCATGATTCCAAGCTACTTCACTTTATTGACACACTACATCTTTTGTTGTCACTGTTGTAATTGTGAGACTTTCAGCAGCTGAAATTACATTTTGTGAGTTTAAATGAGAGAAATCAAACAAAAAAACAGAATCCTAATTAAGATAACAGGCCAAATTTCCATGCACCATACTGTTTGACAAGAAAGTGTTTTTGGTCAATAAATAAGCCAGAAATAAAATTTGTCAGTTTTCCATGGCAGGTTTCTGTTTGACTACGATGGCTTTGGACACAGGATGAGAAATAACATGAGAGCAAGTACAGGGTCAAAACAAATACAGAATTTAATACAGTTAATGACATGTTCAGGCTTTTCCACCGAATATAAAACAATATTTGTTTTAATATTGGCCAATGGAAAGAGACAGGGGGAAAAGAACCCTCAAACAGTCAGTATTTATTCTGAGCACTGTGCATTTACAAAATTTTACCTTCCATTTTATCTTCTGTGGAAATGCTAAATGTCATCTATAAGGGAAACACCACAATGCCAAAGCATCTTAAGCTAAATCCTTTCAACCCTTTATTGTAGTCATTCTTTTTCCATGATGATATTAAAAGTGACCTTAAATATGGAAAAACAATACTGCATTGCAAAAAGATTGCAATCGTCAATATTAGTGTGACGATAGAAGATTATGCATACAAACTAATATTTTCATGAGAGTGTACTTTTTTACACTCATAACATGCTTACTATCTTTAATGTTTGAAACTGGTATTATAGATACAAAAATTTAAAAAAAAAATATTTATAAAAGATTGTGATACAGAGGAAAACATACTTTTGATCATTTGCTTTAGTGCCTCTACTCCATTAAAAATATTACATTTTTCTCTGTGGGAGGCTCACAAGGGAACATGTCCTTTTGCTGCAAAAGCAAGTCCAATTGATTACGGGAGTGTGGAGGGGAATGAAAAAAAAGGACATTGTGAACCTTCACACATTATGTCCCTGTTGTGAGGTGAAATAGTAGCTGCAGAATTCATGTGTGGAGACAACTGATGTGTAAACACTCCCCAGATCAATGTAGGGAGTTAGCAGCAAGGACCAGCCGTCCACATAAAGAGCCAGGCAGTCAAATCTGGCTGACAAAAAGGAACCGAATGAAAGGCATATAATAATTCTTTCAAAAAAAAAAATAAATAAATAAAAGATAAAAACTGCAAATTTCAAAAAGCAAAAGACAGAATTACCAAATATAACAACAAAAGAAAACAACCATTCAACAAAACAGTGCTGAAAAGCTGCTCGAACCCCCCCAAGAATACAAATAGCAATTTCTTAAAACATCCAATTTTTTTTTTGGTCATGATTTAGGATGATTACACACTTTGGTCCCATCATCATTATGGATATGTAACAGAGGTATTTTTATCCTGCGAGTCAGTCAACAGGCAGCAATGATGATGAACAACAGGAAGAAAGTGCCGGCAATTACAGTGAATATACAACCTTGATTCCCCAGAAGTTTGCATGCTGTAGAAAAAAAAACAAATAAAACTGTGACTTATATTTAATTAAAAGCAGTACAAAGAAAACATTTTTAATTAGCAGCTTTATTCGCTTTTAATTTGAATTCTAAATTTGATGCAAGCAACACATTTTAAATGAGTCAGGACAGGAGCAGCAAACATCCAGGGGAGTTGAAGAATGCTCCAAAAAGTGCTGTTAAAAACACTCCCCATGTAAACAGGCTCATTGGTGACAGATGATAGGATGATGATTGGGCATAAAAGGGGCATCCACAAAAAACTCAGTCATTCACGTGCAAAAATGGGGCAAGATTGACCACTTTTTAAAACAAATGATTGCATAAAGGGTATTGCTACATGGGCTTGGAAGTACTTCGCAAAATTGCTAGTAAACACAGTTTGCTTCAAAATGGTTGCATATCAGTTTTATTTATGCTTTATGGCATCCCAGCTTTTTAAAATTCAGATTTGCATGTATCAATGCCCATTGAATTGCAAAATCTTGTTAAACCTTTTTGAGTTGTATTGTTTTAAATTCACTGAGACATCAGTGAGACAAAGTGCCTGCCCACTTGTTAACCCCAAGGATTTACTTACACTCCCCCATCTGGAAGCTGCAGTTACTGTACAGTGGCTATGTAGTGGTACCTGTTTCACAATACCTTAAGAAGCAAGAGCACTAATGTGATACAAATATTATAATAAGTACGTAGACAAGGTCAGTAATCAGCTGTAACAACAATAAGTGTGTGACTACAAGGTGGGTAAGTGTGGTCTCAGAATACATATTATGGCTGCATCAGTGAGGACTTTAAGGTTTTCCTGTGTGCAGCCAACAGGGGGCAATGTTGTTCTGTGATTAAACTTCACTGTGAGACTCCAGTGCAGGAAAAAAAAAATCTATGGAGTATATACAGTGGGAAGGTTGGCAAAAGAAGAAAATATAGCAAAACAAATGAATAAAACCACCAGAGGAGATAAGTCTTGGCCAGAGCCAAATGACTTCAGGCAGCTTCATTTAAACCGCTAAATCGGATTTTATGCTGAAATTGTTCAATAATTAGGGAATACAGTGAGGCTATCGTACATGTCAGACCAAATATATCAGCACAAGCTATCAGACTCCAGGTACAGCAACACAAAATACTATATAAGTCATTTCAGAGAGCCCTTTCCTGTGTTTCACCTGACCTCACTAGAAATTCCATCTACAGCAAATCTGTTGGAGGCTGAAGGGTAGCAAGATGTTTATTTTTGCTACTGTGCACGTATGCATGCATATATATTTGTTTGTGCATGGTGCATGCATCCATGTATGATACATATATGTTGCTGCAGGTAGCTTAGGAAAATAGAGGCTTTGCAACCATCAATCACATACTGTAATTTGCTATAAATGTTTTTCCAAACATATAGGAGACATTGCAGTCGTTTTCTCGGCCCTTATAGAGATCCTAGCGGAGAGCACTTCATTTTGTTTGCCTTTTCTGCCTCCTCTCGCCACACATTATTCCACCAAGATCAACACACAGTTGCGATTAGAACAATGTGATAGCTCACAAAAGCTCAAGGTGAAACATTCACACAGAAGCTCTGCTAACTTTGAGCTGGTGCAACAATGACAACCCTTATCGTATAAAAGTGGTGAAGTCATGAATAAAACATGAGGTCATACTCTTTTTTTTTTTTTCCAGCCTCTACAATACCTCATACATGGCTAGAATAGCTAACAATCAAAGAGTCAAAAGATAGATTCAGTGGGGAGTGACTCTCTTTTGAAGTTGTGTCTCCCAGGCCAATTCGAAATTTCTTTGAAAAGAATAAGGGGATATTGGACCATATCATGCTTATCCCCCTATGGAACGTCTTTTTTTTTTTTTACAGTATTTATGTATTTACTTAATAGAAAGCAGACTTCTTTGGTATTCAACAAAAGAAAGTGAGTTAATAAAGGAAAATCAGCACTTTGTCGCTCTCTTAGTGGCTACATAACAATAAAGTTTTTGTTGTTAAAAGTCAACTGGTGTCAGTGATCGAAATAACTTTACATCTAAGTGTTGTAATTGATGGTGTGATAGAAGCTATTTGGTTTTAGTTGGCAGATTCCTGTGTTTCTTTGTGGTATGTACCTGTTTTAAAGGTCAACATGTTGCTTCAAGGTAGTGAGTTTCACAGGCTTTTGTGTTAAACACAGCGTCAGATTTGTGCAGAACTTTTCCTTTTTCCTCTGCTCTCTCACTCTAATCTCTTCTGTATCAAATGCCCCAGGCTTGATTATATAGCACAATGGTCAGAACTTTTGAGTAAGGGTCACAAAAGTCTATCAGTGACCCATATGATGCTATTTCATGGTTTTCGTGACGCACTTCACAACTAGAGTGTAGGATAACCTTGGCTGAGCTTTTGATCGGCTTGGGAGAAAAAAAAAACTCAACAAGTGACAGAAGTCTCATATTAAAACTCACAGATGAATTAACACAGGGCTCTGCCAGGGTGAAACACAGGGTCTCAATTGGGAACAGAAGTCTATTAAATAAACCAAGAAACCAAAGTTGCAAGACAGGAAAAGAGAGGATTTTTTTTCTCGCCATATGAAGTGAAAGATCAATATAATGCAGTTCAAATCAAGAGCTCTCCTGGTCGGAGATTGTGTCCAACCAGTGTTGTCCTTCGAATACCAAAGAGAGCGAATATGAGGTTCAAGTTGCAGAGAGTGTGTTCATGGGGTTGAGGGCAGGGTGAGGCAACAGCAAGAGCTCAGAGCATACAGAGACATTCACAGTGGGCCATGGTGAAAAGGATTTCGCAGAGGGGATTTGTGAAGTTCAATAAAGAGCCTGAAATGAGGCCACAGAATGGGCTGTGTTTTCATTATCATGGGTCTCAATTGTAGACACATTAGAAAAGAGAAAAATGTGCCAAAAAAAAACTGCAATGCATAATTTTACACTGTCCATTTCTTTCAAAAATTACCTTTATAGTCAGTCCAAAATAACCAAGTTTCTCATTTACCCAACCCAAACCTTTCTGATATAAACAGAAACTCTATTTAGATCACACTCTCCATGCTTTAATATGATTAGATCTGTGCATAAAAACATTATAGAGGAACTGCTCACATAAACATGTCTTCTGTGTTGTAATTAAAATAACTAAATTATGACTTGTGCTAATGAAAAATGCTGATGTGAGTGTTGAAAGTATTATCATGTTTATAAAATTCTGCACTTCCTGTGTTTGTGTGTGAGAGTGAGCTGTTTGGGTTCTGTTTATGTGAAAAATATATTTAAATAATGTGGAAAAAAAGAGAATGTTTAAGCCCTCTAGTCAGAGCTGGCCTTCATGCAGGCTCTATTTGCCACTGTTAGACTTACTGAAAACTTTTAAGGCAGAGGGCTTGCTTTTGCTTTACATCTCTTAGTGTGTTTTTGTCTGTGTTAGCACATTAATGTATGAATTTGATGTCTTGTGTTTCTGCATCAGTGTGTGCTTACAGTTATTTCAATGCCACTGCAGTTATGAAATAAAGCTGCAGACATGAGCAGTTGTTGTTGATGAATTTTGTCTGTAAAATATTTGTGACTGATGTTTATGCAGGTTGGACAGGACAAAAAAACAACAAGGACACGATGATAAGCCATTAAAGTATTTAATTGTAGACATGAAAAGCAATTAGCGCCTCAGGGACACCATTTTAATTATTTATTTATCTATTTGTTTGTTTGTTTATTTTTTTTTATTTGAGCATCAATGTGCACTTTTTGGTCCAGCTCAAGGAAATATTAGTTGACAGCAGTTATTTTGATAGCCTTGAAATTACTTCAACTGCTCAGTTGTACTCTGTTTGAAGAGCTAAATAGCCGACAATAGCATGCTAACACGCAGAACTGAGATGATGGAAATGGTCGACTATATATCTGGTCGTTTTTTTTCTTTTTTCTTTCAACCTCTCCCTGTTTCTCAGAGTATCCCCACAGCAGATCTTCTGCTTGTTGGCAGTCTGACCCAACCTGGCATGGTGATCTGCATTGTTTTGGCAAAGGGTTTGAATGCCCCCTTCCTGATGCTACCCTCACCAACAACCCTGGCTTGGGACCAGCAATTAGACATGCACTGGCTTCTGCATCCCTGGTGGCCTGGGAGCAATGCGGAGTTCAGTGTCTTGCCCAAGGACACTTTGACATGTGGAGTGGAAAAGGTTGGGGATCAAATATACTGTTATCCAATCATAAAACAACCCGCTGTACCTCCTAATCCACAGCCAGGGAGTAACTTTATACTTGGTAAACATCATGCTGCCTAAGATTTGTCATTATGAGCATGATAGCAAGCAGATGTTAGCATTTAACTCAAAGCATCACGGTGCTGACAGCCTCACACAGCTCCTAGATATAGACTGATTGTCTTTTTTGGTGTGTGTGTTGTGTGATGCATTCTCCTCTCCTCCTTCTCAAAAGATAACTACCAGATTCCTTCAACTAAAGATACTGTTTGAAAATGATTTGATTTCTCTCCTTTCATCACAGCCTGAAAAACATAACTGACAAGCGTCATTTCACAGGAGGATTTCTGCATGTGGCTCAATCCCTGATTGTGTTTTATGCCTCGTGTAGACAAGATAAACAAGGAAGTTGACAACACAGCATCATGAATGTGACATTGAGTTGGTGGAGATCTAATCTAGAGTCATGTTCCCCCCTTTAGTTGTAAAGCTGAGCTCTGTTGGATCGAGTGCTGATATTTAGATTTATGAGGTTGTGCTGTGTTAAAAGCCCTACAACAATAAAACAGCAGATTCCTGATGACACCACTAGTTCTCTCCATGTGTTCGCAGACCCCATGCAAAGGTAAAGCACCATCCTCATGGCAGAAATGCAAATTACAGGGTATCCAAAGGTCCTCGCAAGCTGTTAGAAGCCGCTGGCCTGATATCATTAAGTTTAACCTCCCTCACTTTCAACTTCTGGAAGCTGGAATTATGCCTTTTTTTTTCTATTTTAAGAGAGCAGGAATTTTCTGTGAGAGATTTACCTCACAAGACATGAAGCTGTGGGAGTACATCAGTGCATGGCAACCTATAGTGTCAGCTGTTTATTGTCTAGCAGCAGTCAGCCATCTTGCTGTCCTTGCTGTTTTTTTTTTTTTTTTTTTAACTTCCCAGGGTGAAATGCTGATGTTTGTTCCTTCCTACGCCACATAAGCTTAGGATTTAGTAGTAAGACTCTGCAATTCAAATGCAATTATTACTTTTCCTCCCTCTGTCACCGGCAACTCCATTAGCCAATTAAATTTGCAGTATCTTTTATTGGAATTGCTTGCAAGTAAAAAGGGACGAAATGTCAGTGGCTCCGCAAAGATAGATTATTTCATTTTCAAAAACATAATTGGACACATGCGTGAGTGTGTTGTTATGGAGTGCTGTTAAGGGCACGGGGTAAAAACAGGAAACATGAGACCCTGCAAAAATAATCTACAACAGTACAAATTCTTTTTTTAAACTCTTTTTTACAACCTCGTGCAAACCCCTCAAGCTGTTTTGTTCAATTACAATTTTAGATGTTTTACTTTTAATCAATTGAATTGAATAGTCCATTTGAGTTTTAAAGCTATTCAAGATTTTAAATCCAGAAAAATATATGACCATGAGCTTGTCTTCTTCTTGACCTCTTGATAGTAAGTCAGATTTATATTAGTGCGTATGATGCACTAGACAAGGCTCAGTGTCTCGGCCATAGCACTTATATGTGTATTGATCCAGATGCACCTTTGTCTCACACAGCATGACTCCAGAGCAGCGTCAGATAATAACCCTTTCCATCTCTGTCAAAATGCATGATGACTTAACCTTGCCGCACCAGGGACTGCCAGCAAACTATTTATGTGCGTGTGTATGTGTGTGTATGTGTGTGTTTGTGTGTGTGTCTTTAACACGGGGGTGGAGAGCTGAAAGATTGACTGTAGCCTATGAGCGAGTGTGTGACAGTGAGAAACACCGAATCAGAGAAGAAGTGCTCACTCAACTAGCAGCTATTGATCCGGGTTCAACAGGCCGCCCGAAAGACCATTGATCCCAGCCACGTCTCCTCTCATTGGTCATCATCACAAGAGGCAGGGACACGTTGTAAAAAACATCTATTTTAACGAGACACTTAGTCTCATATTCAGCCTGGAAAGAAAAAAAAAAAGAAAAAGTGAGTGACTTAGAACAAACTAAAGCAGAGCAAGACAATGACAGCAGAGGGCTTTTGGGGTGGTCCACTCGACTGGGAACTGCTATGGCTGTGTGTTGTAGCCACAAATTATTTCAATTGGTGGTTCTCTTCTGTTGCACATCAACCCACAGTGTCTAAAATCGATAAATCCAGCTCCCCGGCAGAAAATCCAAACTTAAGCACACTTTCGAACAGTGCTGTTATGGATGCACTTAAGTACATGTATGTGCTAAACCATCCATTTAAAGTAGCCTTAACTGTGAAAGACCTTTAAAGTCCTTTCCCAGACATATTTTAGAGTACTCTGATTTGATTAGTATTTTGTTAAACATTTCCTTCCTCCAGCAGTAGCTTAAAAAAGTGTTAGTTGTTGTGCTAATGCAAAAGCTCTTTCTCTGTATTGACATGTCTGCTTTGTGCTGGAAGTCTGTTACGATTTGCTTACGATTGGCATTTGAATTTGTGATGTACCGCGTATGGTTTGCCAGGAGAGCATCTGAATTTAAAATTTGAGAGAAGTAAAAATATGTTTTCCCATCTGCAGAGGAATGTGAAACCACCTCTCCAATGTAAAATTTTGGAGTAATACATGTCAGTATAGTCAAGCTCTTAAATTTTAGGGGACATAAACATAAGAAAAGCACGTTTTTTAGTGGAGGGACTTAAATGAAAAAGAACATTGTGTAGTATTCCAGATATAATGCCAATTCCAATCAAACTCACACCTCTAGTACTCTTATTCTTTTTTTTTGTTGGTAAACAATTAATAAGCCATGTACGGACATGCCTATTTTTTAAAAAAATCTACCCATAAATATTTTTGATGGAGAAGAACTTTGTTTATTTTTAGCCCTGTATAAAAGAAGATAACAACACCAAAAATAGAACATGTTCCCCTCAGGCTTGGAACAAACACTCCATCGTGGTCATAAATATCACTTTTATGTATTAGACCATCTGAAATAACATATTCCAATTGATGTTTGTGCACAGCAAATGTAAAATAAATAAAATAAATGTTTGTGGCCTGATGCTGCGATGCCAGATCTTAAACATGGAGGCATGATACAATTGTCAACTCTTAATGTTAACAATGTAGCTTCAGTGAACACATAGCCCACTTGATCAAGGTCTAACTCACCTAATGTAGTCGGTGGGTGTAAGTTTACCATTTAAATACTATTTCAGTCAGTCGCTTTTGCTGTCTGCACGCTACTGTTTTCAGAAGCCTCGTCACTGCATCCAAGACGATTTTGATTGGTTTAAAGACAGACCATCATGTTCAGCCACACCTTTCTCCAAAGCTGACACAGCACAGTTATGATAGGGCTGGTTGTGGAAGACTAGCTTGGGTAAATAAGTGATTTAATATGTATTGATCAATTAGATACTAAAGAATCCGAATATGATGACCAGTGAGATTTTATTTTGTTTCAAAACTCATGTGACAAAAATGCCAAACAGCATAAGTAAAGCCAGTAGCTTTGTAAAACCCAAGGAAGAAGAAGCCTTGTGAGTGCAAAGGTGTTAGCTTGAATCTCATCAATATCTCTGAAAGATGCATGCAGGTGAAGTCAGCCTATCTGGAGTTTCTCTCAGAGGGAAGTAGGTGCAAGTGAGCACTCTTCATTTTTCATCATTGCTCCAGGTTTTCCTCTGTGCAAACCCCCTGATCCACATGAAGGCTTGAACAACTTATTGCAGAGTTGTTTTTTTTTTTGTTTTTTTTTTATCATCAGCAGGTATCAGCTGACTTTCATAATCGCCACAATGCATCTATTGAAACCAAGCATTTACTCATCCCTCATCATTACAAACATGTATGTAAATGTGAATTCTTCTGTCAGTGCTCTTGACCATGGTATGGTGTTGGTGCAGGGATGCTGTACTATGGTTGCCCGTTGATCCGTGGGAATAATTCACAGAACCAGTTTCACTAAGTTGTACATAGTCTGATTGTCTGATTGACTATTATATTTGTTTTCTTCAGTCTTTTATTACCACAGTGCATGTGTAGAAAAAAACAACTTGCCTTTAAAGTCGGTTCAATCAGATGATTTGTGGCCAAAAGAAAACATTCTCACCAGTGTGAATCAGAGTCTTTGCTCTAACTTCCAGCAGGTTTGTGCAATTATTTACTTCATTTCCTCTTCATTTAGGTTTTTTCTCTTTAGTGCTCCTGTAACACAGAGTTCACAAAACACTAATGCTCAATATTCACAACAAAAACACACATTTAGGACATCTTTGTAGCTTTTAAAACTATGTGATTGATGTCATTTTCCAATTTGACTTATTTCCTTTTGCAAAATCAAAAAATAGATTTGCAGGACTGCTCATATCTTCTGCACTCTGTCTTTTAGTGTGTTTCCAGTGTGTATTTCTGTATTTTTAGTACAGTGTCCTCTTCTAAAGACAAAAAAAAGACAGTAATAGCAATGTCTACCAGAGGTTCGGTGTAATTCCCAAGTCCGTAGCATTTTATTGGACTCACTGTACATCAAACTTTTACAGTGCCATTTGTTATAACATTAACAGCTGTAAATAGGGAGAGTCCTTTTATGTCCAGGATCGATGCAAGTAGTTCGGTTCTATCATTAATCATGGACAGTACCTTTTATGAAGCAATCTCACTTTATTCATAAAGGATAACTGTATGGCTCCATTAAGGTGTCACGCTATTTATCTTCCTTATAACCTGCCCATGGCATTACAAAGCGTCTTGGCTTGCTACACTCCCTCTCTCTCGTCTCCACTCCATTTGTCCCTTTGCCCTCTTTCAAATATAAAATAATTGGAAATACATGGAGGCAATAACAAGGGGGCAGTTTACTGGCGATAACAAGACGGCTGTAAAAGGGGAAAATGGTTCATTTGTGGACGCCGTGTGAGAGTGTGTGAGTGTTTTTGCGCGCATGCATGCACAATTTGAAAGAGAACGAGGTCATAAGTATGGTAAGGGCAGTAAACTTTTATAATCAATGAGAAAATGATTAGAAATTGTAAAAAAAAGAAATTAAGATATAGAAGCCAAATTAGTACATGTCAGTACGTCTTTTAATCTCAGCCGATTCTTTTTTTTAATGACTTATTTTTGCCTAAGATTTTAAAGTTGTATTGGATGTCAAAATTTATAATTTAAGGGTGGCTCCGTGATGGTCAGTAATACGGGATTAAATCCATAATTAAACATGCAGCAAATCCTGTCTTTGGTATCTAAGGCAACTGTCTTAATACAACCTTCGATACAACCCTGGACCAGTTAGGTTATAAAATATACAGTATGTGATTTATTAGATCTGAGCCTGTGCCAAGAGCTAGCTGGGGAAAGCATGTTTTATGAATGTCCAGCTCGGAGTATTTGATGAACTGGTGGGTCACTGTTTGATCCTTGGCAGAGGCTGAACCTAATATCATCAGAGTATGTTGGCAGAGCCCTGAAGGAATCATCTCTGTCTCAGTTTATTAAAACTCATTCTGGTCATTATTGGCAAATAAATGAAATCATTGATTTTGCCCAATCTGCAGAAGTCGGTTTCTTTTTTTTGACTGAGCCCACATTTGTAGTTCTCTTCATGAAAATAACAAAAAAAAAAAACAGATAAAAGAATGAGAGCAGATATAGTGGGATGGCATTCAAGTGAACCTCTGATGCAACGTTTGTCGAACTTTCTTTACCTTGAAGTTCTTTTTTTTGCGTAATTATTACTGAAAAACCACTTTTAGAGACAAAAGCCTTTTGGGTATTTCTATTCACATATTCACAATAACAAAAGTGCACAGCTTCACAGGAGAGAGCATGTTAAGCATGTTCAGTGTTACACTACTTGTCGATGAAGTCAACTGTCTCGTATCTCAGAGGCAGAGTGGGAACAAAGGATTTTTTTTTTGTGCTGAGAAGTACAGGGTGGAAACCCAGTCAGAAGAAACAAATATCTATTATTTCTACTTTTTCTTGATCTGTTACAGCGTGGCGTCTACGCTGCACTTGTGGTTTGCTTTCTCTGAACTCTATATCTGCTGGATATTCGCCCATCGAAACGTGAGGCAACATTGGTGTAAGTGTAGAGAAAAAGCTGAAAAATGGACAGAATATTCAGCCTGTCTGCTGCAGTTCAAGCGAAAAGCTCACACTTCTCATCAGTAAATAAATCCATTTTACTGTTGGATAAATCTGTGTATCGTGATGAACTTTTATTATCAGAATTGTGCATTTTACTATGAAAGTGATTCTGCTTATGTCTTATTATGTGTTTTATCCCAATTCTAAAGCAATTTCTTATCAAGTTGTCTTTTTCCAGCTGTCTCTGTAATGCATGACTGAAGTGTCAGAATCCAAATTTGTTTTTTACGCTGTCAGAGATGCAACAGCTGATATCTTCTGAGAGAAAAATATATTTTTTTTATCCTTTTTTGGATAAGGTTTCAAAGCTGTTCTGGCTGCTGTGAAGGTTTTGGTTTTTTTTAGTGTTTACTTTCAGTCTTACTGTAAGTTCATCCGCTTCTATATTTTCCCTAATATATTTAAAGAAAGACAGATGTTCACCTAATGTTGATGATATAGTGATTATCATCATTCAGCATTTACAAGTAGTAAGTAGCAGTCTTGGGATTCTTGGTGTGTAAAATGCAATTAAATAGCTATTATTGCATGTTTTTATAAAGAAAATCTTGACTTTTCTTTTAAATTTTAAAGCATTCTTACACTTTTTTTGACTGGGTCTATGCCTTTTTGCAGTAATCATATATCTTTAATGGCTTGCTAAAATACATAGACCTACACCTTAAATATGTGTTTATTTTCCCACTGCAGTTTTTATCTGTGAATAAGTAAATGATAAGTGGGATCATCTGTATAAAGAAGGAGGGATTGCTTTTAAGCTTGACATTTCTGGAGGGATGTGGTCAAACACTTACTGGCCTTATCACAGAATGACACTGACAAGGGCAAGAAATTGTCAGTGGCCACTGGATGGTACCTTGATATGGGTTTTGGTTCTGGTTTTAAAACCTTAGAAGCTGAGTTGAACAGTCAAGTATATGATTTTGTTATAAAAACTGATATGGGAAAATTTTTCATGATCTTTAGAGAGGGAGGTTATAGAGATGGAGAACTGGACACCTTGGATATCTTCAAAAAGTGGAGCAACAGTAGTAAAAACATCTATCTGTCTGTGTCCATGTTCTGTGGTCAGCTTTATAGAACTGAGAATATAATATAACCTGCTCAGGCACATTTAGATGGACTCTTAGTCATAGTGTATAATTACCAGAGGTGCACTGATGTATGTGGAAGTCTAAGTTTAATAAAGTCTAAGTATCAGAGAGCATCTGTGTCACACAATCATGCTACACATGCATGGGAGAGATTATCATAACTCTCCAGACTATCCTATCCAGTTTGCCTTGGGGCAAGACTGGTTCCTACTCTGCCTCTGATTGGCTGTACCCTTCCAGGCTTAAGCTGTGATACTAAATAACACCACAGACTAGACAGGTCTGAGAGCATTGAGACTCAGGCTTTTTTTTTTTTAATATCAGGACAAAATGGAAATGATGTGGCCGTATAAATGAGAGAAGAGAAAATATGCCCATAATTCACTTGAAAGCACCTCTCAATAATAAATAATAATCATAATTACTACCTCGGGTCATTTTAGTAGTCATGATATTTATATATTTTACACCTACAGCAATCTAAGAGCATTAATGTAGGCACATCTAATTGCATTTTACAGTTATCACATGCACACACACACTCACCCATCACACACCTCCAATCCAACCTATTCTTAAGCGTGCTATTAATAGTGCCATACCTCTGAAAGTTACAGTGATAATTTCAGCTGTATAGCACAGACAGACAGTCTTTTTTAATCATCATAACATCGAGTGAAAAGGAATGAGGCCGTACGTATGGAGCCTGGACTGTCTTTTGACAAAGGCATGACAAACTCAATCAGCGAGTGTTTTAATCAGCCGTGTGTCTTTTTGAAGTATGAAGCTGAACTAAGCTGAGTAATGACATGAACCTCCAACTGCTCATTCATCTTGTTCATTGTGGATGAGCCTCAAGGACTGCATCATCCCAAGGAAATCTCAAATATGTGTGTCTTAAATGACAAAACCTGCTGTTACAAAAAAAGGAAATCTGAATAGTTGTTATGTCTGAAGTGCTCTTTTTACAGTATTGAGACTTGAGCGTGGATGAATAAGCTTCTTTTGTTTTTCTTTTGATTTGACTGAGTCATTTGTTTTGAAGTTGGGTTTAAATTCATAAGGAGGCCTCAGAGTTCATTTGTTTGATAAAGGTTGCACACTGATGCAAAGAACCCTTTTAAAATAAAGCCACTTTTTGAATAAAGTCAAGACTAGTTATCACAGTATATAAACAGGGAGGATGAGGACACAAAAAACACGGTTAAACGGAAGAAGTTAGACCTTCTTTACATAAGAAGTATTGTCAATGAACAGGCTTGCATAAAAGAACATCAAACTCATAATCATAGCAAACAGTTCCACTGGGGCATGACAGTTCAGGGAGATGCAGCAGCTCCAAACAGAAGTACGTTACACAAGATAACAGAGACAGGAAGAGGGATAAAGGAACAGATAGGCAGAATGACAAGAGCAAGGTAGCAGCAAGGTAACACCAAGATCCTGGTAAGACTCACTGGCTACAGGCAGGATTATTTATTTACTGAATACCGATGAGAAGATTAGAGGCAGGTGTGCACAAAGTCAGGTGATTGGGAGGGTGGGAGTGTCAGTGTGCAGCCTTTTCCTCCTGCCTACCTGTGTTTTCATGCTGTTATGCACCTTGTTGTGTTTCTGGGTACATTCTGATTTGATATTACCTCGACTCTTCACTTAAACCGCCAGGTCCCAGGCCGTCCCAGAACTCTTATTTTGGTTCTGAGGAGCTATGAGCAAGGATACAATACAACAGCCTTCACTGAAGTCTATTATTAGCTGACACGCCCCTTTATTGGATATAAGTTATTAAATGGACACTACAGCTGATCTATTAGATCACATCTGGAGCTTCATACATCATGAGTGGACGCTGGCCAAGATATATGACAGGTTAAGGCCTAGTGTATCACTCCCAGGTTTTATATCTTGCTTTCTGATTCATCGTGAAACTTAATAAATGGACCGCAATTTTTTTTTTTTTTGGGAGGAAGAATCTAATTACTGTGTTAATCATTTAATCATTATACTGTTTTTTAATACTCTTAATCATCAGACTCATGCAAGTTTGATAGTTCTTGAGTGTCAGGTTTAATTTCAATTCCATAATGTCATTTTTACCTGAAACACTCAGCATGCTAAATAATTTCCATAATAATATTTCCTGGTTATTTACTAATATATTCACATTCAGGATGTCAATA
Source organism: Acanthurus tennentii (assembly GCA_029783805.1). Lineage (NCBI taxonomy): Eukaryota > Metazoa > Chordata > Actinopteri > Acanthuriformes > Acanthuridae > Acanthurus > Acanthurus tennentii. The sequence goes on from JAPZDZ010000011.1 coordinate 14,050,110, forward strand.
CATACACATGCAAATAATGAATAAATAATCTAAACACATTCTGCCTGTAAAAATGGTTCCTGTGCCTGTGAGAAGGACACAGTACACGGTGTAAATACAAAATGCAGTTTATTATTCATGTGCAGGTGTTTGTCCAACAGGTAGGCTGACAGGCTTCTGAAGACCACACAGCTCTGGCAGTGTGCGTCCTTATGAGTGTTATCACAATGCACATGTGTGCCGACACCAACTCCATCAATAGTCACTAAAGCTGCTTAAGCTGACTGATAGCTGATCCAGCTGTGATCAAAAGTCTACAGATATTAAAGCCGACCGATAGCTGATCCAGCTGTGATAGGCAGCTCCTATCAAAGAAAGGAAAAACAGATGTAGTTTCTTAAGGAAAAGAAGTTTCATTTTAAAACACATATTTCCTTGTTTCATCTCTCCTTGCAGGGTTTATTTGCGTACCTCCATGCATCCTCAGAAGGAGGGACCAAAACAGGAAATTAGCATATCAGAGCTGGCTGATCAGAACTTTGCAAAGACAAGTTGAAAAGAC
>JAPZDZ010000011.1:14050848-14071871 GCA_029783805.1 Acanthurus tennentii
CTATCTATCTATCTATCTATCTATCTATCTATCTATCTATCTATCTATCTATCTATCTATCTATCTATCTATCTTCAGTTGTTTTAGGTAGCTAGCGTAAGCGGGTTAGCTAGCACGCTAATTGTGACTTTATATTTGTAATTTAGGTAATTTAAATAGAATTTAGAAAAAACAGGTTGTTTTCAGTTCCTTGAGTTACTAATGCAAAAGGGTGACTGGATTTCCTCGATGCGCGTTCATTAGTGTTTTTTTCACTTGCAGAAATCATGATGGGAAGTGTTAACAATGCACCATTTGTCTTGGCCTGAGACACTGGTGCTTTAGTGCAATATCTAGTGACTGCAAACCTCATACATGCCTTTAACTGTTTCTTTCTTTTTATATACCATTTTCTTATGGTTCATGTAATTCCCACTGTAATAAAATTCACCTGAAGATGCCACATGTGACTGCAGGTACATGTGTCGGTTTTATCTCGAGTTAAACCTGAATGTTTCCCTCCCTTCTCTTTTTTGAGCACTTAGCACCATGAGGGGGTTTTTCATTAGGTCCCTCAGTCATATCTTTGCGGTTTGTAGTGTACCATGATCGTGACGGAGGTTAAGTAAGCCCCTGAACTGAGATTATCAAGCAGTGCTCTTTTGTGTCTATCTGTGCATCTTTGGTGACTCTCCAGCTACAGGTTATTATATTACCGAGCTCCCTTCACCTGATTAAGGTTTTATCTCCAGCCACAGCTGTTCCAAAGATTATACACTACATTGTGACATTATTTGAGTCATGGGAGCCACCTCTCTCAGCTGCCGGAAAAACAACTACCACTATATATGCGTGTGTGCACGTGTGTGTTGACTTGTAAGTCAGCCTTTGAGCGTTTGGCATGTGAGTTTGAGTATGGCCATGCATTTCAATAAAGTCAGAGAGCACTGTATGAGATTTAAATGTATGACCCAATAAACATATTTCAAAGGGCAGACTTTGCTGTGTGCAGACGGCTTTGTTCTTATGCTACATTTGTTGCCAGCCTTGTGCATTGAGGGTCTCTAAATCCCTGATGCCAGTGGTCAGCCCTGATTCCTGTCTCTGAATCTAAAAAGGCTTAAAGGCTCTGGAGCTCTTTGTAATTATTTTAAAGGTTTATCTAGGATGATTTGTATTGACATCTTCAGTTTAATGTAAGCCTTGGTATATTCCAAAGAGAGAACGCAAGTTCCCCTAAAATGTGTTGATGCCTAAGCTGCAGGATAACTGAAGGTGTGATCTTGTTACACAGTTACACAGGTAGTTCTGGTAATGTTATCTAATACAAACAGTGTATATTCGACACTCATGCAGCAGATAAACCTGCAATTTGATTGCAAGCAGGGTGCTAGCAAGATTCTTGTCAGAAAAAGCTCCGCTCCCCATGGAAACAATTTAGACACAGCAATGAAAAAACAACAACATGATAAGAATTGAAATGAATGTTGAAGGGGTTACCCAGAATTCATACATATCTTAGGGATGAATTGTGCTTATGTTTCTTGTTACACACTTTGTAATTTTCTTTGTAAAAGCTGCAAATAAAAAACATGAAACAGAAAGTGTCTCAGTTTGTGAAGACAAGAATCATAAAAATGTACATTTAGATGAAAATAAAACATGCATCTGCTTGTTTGGATACATTGCTAGTTGTGCCCTTAGGGTTGTTATACTGAGCGTAGGGTGCGCATGAATGTGCAATGTATTTAAAAAAAAATGTGTGTGCCTCTGCATTAATATTTGTTTTAAAATGTACGTGTTTACCCATAACCAGAAAAATACAGACAATTTTAAAGACATTAACCATGTATGCAAATCTTTTCTGGATTAGTAAAAAAGCAGAGATATGAGAAAGTAGTGGGACAATTCAGGCTGCTTTGCCAGCATCCAAAGTTGCTGAGGCTGGGACAATTTTGTCAGGGAGGCCAGTGCACTGTGAAGAGTTTCAGCACAAGAGAGTGACTAAACACTTTATTTGCACCTTTCGAAGAAAGGAGGTGAGGCACAAGTTGTACAAGAAAGCATCAACTCAGCGTAGAGGGAGACTGATATCCAGCATGGAATTGAGTTTAGTTCCGACTCTACCTTCTGCTTAGTCCGACAAAAGTCCATTTTTTAAAACACTTTAAAATTCAGTGCTGTCTATTACATCTTTTCCATCAGTGTGATGTGTTCTACAATCGAGGAGTCATCAGAAAACCCCCCAAGTCGAGTGTAAACTACAAGGTGACGGAGCAGATCTCTTGGCTTGTCCTTGTATCATCCTGCACCATGCGGAAAATGATGCCATGCTATCAGACAAACTGTAGCTTTTGAAATAGTCGGTAACTTCTAGAAAATCAAGCTGTGGTTCCCCCCTGCATAACTCTGAGCTTCTCCCAAAGCTGCAGAGCCCGTTTGATGCTTTTAAGGTAAAGAAACAGATTTTTTTTCCCATGCAGAATAAGCCGTGTGAAGTAGTTATAATACTTGCCTATCTGGGATTGTTATTCAAATTTTAAAGGGAGGTTGTCAGTGGTGTCCATGGATTTATTTTTCTAAAGTAAAGGTTCAAATGTAAAGGTGGTGTTAGAAATTCTCTCCTGGCTCAACGCTTTGAAACCTTATCTGTCTGAAGACCCCATACTTTCTGTCTCTTCCAGGTGGCTTTGATGGATGAGGTAGAAAATTGCTTGAGTCACATCTTGGGAACAACAAGTTTATTTTTTCAAATGTGCTTTTAAAGTACAGATTTTATCAGTGGATAAATGTTGCATTGCTTCACTTTAACAGGCTATTATGGTTCCTAAACAAAACATGCTATTAAAACAGTTATTTTTGTCAAACACGGTGGCCAATCAAATCTTCTGAGGCTCAATCTATACAATTACCTGTTACTGATTAGTTTTCCTGACATCTGAAATGTGATGCGACGCCACCATCAGTCAGACCTCTAGGTGGTAGCAGAGGTCTACTCAGATCCTCACGGTCACATCTCTGCTCATGGGTGCTGTGCTGCACCACGCTGAGAGAGTCACAGTGAAAAGGCCCCGTGACCACACAGAGCAGCAACAGTAGTGCATAGACAAAAAGGGATAAAAGGAGTGGAAAAAAAGACACACAGGCCTTTGATTTAAGCAGATGGGCAAAGGCGTCTCTTTCTTTCAGCATCTCTCTTGCCGTCTGTTACCTCCTGTTCTCCGTTCTCTTTCACTCCTCTTGCCCTCTTTAATTGTTCCCACCTCATCACCGTGCAATGCAGTAGAAAGTCATCCTGTTTTTAATGACCTTATCAAAGACGTATGCATTGAAATTGACTTTTGCCGAGGCTATTTGAGGGTAACGCCGGGGTAACATATACTGTGTGTTCTAAAGGTATGGCCCTCCCTATCACTATCACCTTTTAAAAATAGACTGTTGGCTTCCTGCTGGGCAGAAACCATTAAACAAATGACTTTTTAGCCCCAAGCTGACTTTGAAAAAACATTTTAGGTTACAGCGTATACTACCAGTGCAAAGAACACAGTCACTTTGTTTTATCTTTCGTCTCTTTCCTCCTTTAGGCTGTGCTTGTTTCTGGGTTATCATTTGAATTAGGTTGTTTAAGCTGTGCGCGTCTATGTGTGCATATGCCTTTTGTGTTCGTATGTGATTTCTTTTTTTTTTGCTTTGAGCCTTTCATGGGGTAAAAAGGAAAGAGGTCAGGCATATTTTTCAATTCCAAAGCTTTTGGTGTGTTATGTTATCTTGACTGAGCTGAAGTCTGTTGGAGATTTAAATATATATACAAGTGTAGGTTTTAGATTCTTGATCAACAGTCAAAATGACACCAGCCTTACTAAATATACTGCAGTTTGATATAGCCGTCTGCATCAAACACACTAATTTATATTCATATTTACAGCTTGCTTAATCAAGTTATTAGAAAATAAAGTTAAAAAGTCTGCTGTCATGTTTGAAACGAAGGGGAAAAAAAGTTACAAAAATATGTTTTTTACCACCTTCCTTCAAATGCTCATTTGGAAGTGAGCCCTGACTAAGGTAAAGAGGAAGCGAAAACATAATACGAACACATTTTCTTCTCGTACATAATGCCTCCTTGCTTGTCAAGCCAAATTTGTTGCTTGTTTCATCTTTAAAATATCAGTGAATCCAAGTAATCAGGAGACTGACAGAATAAACACAACCAGATATATTTATATAAGTGCTACGTATTTCAAAGACTTTTCATAGAAGTAAACATTTTTTTTTTCTCCCTGTCAAGAAGTTTTGTATTAGTGAAAGGCAGCATCAGCATAAACAAAACACAGAAGCTTTAATGGATTAAAAATGGCAGTGGATGTAATTGGAAGACAGAGAACACACCCTATGGCTTCCATCTTACCTCATATGCCTCCGTTTAAAGGAGGGAAATAAAATGAATTAATTAGCAAGCTCCGGAAATGAGAACATTTGAGATTCTCCAAGTTCCAAACAGATAACATAAGTTTAACTTTTAAATGCTATATTGAAATTTTTATCCCAGTGATTTGAGCTGCTTTCAAACACAAAGCCAGTTAGTGTTATCTCTTTCTAATTCTGAGAAGCAAATAAGGTTTGATTATATTTCAGCATTTCATTTTCATGGTAAAGAATTAGAGATTCATGGGACAAGTTAGTAAGTTTAGTATATATCTTGCAGCTAATTAACCGAAGAAAGGAAAGAAAGAAAGAACGAAAATCTGTCAAACGCAGCAGTGCAACAGGGTGAACATTGAAGAGGACCCTCTTCTTTTCCATAAATAAAAGTCTCACTCTAAGGCAAAAACAATGCAAGAATTCTTATTTTCATATAATTATGCACCAATGCAAGCACACTTACAAATATATGCCATATTTTGTCAGGATTTTCTCCGAAATCTTGCAGAATGGACCTCGAAGACTATGGGAAACATTACCTAATGAGTGACTTGCTGTAGAGTCTAAAGCTGTTAAAGTCGAGGAACAACAGCCTTCCTCTCTAACTTCATCAGAAATGTAATTCTCTTACTCGGGGAGGCACGCTAAGTGTCTGTGTTCTTGTGCCAGCAGCATTATGTGCAAGACCAGGTGATAATTCACGCTTCACAGGCCCTACAGCTTTTCCATTATGCTATGGGTTCAAAAAGTTCAGGGTTGCATATTGCAGTGCAAATTGCAGGCAAAAGCATGACAGAAGTGAGTGGAATCAATTACAGCGTGTATGACACACATCAAAAGAATGAAGGAAGTAAGCTACCTTGATAAAAAGAAGTCATGTGTCGGATGACAGCTCGCATTCTTCGAAGACAAGCTCGAGGACATTTATAACTTATTTCACTCTCTTTCTTCACAGTTAATCTTTCTAAGAGGAGATATACTGGTACAGTAGTCATAAGTAATAGGAGTTGGAGGCAAGTTAATTAAGTGTTACATTCAGCAGAGGAAAAACGGTGTTGGTGTGACAAACTCTTTTGACTAAATCCCTTGTGGTTACTGCGCCTCCTTGTTTCGTGTACATACAACATGAGAGTAAGAGATTTTTTTTTTCAAATAACGAGCAGGAAATCTTGCTTTTTGTTCATTTAGATTCAGTGCAGCTGAATAATGTAGCTCGACTGTATTGGTACATGTGCAGCATGTGCAAAAAGATATGAAAATGCATGCACTCAGCAATGCATGTGTCCTGATCAAGTAGAGAGACTGAGAGATCCAAAGACTGAGACTGAGGAGATCCAAAGTGCAAAAACGTGTATTGTACTTAAACACAATTTTTTAGGTGCTTGTACCTCACTTAAGTATTTCCAGTTATTGCAACTCATACCTCTACTCCACTCCTGTTTTATTTAAAAAAAAATGTAATCAATTGCGTTCATATGACAGCTACAGTTATAAGTAACTTTGTAGATTCTGATTATATACATCTCTGATTGAATATTAAACAAAATATAATTATCATACAACCTATGATATATTACTGTGGATTAGATTACCTGGCAGATTAAAAATACTGTATAAATCCCCTTACTTGAGCACTTTATGTTGTGGTCATATGGATCATTCTAGCATTTAGGTAATTTGCATGCTGGAAGGAGTTTCAGTTATGTTAAGTTAATGCTATAAAAATTCCTCAAATTCCAAAAAACAAAAATGCATCAATATTTACAATGCACTTGTAACTATTAACTGCATAAAAATATTGAATGCATCTATTATTTAAGCCTGTTTTGATACTTGTCCCAAGTAAGACATGTTAATAAGTGAGTTAATTTACAAATTAGGAATTTCAAAGAAAGATGAAGTACAGGACTTTTAATGTTTATTCATTTTATCTGATAAACATTATTAATGTTTGTTTCTTCACTGGCCTCTGGCCACCTGTCATTTGGTGAAAGTGGCCCTCTGGCAAAGTGAGTTAAAAATTTCTGGGAAAGAGTAAAAATCTGATTCACCCAAGTTATTAGCATACATTCTGTGAAAACTATGTTTATGCACAATTCCAGGGCAGTTGCCCTACTAGTTATATGAGGTATTTTCCCAAACTACAAAAATGTCAACAGCATGGCGACGCTAGAGAAAATGTCAGAATACTACCAATGTCAGTTGGCCATTCTCAGCTTTGCAACCAGAGTGCTGGACCAACAGATCAACACTGACATGGCAAAACCAAGAAAAACAAAGTACATTTCTCTGCTCTGCCACTATGGCCATTGGTGACCAGATTGTGAGAATAGTAAAAACATAGAGCAGCTTTTTATGCTCCTTGGCACAGAAATCAATCTCTGAAACTCCTCTAAAAGGAGTGAGCATCACTTATCCACAAGATATTCCTTCATTTGTTGTTTTTGATGAGTCTGAAAGAGTGCTGTTCACAGGTTGGTCTAAAATCTTCCTTTGGTTTTTTATTGGAGTTGAAATCTGTTGACTTGGATAAAAATACCACATTCATTATATTCCTATATTCAGAATCAAAGTATTTCCACTGATATTTTCTTAAAAGATGTTGATGTTACTATACTGAACCATACACTGCAGACTAAAGTGATTCATACAGCACATAAGTAAGAACACCTTATATTACATGAATTAAAGGACTGGATCAGGTGGTAATGGTTGTATAAATTAAAAGAACAGTAGTATTGATGTAATTTTCTTAAAGTTCAGTGGAAAGTAGCAGTAAGCTTACTGTGTCTGTTGTGCAGATTTCTCTGTAATATCTAAAGAGTTTTGTCAACAAGGGATGTCTGAAAACAAGATTTCTACTCCAATGTTATTTTGCTGTGAGAGCTGTCCAGCTGGCTGAGGTGAACAAAGTGCACCTGGTGAACCACGGCACGTAGCTCTTCCTGAGAATAAAAAAAGAAAAAAAGAAAAAGAAAGAAAGAAAAAAATCCTAGAGGAAACAATGAAGACTCTCCTGCTGTAAGAACAGTCATAACTTTAACTCAAAACCTACATTCTGACAACTTATGGTCAGCAGGGGCGCAAATAACAACTAACCCGCGCATCACATCCCAACCCAATTACACAGCCCGTTCTTTGAAAAACCTTTCAGGAAAAGGTTTCCACCTGTCTTTATTTCTCACAGACACAAAACATTTTTTCTATATATTGCTTTCTAGATGATGATGCTGCTTTGCCCTATAAAGTTAACTCAAGAAGCCTAATATTTTCAACAACACAACTAAAAAGGGACGATATCAAAAGAATAAATCTGGCTGCTTTCCCAACTACCTGCAGCTATGGTTGGATCTGTACCTTGGATGCATCGATGCGTAACGGGACTTTAGTGCTGGTGTGTCAATTTAAGTACACGCTTGCTCAGCCATGGAGGGAATGTTGACCTGGTAGTTTTAACCATGATGTAATAAAGGGGTGGAAAGGGTGCTGAGCACTAATAACAGCTCAGGGCTTTTTTTTATTTTGGGGACCACCTTCGCTGTCTTGCAAGCATCTCACAGTATCGCTCACAGCTCCACTGTCTGCCACCAGCTCAGCACTGAGTGGAGCTCCAACTGGGCACCAACCTGTTGCATGTACTGGGAGTTGAAATCTCAGAATACATATGTTAGGATAAAAGCAAAACATAAACTCCACTTTTAAAAAATATCCCTTCAGGAAGCCATGACTAAGATCACAGATGCTTCACATGCATGCATGCAATATGCATAGACAGTATGCTGGTGGTGGTTTTGCTGTATGTGTGGGGAGTGCAAGACAGAGTGGAGCTGTGTGGCATGACAACACATTGCTTGTGCTGGCTTAAAGGGTACTTTCACTTCTGAGAATAAGAATTTCACTGATGTCCCCATACAGCTTGACTCTGTTGTGTGCGTACTTAACTTGCCTGTAAACATCTCCGCTCTCCCAGGATACATAATGAGAGCTGTCGTTTTCATGTTTGTCTACCCTGCTCTTACAAATGATTAGTTAACCTTATTGCCTAACGATGCAATTTAATAATACATGTCGTGTGCAAACACATATCAAAGCCAGAACAACAGCTGGGTGATAAGCACTGTGATGAAGGGTGAATAATGGTTGTCTTAATAAGTAAGATAAAGGTGTGTATACTTAAAGGGGACTTGGCAAATTTGACAAAGTGAAACAAATAAACAGAAGGACTTAATCAAGTCTGACGGGTTTTAAATTTGAGTAGTAAAAAAGATGGCACAAAATGAGACAGACTGGCTTTTTTATGCACTGATCCAATGAGATGTCACGACATCAGCGTCAGGAGTGCTCCATCATTTCACATGAAGAAAGTAACCGGTCAAAATGACGACTGACTTTGTCTTTACATCTATCTACTGCTGTGTTCTATGCTGACACACACAGATCCATCAGTCCAGGAAAGAGTGCCAGTGTCTGGCATGCAGGCAACGAATACAGATGGACAGAGAAAGGAGAGGAAGGAGGTGTGTGGTTTTTTTTATTCCTCTTTGCACACCCGGTTGTTTCTGGCTGACACTTGTGAAGTTACATCAACACCTGCTGGTCTGCTGTGTTCACTGCATTCTTTCACTTGGTGAATTACAGTACCAAGTTGCATTTTTTTTTTTTTAAACAATAAGGTGGCTGCTTAGAAAAGTTATAGCAGCTTGCTTATGATGAGTTGTTTTTTCAGTGTGCTGCCTGTCTCATATGTGGTGCAAGGGTCACAACATATGTGTGAAGGAAGAATAATGAGAGCAGTCGAAGTACAGTGAGACATTTCTGGGGGAAAAAAACATAGTATATGGTTTGTATTTGCTTGTGTATTAAATGTTTGTATGGACTTGCGTGTGTATGAAATAAGTTGACACATATAGATGGAGGTGAAAAACGTGGGATAAGTGAATGAATGAGCCTTTTGAGAACTGAGTGCAGTAAACAGAAAAACAGATAACATGTGGAATAGAGATAGACTGATATTTTTTTTTCAGGGCTGATACTGATTATTACTAGTCAAGGAGGCCGATAGCCGATATTTGGAGCCGATATTCGTATCTGCTCTCTGGAGCTTCTCCACTAGGTAAAACTTTCTCCTCTCTGCCGAGCACTGTGCATGCACAGCGTTCACTGCTGATTGGCTGTGACCCATGCCGTGGCTCTGCATGTAACCAATCACATAGTGCTTTGGGTGCTGGAGACAGAGTAGTGACTACAGACCAAGAGGCGCGACTGAGTCAAAGCCTAAATAACACAGTTTTAAATTGAACTCTTATCGGCCGTCAGATTTTTAAAAAAAAAGCTGATGCTGATACGCGTAAAAATGCCAAATATTGGTGCGGATAATCAGCCTGGCCGATAATCAGTCTATCCCTAATGTGGAATCTACAAAGTGAAGTCAAACACACAATATATTCAAAAATTTAAAATTTAACAAAGGTAAAATAAATCAACATATTTTTACTACTAAATACAGTATTTAACTTACAAATCAGCCCCAAAAACTGCGTTTACCCCAGCCAGCTTGTTAATACTGAGTTAATACTTCAAGTCATGTATTAGTGATTTGTTCTCTTTGGCTTTTTGCTGACTCGAGCGCTCTTGGCCTTTTGCTTTTTTCTTGAAAGATGGGCTACGCAACTCAATGTAATAGCAAAGCTCTAGTAAACAAACTCCATGATTCCAACTCTCGCCTCGTATTCAAAGTCAGTTGAATATTTAAAGATTATAACATTAATAAAATCAAGTTTCTGAATACATTTTACTATCCTGCAAGAAATTTAACACACATATAGGCTTATATGTTTCATTTTTCTCTCAGTGTTAGGGAATAAACCAGCAGCCTTTGTTTAATTCACTGTAGGACAACAGTTCCCAATTGTGCAGTTAACAGAGGTGGGACATTTAGTGGTATGTGAAGGGATTTCTTTCTCTTTGAAAAAAAGGCTTTGCTGTTTGTTGCTGCTCTGTACTTTTTGGATTCACAGGGACCGAATCCCTTAAAATTAGGCAGTTTTTCATCAAAAACGTTCCTTTTGACTTTCTATAGCAAATGATCTTGATACTAATTTACTATGTGTTAGATATTGATCAATGCTTAACCACATTTCTCCACAGTAACCTTCTAGTGTTGCCAACATGCAGGTTGATGTCTAGCAAAGCACATTCTGCCACCTACACTTTCACTTACTGAATGAAATGAATATGATTCTGCGTTTGAAATATTTTGTTGTGTAAGTGTCCTGAATGTTTTAGAAAACAGTGGGCTTGGTTCCAAATTACCCACTGGGCATGGAGCGACAAAACAAGCTGTGCTCTAGAGAGAGCTTGTAATAGATTGCAGTGATTCCCCTTGGACATGCTGTCGAGCAGGTGGTGCCTTAGCTGGTGCAACACACGGCAATGAATTTACCATTTCCTACCCCACCATCTGACTATAAATCATACAGTCTGAAAACACATTTTTAATAACCGGAGAGGCAATTAAATAAATTCAGATGAGAGTTGGAGATAACTCTCTTTGCAGGTTATTTTTCTCATTAACCTACCACACACATGCATGAAGAAACCAAGAGACATACATGAAGTTGAGCTCACTTCCGACTAAAATGTTGAATAATGCAATTTAACGGCTATAGCTGACTGATTTAATTGTGTTACAATCCACTGTGGTTCACAGTATAGTCAAGAGTAATACTGTGTTGAAATGTAAGATGTACCCTCTTGGGTTTTTACTGTCAGATGAACAGTATTAAAAACAGTATTTCACAAAGCAGACACCTAATATTGTTTGCATGTTTTTTCTCTGTCATTTTTACCAGCATGGAAACAATGCACAAGTTTAAGTTGAGTACAGAAGGTACAAATTCAAATTGACCATTTATTTGGTCAATGCAGCATTATAGTAAGCAATGTGGCAATAAAAGATGAGGAATAACACATTTGTATTAAAAAAATGCAAAATAAACACTGACAACCAGACATGCATACAAGCTGATTAATGCATTGAACATTCAACGACTCATGCAGGTCTTTTTAATTTACATCAGTTCATTTTTATTTACATTATAAAAACATAATGCATCTTAAGGTAAAAATATATGTATGTAAAAAGAATACTAATTTAAGTCGCTGGGTAAGATATTTTTTAATCAAACACCTGAAGTTTCTATCAAGATTTTATTCTATTTGGAATAAAATAGAGCAATGACTGCACAGCACAGTCATAATTAACAGGGCACTGATAAATTAATGTAGCAGATGCTCAACGTTGTGCTACTTTATCAGTTTTTTTAAAGGCACAAAAAACCTCTTCCCAACAGTCCAGATGATAAAATCACTTATTTCTGCCCTTCTAAAAGTGCCTACAGCAAGAGCCACTTGTCCATGACTGGCTGTTATCCTCTTTCTGTAAAGTCACACCCTCACAGGTGGTTAATCCCCGCGGACCTCAGACGGTCACCTGTAATGGTGATATTTTCCCAGTTTCTGTGACAGTGAGGTATGAAAGCCATTAGCTGTGGAAGCTAACGCAGAATGGGGCTATCCTGATACTTGCTCTATAACTTTAGGGATACAGTTTCCAAATCTTTAATGATTTGGAAACTGGAGCTCCAAAACAAGCCTGAAAATCACAAAGAGAAAAGAAATACTGTCTGAATTTAGTAAATATATCATTTATAAGTACTAATTAATCAGCACAGTTGGTGTTTTTCTCTATCGTTCCTGCCAATCTCCTGATCTCTTGAAGAATAAACCATTTAACAGAACTTGGTATTAAAGTATCATTAGTTTTATCAAAGATGCCATTTATTTTTACCATTTGTTCTTTTTCTATCAAGGGATATCACTGCACAAACACTGGTGTTTCAGTCCAGGGATGTACTTGGGTTCGTCTTGGATGGTATCCACTGTAATTAGTTCCTCAGCAGAGCCGGTGCATCCTCGGGCTTAATGGGCAACAATCAATGCCAACACAAACAGTGTATCTTTTCTTGTGTGTTTGCGTGTGTGTGTGTGTGTGTGTGTGTGTGTGTGTGTGTGTGTGTGTGGCTACAACTGTGTGTTAGATTTACTCAGTCAACTGAAACTTTCAGTTTTGTCTTGCAACTGTTCTAACTTGTGAGAATGTAACTGTTCAAGTTTGCTCTACTGTAATCTGCATACACACTCGTTCGGTGACACACACACACACTAGATGTCAGAAGATGATATATGCAAACACTATTGCTATCTCTGTCTCTCAACCTGCTGTCAGGGGTTAGACATATAATTGTGTTTATGGCACAGCACAGCTACAGAGAAATATTCCACCTACACATACTTTGAAAATCTCATTTATTTTCTACGGCCATCTGCAAGTACTCCACAATGAACCTTGTGAACCTAATGAATCATTCTGTATTTGCAGGCTGCAGCACATAACTTTTCCTCTGAAATGTGCAAGTCTTTTAAATTGAAAAAAAGCTTTTAGTTACAAGCACCTTCTCACTGTTCAGATGCACACATGCAATACACACATTCCAGCAGGGTGAATTAAAGGACAGAGAATAATTTGCAGAATTATACTGTTATTATGGGAGATGTTGCTTGTTTTTTGTTTTCTAATTTTTATATTTTTAAATGAAAAAGCTGAATTTTAAAGTGATGTGAATAGAAATGAAAGTGGTTGTTGAAGAAACACCATTTACTGGAGGTCGGAACAATAGTAAAGTGTTTGTCTTCAAATAATACAAAGAGTGTGCAGTTCTGTGCCAGCCTTGTCCAAAACAACTGAAGTTGCTGAGACCATATAGAGACTGGAAAATTACTTTGAACAGCTTGTGAGACATAATCCAATGTCGTTCTGGCAAAATCAATCCACCGTGGGTCTAAAAGGCAAATAATTAATGACGCCGAACATGTTTTCATGAATGTTACCGCGACATTATGGAATCAGCGTTCCTTTTTATTGCGTTAGAATGGCTGTGAAAAACAACCAAGCAACATAATTGTTCCCCTCAACGATTTGTGGAGAGGAAGAATAGATTGGTTTCACAAAAAAACTGGTGGAGTTTGGAGAAAACTTGGAGGCATGATGCAACTAACAAGCAAATCTCAGCATTTCCATTGGGCCCTGATGGTGGGTATTATTATCACAGGTCAAAACAAAAAGACCTTCTAAACAGGTCAGACAGGAAATGTACTCATGGATTATTCCATGGGAAACACGTGGGCAGGAGCCTCCTTTAATTAACGATCCTGTTCACACATCTCATTCGAACAGGTCAAAGATGGGTATCTTTGAACGTACTGGAATCTTCTGATCAAAATGCAAATGCTGCTGTTGACTTCACGCCACAATTTGCTTCTTTGCTCCTCTAAACTAGATAATGTTATGCCCAGTCAAGTTTGATGTCAAGTTCGTCCTCCCTGCCTTGCTGATTTGAATACAGAAATCACTCTTCCTTCTAATGAATGCTCCCAAAACGACATCTTTATGCTGATGGAATTATGACTCTTGGCCATCGGATTAGGGGAAAATTTTGTAATATTGTTGTTAATTGCATTTCTAGCTACATTTTTTTATGCACATTTTCAGTTTTGCATATAAAAGGGGGAGTTTTGGAGAGCAAAGACAATTTTTGTTATGTTAATTTATGTTTCCCAGCAGTGGCATCCAAACATAAATGTGCTCTCTCAGGGCATTACATATATCCCTCATTTGTTGTTGTATCATGTGGGAAAGGGGTTAATAAGTTTGTGGCCTAAGATAGAAGTGAGTTAACTGAGACCAAAGTAGCAAAACACTGCATAAAAGTGGATGTTGTCTGTTCTCTCAGACAGCGCTCAGCTGGAATCTTAATGACCTAAAACAGAAATTGCATGAAGGTTATGAATTGCAAACTTTTTGCATAATCACATAAAGAAACAATCTAACGCTGTGCATCACTTTTTAGATCTCTTCACCTGAATTTGCACCCACTGGACTTCTACCTCTTCCCCAAGATGAAGAAGCTCAGTGGTCGCCATTTTGACAGTTTTGACAATGATGATGATGTCATCACTCCTGTGGATCACTTTCAGGAGGTTCAAGATGCAAACTGCTACAAAATCTGATCCATTTACTGTGTTACTGCTGTACTATGTGTGTAAATGTTAAAGGAAACTATTCTGAAAAATACATTTGCAAGGATTTCTTAAGTTGACTCCTTCTATTGTAAGCTGACTTATTCTTATACTATTTTATTTCTAGTAAAACAAAAACGAAATAGTATGTCTACTGTGTATTAATGTGGCAACTGCTTGGTACAGTTTATTCCAAGCTCTGTGCATTAAGTCCAGGTTTTTTCAACGTTTTTTCTGGCCTGTGACCTCATCCATGATTTTATGATAATCTTCTGAGTGCGCACTCCCCTCTGTCCCCAGATAAATCCTATGGGATCATGTCACATTGATTATTCTAAAGTTTTCTGGCATTGTTCCGAACATACTGTGGGAGGTTCTTGGAACTGACAGGCGTGACCTTTCATTAATTGCCTTATACTTTGTCTGTTAATGTTAATGAGCTATAAAAAGTGGGACTCTGTGGACCATTTCTGCAAAACATCAGATAAAGCAACATCAGGCTTTCACGAGGTTGTCAAAAGTCAAAGGTTTAAAACTCCCTCGGCATTACCTGCTCTTTCAATCTTTTATTAGTTAACATCTGTGGAACTATGATGCAAAATGAGATGTTATTGTAAAAATTATAAAAGGAAACTATAAGCAATCTGGCGTATCATATGCTGTTGTATAGTATCCAGAGCTACGGTACTATTTGTAGAATAATGAGTACTGATTTATACTGGAACCTTGCATAGCACAAAATGCAAAAAGGTGGGGGAAGTTATGGCTAATTAGGACTTCATAAATCACTGCAGTATTAAATTGAGATGCAATAAGGCACACATTAATCCTCTCCAGACATGCTCTACAATTTGTGTCCCCTTCTCAGGGCCAAGTAAGGCTTTAGTGCCAAAGACGCTCGAACCAACATATTTTCCACACTTGAACACACTGCCACTCAAGAGTTCAGTGTCAGCTTCATTAAAATGCATGGCTACTCACACAGTTGCACCTTGTGTATGCACAAATTAACATGAATGATTTCACTCTGTGTTATCCCAGTTGGAGACCCTACATGACTCTAATGTTAACAGACTGAATGGGAGTACTTGTTTCCAGGGCTGAGCGGACGTGCATTGTAACCAGTGATTTTCTCAAAGACGAGAAACTATGCATGTTTAAACACATTTTCACATCAACACTTAACTAAAATCAAATATTCCATCGCTCTTTAAAACATTTAGTCATGCAAAAAAATAGGAAAACATGTTTAGTTAAAGGAAAAAGGGAATCTCAAAAGAATGCATTTTAATATTGATGATAAAACCCAAAACCCAACAGTCACAAGATATTATTCTCCCTGCATGTAAAACGGATTGTTTGCAGGATGTGGTTTAGGTTGGTGAACACCAAGTACTGATGTTTCTCAGCGGTTAGATAGATCAAAGCTATCTCCCATGCAGATCATCAGGACTTCTTACTCATGTTTTATTAATCAAAGTGGGGCCTTTTTGCCGTCCATTGGACTAACCACCAGACAGACAGCCAACTAAGGACACGGCCTCTCTTTCAGGGTGGCTAATTTGTAGCTGGAGAATCTCATTTGCATTGCAATTACCTGAAAAGAACCTATAAGTGGATCCTGCTGCCTCTGACAATTGAGATGGAGTATTTCTGCTCAACGCAATGGAACGAAAGAAAAATCAATTGATGGGGGGGTGACCTGGAGTTTGAAATTTCTACCATACAGTGTAATTAACTGGCACACAGTCATACAAGGGAATACTCTATTACATCTTCTTTGGAATCACTTTCAGTGGTAATGTGCTTTAATATTTCTGCAATTTTGCATTTTTATTAGGTTGGCAAAATTAGTTGCACATGCATTCGGTGGACTCTCTATTGCCTTCGGGAGCAATAGCCATATATTACAAAAAAAGAATCTTTTTGTTTAATGAAACCCTTTATGATTATGAATAACACTCGTGACACTACCTGCAGTGAGTTAGCGTGCTCATTGTGGTAGGCACACTTACAGATATACTGTCTTTGAGAATTTTAGTCTGACTGCACTTTGTCTGGAGTTGCTCTAATTTAATGCTGCACAGCATAAATCATAATGTTCCTGGAAACCTAAGATAATATATGATATAATTAACCCTGACTTCATGTTTTATGCTAAACCAACAAGCTAACCACTCGCAAGCTCAAGTACAGGCTTGGCTAATCTTTATAACAATGTCAAGCTAACAGAGAACAGTCATTTGGATTTTGAATGGAATTTAGTTTCACCCATATTTTGCTAATGCAAAGTAGTTTAATATGTTCACAGGTCAAGGCTTTATATATTATGTTCTTACACAGAAATCAGGGAAAGTACATGTCTCCCATCCAGTTTAATGCAATGCTGATTATTTGTAGCAGAGAGATGGACTTAATGATCAAGTTTTGATGAGAGCACTGATCTCAACTTGTGTCCTTCTTTGCTGACCTTTTAGTGTACAGATGAAGCAATAGAGAAAAATAATGAAAATCTAAATTTACACTGACTCCATTTATATACTGAATATCATAACTGTGGCTTTTCAATGTGAGATCTGTCAGGCAGAAATGAAGCAAGGTGTTTTTTTGCATAATAAATTGCTTGGTTCCTGCAGTTGATCATGTGACGCATAAGCTGAGCTTGCATTTTTTTTCCACAAACAATTGAGCGACCTACTTAATTTGTCACACGCTCTGTTCACTCTGTTTCTACTTTTGTTGCTGCTTTTGTGTGATCCTTCCAGCATCCCTCTCTCTTTCACCATTGATCCCTTATTGGAGGTGACATTGAAGTTTCTCTCTTTCTGCTCAAACTTTTGCCGGCCTTAAATTACACTTTGTATACATAACATTTTTCAAAATGTAACATTTCTTGAATCTTTAATATCCTGCCCACCAAAACATGAGTTGAATTTCTGAACTATCTTGAATAAGACATTATAAAACACTTTTGGAGGTTTATAGAATAAAATCAATGCAGTGATGGTTTGATAATACATTCTGTACTGCCAAAACAACTTTTTTGTTAACCTATGACCAACTATATTCTTCCGATTAAATAATCAGATTTGCATTTGATGTGCTTATGCCTGTTTCTTCAGTCTGACCCTGCAATTTGTAATGCATTAGCTGGAGACAAGACAGAGACATTGGGGAGGAAAAAAAGAGAAAAGATTTGGTATCACTTTTGGATGATGCTTGACCTTTCTAACTGCTGGCAGATGCTCAGTGACATTGGTTAAGTAGTGCTGGCACATACTAAAAAAAGATCAGCCACAACGAAATAATGATGTGTTAAGGTGATAGTGGAATTTCTTTAAAAATGTCAATTATCCTTACAGAGCTGCAGTTTTATAAAAGGTAAAATTTTGAGCGTCGTTACACCTTAAAAGTGGCAAGAACCTATTGTGGTCCCTATGCAAAAAAAAAAAGAATTAAATAAATAAAATAAAATCTGCTAATAAGGAGAGTCAAGCATGCTAACAAATGTGCTGCTATCCCCCAGGGATTTTTGCGCAGCTGTTTCCACCTGCTGAGTATTTTCTTCCTCTGCTTAGCTTTGTCTTCTTCCCTTGAACACAAGAATGTCCTGATGGCTATAATTAGCTCTGTCACTCTGCACTCATGAACACGGAGCATGCTGTCATTCATTTCTCCATACTTCACACACCACACCTAACCACTCAAGCAGTTGTTTTTTCAAGCTTTTTGTCACTCACTTTTCATTTACTTTCCCTCGGAGCCATCCCCTCTTTTATTTAACCTTTCTGTAATATTCCACTTTTACTCCCTGTTTCCTTTTACTCTTATTCATTCCTGAAGTCCCCCAAATCGCTATTTTTTTCTGCCTCAGATGATAAAAAGACTTCAAATTGGTGTTGGAAGAACTAATGACAGTAATAATAAAAGCGTTGACCTGTTCTGTATCGAGAGGGTCACTTGGCTGCTAAGATGACAGATGGGCTTTTGTGAAAAAAACTGTTATTCATGCAAAAGTTAAGGTGTTGAAAAAGTTGAATTTCTTTGTCTGTCTGTGTGTGTAAATGAGTGTGTGCGTGAATCCTTATTCAGAGGGGTGTACATAGATAGACATAAGTATTTTTGACATTTCTTGAGATGTTATTAAGGTGAAATCTAAACTACACATATATATTCATAGGTCACAAAAACACAGGTTCAAGTTTATGCTAATAAATATATACTCTTAATTTGTAAAGCATTTTTGAGATTGCTATAAATATTGCTCCATTTTTGTATCCGCCTCATTTGCCTGGTGTTCATTGCCTAGTGTCTGACAGTTTATTACAGTTTTTTTAATCTGCATTTGTTTGTGCATGTGTGACTGTGTGATCAGGCAAGATCTTTTCAACATTGGTACATGTGACTTTGATGCACATGACAGCCAACAATATAGCGCACATAACATTAATAGCTTTCAAACAGCATAATTCACCTTTTTAAGGAGTGTAGATTTAACTGCACCAAATTATCACATGATAACAACAAAGTAGGTCAGTTGTTAGTGCCTTATGGTAAAAAGGTCTGTTTCAAAAGCAACTCAAACTAAACTAAAAGTGCTTGGTGTGGGTTAGAGAAAGATCACATTAGAGCTTTAAAAATACAGCATTGTAGAACCAAGGGTCATTAGAAAAAAAACATCTAGCTACTTTCAACATTTCTACTAACAGAGGACGGTCATTTCAGTCAGATATCACAAGGTCAATTCTCAGGAAAGCTTAAAGAGTTCAAACAATCACCAAAGCTATAAAGGCAAGGATAGTGTAATGCAAAACATTTAATTCATTAAGGATAATTTTTGCCACAATGAAAAGCCAATAATAGATGCATAAGCTATTTCTTGGGTCTGATGCTAGCTTTTCATCCCAGTCATTCTTTTATTCAGTTATTCTACATCTGGTTCCTCATGTCTATAAATAAGACCGGCCCAAATCAAATAGGCCTCCAGCATACCATGGAAAAATGCTGACATAAGATTGAGCTCTTATATTTTATTTATGATGATTGCATTTAGGCAGCAGGGCTGTTCAGTTCTTAGTGCTGTCACCTCACTCTAAGAGTAATCCTTGGTCGGTTGACTGGGTCCTTTCTGTGTGGAAATCTGTCCCTGTTGTGCCTGGGTTTCTCCAACAGTCCAAGGACATACAACCTACACAACGTGGTGACTCGTTTGGCAACAGTTGTTCACGAGTTCGTCTGATTACATGTTGTAGCCCTGCGACAGACTGGAAACCTGTCGAGGGTGGACCCTGTCTCTCACCCAGTGTGTGCTGGGAAAGATTCCAGCCTCCCTGCGAGCCTGAACAGGATGAACAGTTTAGAGGGACGGATGGGATTGTGTGGCCGCAAAACAATACAAGAGGGAATGTGCCATTGTCCAAAAATTTCCAACTGCACTGTTTCCTGTAAAATATAGTTTCTATTTTAATTTCGTTAGAGGGAGCAAACATTATTCAACAGGCTGTATACGTCAATTATAAGCTTGATGTCTGCTCCGTGTGAGGTAGCCCATAAAGATACCCATAAAGTAGCTCCCATAGCTCTGTACGATAAAGTGAAATTGATTCACTTAGGTAAATGAGATGGAATTGTTTGTGCATCGTTGCACATGCTAACTGTTTTTGATTGAGTCATTCAAATACCCTCATGCTGAATCTAGTTCTATCTGTTTTTAATGAAAAACCTCACCCAGGTAGCCCGGGTAGTGATGATTTGAAGACAGATTTTTACAGGGATAGTGGGCAAATAGAAGAAAACATTAGATACTTGCTCTCTTGGACAGCTGTGTGTTAAAACATCTGCCACAAATATAATCATTCACGCTTGTACATCTTATAAGAAATGGCCCCAGTGGACAAAGATGAAGGTACAGTTTCAAGCTAAAATTAGCTTACAGAAATTCTACGTCACCTTGTCATCGGCATTAATCAAATACTGCAGTCTGTTTTATTTGGTTCAATGTAACAGCCAAAGTCACAAAATCAAATGAAGTTGTCATGCGACTGACGACAGTAGCGTACATGTTTGTACCACTGCTACGGTTCTGCTCTGAAAAAGAGTGCTGGCTAACGCACTCAAGTAGCTTAAAATGTTTTGCTAATGAATGAGAGACGGAACTAACTTAAAATTTATCAATTAACTGGAAGCTGGACGAAAAAATGTAATGTTTAGTACAGAGAGAAATGTTAAATCAGCAGTAGAATGACTCTTGAAATGACCTGCAATAGAAAACATATGTGAAAAGTTGTGAATTATGAATTAAACCGTTATTATTTTAACAATCTCTTAACTTTAAAACATTCTTTCTTTTATGTCTCAAAAAGTATCTTTTAGCTCTATCCTTGCATTTTGAAAGCTTTTACCTACATGCTTCTTAACTTATTTGTTTGATCACTCACTCATTTTAGCAATCTACCAAAGGGGCAGTGAATAATGTCAACAGCTGACTG
>JAPZDZ010000011.1:14089287-14099322 GCA_029783805.1 Acanthurus tennentii
TGTCAGTGCAGATGAGAATGTGTCTGACTCAGGCAGAAATGTTTACAGAGGAGGTCACGTACCCACTCATTAATTTTATTTATTTACTTATTTTATCTTTTTAAATGTTAAGTTGGGTCATGTTTGCCTGCAATCTACAATTTAAGTAGGTGATATAGCAATATATATGCATAAAGATTTAGTCATTTTGAGACATATTAATGTGAAAATGTTGCATAAGTTTAATCATGTTTCCATCTTATCCAATCCTAAGCAAAATTTGTGATTTTCCAATGACAGTTTGGTTTGGTATACACTTTTATGTGTAGGAAAAGATCATGGATTGGGTTTTTTAATATTTTTTTTTTACTTACATGAGTTCAGCTAAATAAGCCAACACAAGTTTTGTGCATTCTGTATTTTTTCTAAGTAAATGATCCTCTTGTGTTACATTTTGTTCTTCACAGTATTAATATTTGACACTAAGGGGAAAACTTCCCTGTTTTTAAAAAGCCAAAGGAACTCTCTAGCTTTCTCAGAGGACAATTACATTTTAACTAAACTGCAAAATAGAACCCTAATGGCTTTTTTTCAGATACCTAACATGCATCATATCATATTTAGGAGTAACTGCTTAAATTAATTGCCTTCTGATAAACTGTGTCTCTTTCCATGTATGTATGCAAAAAAACAGAATGTAATAATGCAAAAGCACCTGCCTTTGATTTTCCTCAAACAGATCAGTTTACCACAGACACATTTGTGAGAAGCAAGATCATGCACCACTCATTATTGCCCTTGGAGCTGCATCTAATCCGGTTTCTGCGCTGCACAAGGTGAAGGAGTATTGATCCCAGGACACAGTATGTGTTGAATGAACGGTAATGAAAGCAGCTGTGAGGATAGAGACAGTTTATTATGGAGGCTTTGCTCTGCCTGCAGTATGCTATAAAGGACATTGCACAAAAGATTTATCAAAGAGCTCCAGACTGTATTGACATTGTAAATCATTTATGTTATCTATGCTCATTCTGTTATCATTCAAACAATGTTTTGCATGAACCGGAGAGAGAAATCAAAAGAAAAGTACATCCACATTCGATACTGTGTTAGTTCCACATCTTTTTTTGAAAATATTCTTCGAAATTTCCAACAGTATAATGTTATTCAAAAATGGAAAATTGCAACAAATAATTAGAGAATGTTAAAATTTGATGTGCTGAGAAACTTCTTTCTGCATGCACTCACCCCAGGAGAATACCAGATGTTTGATTAATCCACCTGACTGTTGTGTTTTAGGAGCTCAAAAGCTTCAGGAGAGAAAGCTACTATAATTTATGAACTAAGTCAGCCTAAAACCAAAGATGTGGTGCATTACACTTCTTGGCTCTAATTTCTTTTAAGCTCAGCATCCGTGTGATTACTTAACTGTCATCAGTCAACAGGACACATGCACACTAATGTCATTAGTGCTAACAAGCTTGTTGGTGTTGTGCATCACATTGACGGCATTAGCAATTCACTGGGTTGCTGATTTCCATGGTAATGGTACACAAAGTTTTAGAAGTCTGCAACATGATTTTGTTGCATGTTGCAAGGGAACAAGGTGATGCCGTTCACATGGAAAAGCAGTTAATTTCACTGATTACTTTTAGCTTTAATTGGCAAGTGAAGATATATGTGTATATGCTTTACTCATTAAGTGTCAGGTCAGAGAAGCTGCAGATCATTAGTGTGGACTGTAAGTCTGAGACGTAGTTGGCCCAAGTGGATCCCAATAATAGATAGTGTTTCGCATGTAATCACATTGCGGCTGGTGTGAAAGTGATTCTCACCCTCTGAACTGAGTTCAATGTCATAATTTATGGGAACATGTTAAAGAGCTGATGGGGTTTGTAGCTCATAGGTCAGAGAGGAACCCTTTTCATTATATACAAAGGATTTTTTGCTCTTACAGTACCATACCTTATCCATAAATTAGACCTGCTCTCGTAATTCAAAATGCAGTCAGACTCCCCTGTAAATGAAATGAGTTCATCTATTCTTAATAGAGTGGTGAATTTGTTGCTTCCCATGAAAAATGATAGGCTGCCAACAAATGATGCTGGCTGATTTTGACCTTGGCACACCTTCTTTGACTCCCGGTTGTTTTATAATCAGTGCTGCCATTTATCTTTGTCGGTACTCCCATGGTAATTTGTAACTGCTGAGCTAAACAGTGTTAAACTGGACATTAGAAATCTTCACCGGTCTCTGTTCCCAGAATATTAAAGATAAAAGAAAAATGTCTCCTTCACTATTCGCTAATGTCAATGGCTGATCGAGTGACAAAGCACAGCTCATTAGAAATCCTTCCCTTAAATAGGATTTGATGCATTTCTAGCAGAGGAAAAACAAGAATGACAGTACCAGTATAGAAAATTAACATTCCTGCTAAGAGACAACTCAGAAGTCATTACACAGTTTGACACCTAAAGTAAAGGATGGAGCTAGATCTCTACAGCTTGGCTAGAAACCCTCCATATTGCCCTTGGCAAAATATGAGGATCCCACAAATTACCACTTTAAATGAGAAATGCCTCCTGATATTTTTGTGTTTTTTTTTTTTATGCTGCCACCTGGGCTGCTACAGAGAGCAGTTTGTGCATGTGACATATTCATATAATGCACTAGAAAACACAACAACGGCGACAGAAACCGCGGCTGCTGAAATTAGAGGAATCACCTCTTTGACACACTCAATAAACATTTAGCATGTTGTGATCACCTTTTGTCCCGAAAACGCTCGGCGCAAATAAAATGAAAACTTATGTACACAAGCTGTTGGATCCTCTCAGCCAAGAGCCACACATATTTGAGAAAAGCTAACAGCTGCTGATTAATTACGATGGGTCTAAATTACTGGCTGCCTCTCAACCGGGTATGGAGCTGGATGCCCAGTGCACTAAGAACCTCTTTTGCATGTACTTGACAGCTGCATAGACTGAGTGCCACTTCTGCCTATTTAGCTGCATCTTTCTTTTCCTTTTACAGTAAGCCAAAAATAGCCCCTGAGCACAGTGTATTTAAAGTGCTATCACACACTCTAATTTAATTGTTAGTTCATTAATATATATATATATTTATATGGTTAACTTTATGGTGTCATGCCAGTCTTAATGACTGGCATTTAATTAGCATACGACTGAGTAATATTTAGCTGCAAAACGGAACAAATCAACAATTTCCAACCCAAGTTCTAAATATACTTATGCTAAACTTCCCGCAGTGACTGCATTTCAGTACTCCCTGTGGTTGCATAATGAATAATCAATTCTTTGCTGTAAGGCTTTTACTACACACATAACATTACATGCACTAGGATACAGAAAAATTGTTTGGTTTTTTTTATTAGCCAGTAGCTGTCACTAATGCTAAAGCTACTTTCCTCTGGTACAAATCACTGCAGCAGTTCCATTATGCTAGATCAGTTTAAAGTGAAGCTATTGTATTTATCATTATTATTTATTTATTTTATGATGTGAACCAGGTACCAGTGGGGCTTGTGCTGGTTAAGGCTTGTAATGCAGAGGAAGAGTGATAACCCTTTCTGGACCAAAAACAATTGCAGAAGAAAACTGTATATGAACTCAGGGAGTGTGAAACACACCAAGGAAATGAAATTATTAGCTGCTAAAAAACAAACAAAAAAGTATGCAAGACATTAGGGCATCAATTTGAAACAGTGAGTGATTAAATTTGGTGGAGATACGGTCTCTGTGGACGCTTTCTGTTTTGAAAACATTTCCCCCCTTTTTTTTCTGAACTATCTTGAAGACTGAAGATCTGATATCAGTAAATTAAATGAAATGAATTAAACTAAGACTAATGGAAAAATACAGGCAGGAGTGAAGTCTGTCGCTTTCATCTTTAAAGTTAAATAATGCAGAATGGTCAGTGG
Source organism: Acanthurus tennentii (assembly GCA_029783805.1). Taxonomy (NCBI): domain Eukaryota; kingdom Metazoa; phylum Chordata; class Actinopteri; order Acanthuriformes; family Acanthuridae; genus Acanthurus; species Acanthurus tennentii. Next base: position 14,093,207 of record JAPZDZ010000011.1, read on the forward strand.
TAAAGGTCAGTTAAGACAACTCAAAAACAATTTATTATGAACTAAAAATATCCTTGTTTCTGAGAATAGAAACAAAGCTACTTAAAAATCAGAGAACATAATCTAGAAAATTAAAACAGATTAGACAATCTCGTCATCACTGGGCAGACGGCTCTGAGGCTGAGAAAATAAAATCATAAATACGGAAATAAAATAAAAGCTTTTCCATCCACACAGTGAGTTGTAGAATCACATAGTTCATAAAAGCAACCTCACTTCCATTACTACCAGTTATTATTCTCTGATAACAACAATAAACTGAATACCTTGCTTGTAATTTTGTCAAAGCCATGGAGACAATAGTGCTGAATTATAACTAATTTTCAAGCATTTTGGCTACTCATTATTTACACTTGAACTGTCCACCTGCATGGAATATATCCATTATTGTAATGCATTTGGCACCGGCAGCATGCTGCTCTAGTTTATTATCAATGCATATTATTAGGCACTTTTCACCCTGTTCATTTTGCGTTTTGTATTCTGTTTTGAGGACAGTGCTGTAAAATTAGCAATCACTAAGGTTGTAACAATCAAGGGAGTCATTTATTATTCTGCTGTAGGTAATTGTGTGTTGTTATGTGTGTTTAAATGTAAAGAAACCCCATGTTTGTGTGTAGAGTCTTAAGCAGGGCTTATCATATTGTTGTCTCTGTCTGCTGCTAAAAAAGAAACTAACTTTCCTTCCGGCTTTGGTTTATGTGATTTACTTGTGGCAATAAATTATTCAAAAAAAAATGTTTCAGGGTAAATTCTTAGTTGTTTGAATTTCAGTCATCAAAATCGACAAATGTTATTCCAAAATTGGAGATATAATAGCTGACATGAGTCATCTTAATTGGAATACTCCTACTCAGTGTTCTTGGTTCATCTCTCCATCAACAGACTTAAAATGGGACTGTTACGTGATTGAGCCGTATTGAATGGCACAGCACTGCACCACAGAAAGGTCTGAATATTGTTGAGAATAGTTTGAACTGCAGAAAGAGCTTTTGACATTGAAAAAGTGATTTCTAATAATGTGGGTTTCCAGTGCTGTGAATGAAAACCCCACTCTAGTTTTTTTTTTCCCTTTTTTTTGACTTTCAACTGCTTTTAGCTCAGTGGTCCATGTGATTGAGTTCCAACAGCTCTCGCCAAACTCCTTATGAAATCCATGGCCAGTCGTGTTCATAAAACAAACCTGAACAAGTCAAATGTATGCTAAATGCTCAGTGCAAAATAATGGCGAGGCAAAGAGCACACCTGACTTTTAAAGAAGAACATGTAGAAATCTAAACTCTTTGGCCTCCAAAGGGCAAAAATGTGTTTAATGCAGCTATGAAAGCTTTTCATGAAGTATGGAAAATGAGAGCATTGCTAAATACTGTGATTAAATCAAATGAGGCACGGAGAAGTTCAAATACCGGGCTGCAAAAATGGTCATTTTTAAATCTGAGGTGCATGGACTCATTCTTGTAGTTGAGGGCTTACATATAAAGTGCCATCTACTTCTCTTGCTAAAATAAGGAAAAGATGAAAATTGAAGAGACACATTTTCAAACACTGCTCACCAAATAATATTCAAAATAGTATAAAATGTCTCCTTTTAAAAAGGCAGCACAAATTGCTCTGTCAAAGCTGCAATGGAGATGAGGGCTTGTCCTCGGAGCACCTGTCTTATAGTCGTCAAAGGAAGTGGATGTCTGTGTGCATGTATATGTGTGTGTGAGATGGTGTGTGTGCGTGTGTGTGTGTGTGTGTGTTGGGGGCGGTGGGGAGGACTCCAGAATGTGGGAGTTTATCTTGATCCACTGCAGCTGCCCCTCAAGCACTATGACAAGCGTGCTTATTCAAATACTCTTTGTGTAAAGTAGAATAGAATCAGATCTGTTCTATTTTCAGATAGAGCCAAATCCTATTTGTTTCCTTTTTATTTCCATCCCAACAATACTTTTCCCCTAATCACATTAGCACAGTTGACGCAAAAAAAAAAAAAAAGTTGAATAGACAGACAATGAGCACTTTTATCGGCAATCCTGCATGAATCATCATTTTCTCTTTAAATTCAAATTTTGGGGTATACTGAAATGACATTTGAGAGGCAGTTTGTAATCATATTTTCTTTATTAATGGAGTTTTCTTTATGGACGTCCATATTCTTATCTCACTGGCATTCAATTATGTTTCAGAGTGCTTATTAAAAAGAACTAATCATAGGTCTTCCTCGGGGCCAACAATTTTTTTTTTTCATTGAACATTGTATGATTTTTTTTGGAGAGCAAAATAACGTCACAGACTTAATAACATGCTCACCTCTAAACAGGTAAAGCAAGAATCCAGAGAGTGGAAAATCAAGTCTTTATGGTGAAATGTCCTTTTCACCCAGAGAGGATATGCTTTACAAAGGAGGCATAGTTGATACACCCATTGGCATCCTCCTGTCCAGCCATCAGCCTGTCCACCTCGTCCTCTGTCATCCTCTCCCCCAGTGTTGCCAGCACGTGACGTAGCTCTGCTCCCATGATGGTGCCGTTGCCCTCCTTGTCAAAAACCCTGAGCCCCTCCACAAAATCCTCAAAGTTGCCTTGATCTTTTGCACGGGAGATGTGTTGCAGCATCGGCAAGAAGGTCTCAAAGTCCACCATTTTGGTGCTCATGTCCTCCGGCCGGGGTTTGCCCAGCACTTTGAGCACATCTGCGTTGGTAGGGTTCTGGCCCAGAGCTCGCATCACGTCTCCGCACTGAGCATATGTGATCTTCATCTCTCCAGTTGGCGTGCGGTCAAACAAGGTGAAGGCCTCCTTGAACTCCTCAATCTGGTCGGCGCTGTACTCAAGAGTGATGCTTTTGGGATCAAAAACAGGCTCCTTGGGAGGCTCAGGCAGTGGCTCTGGAGGAGGAGCTGGCTTAGCGGCCGGAGCGGCATCTTTCTTAGGCTCTGGCTTTTTGGGCTCAGGTTTCTTTGGTTCAATCTTCTTTGGTGCCATGTTGTTCGGGGATTCAGAGTTGAGCTGGTACTTGCTGAAAAACAAGCAAGAGTCTAAAGGGATTCCAAGTGATTCCCAAGCACAGAGGGTCAACTCCTCTTCCAAAGCTTTTATATGTGCTCTGTCTGGGGAGCAAGATAGCAATTTCCAACAGCACACCTATAAAAGGAAGAAACCTGAAATAGATTCCCATAGCAAGTGATGTCAACATTAAGCTTTGTTCTCAGCTGCTGTCATCTAGCCGACAGGGCTATTTGCTGTCATTAGTGAGGGTCCAGTTGCATTAGGCTGAAAATGCTCTGTCTCTCTGATGGACAAAGGGATCAGAGCACAGCCGATGCATCAGCCCATGAGGACAGAGAAACCAAAATAGCTCTGCTTGCTAACTGCTGGAAGTAAGAACAATGGTTTCGAACAATGCTTTGCTTTTTTTTTTTTCCCCTAGAACCTCGTTGTTTATTATTTAAGAGGTCTTAGGATGGATTAGCACACTTTGGACCTGTTATCAAGTATTATTTTCATAATAAGAGGAGCGTGTTCTCTTCTGAGAAATAAGATGATAGGGCTTAAGGGAAATACAATAAGCTTGCTTCGGTATAAAAGCTATGGCTGTGTTTTTTGTTTTTTTTTTGAGACACGTCTCCCCAACTTTTTTTTTTAATGAGAGATGTGTACGGATTGTATCAGTGCTCTGTGATGCGTAAAGGGATTTTGGCCATTTTTTCTCATTTCCCATATAAATGATAGCTTGCGTGTTTCCTTCTGTGGCTGAGTAGCTATGCATGTTCCACCATATTTATGAACCTGGCAAGCTCTTATAGATCCTAAAGGGACTCTTAATTAATGCTTTATTAAAGGCTAATGTACTGGAAAGGTCAACCAGTTAAGCTCATAAATGTTAAAAATAGATTCTGTGCCAGAATGAACCGTAATATAATATATGATGTCTGCTGCAGGTGCCTGATTAGAGCCATCATGTCATTTTCCAGCTTTATATAGATGATTTTTGCATTTTTTAAAGGTTGTTTGTGTATTTTTGCAGTTTATAACACAGTACTTGAGCAAAAAATACTGGAAATTTAAATGTTCGACATGGACTGGCACTATCCTGTGAGGATGTGTCCATTGTCTGTGTGTTCCCAGGCCAAGTCCTCATACAGTACAGTATATCTTGCACAGTTACAAGGTGAAAGCATCCAAGGCAATTCCATTATGTGTCTAGTTTATAAATACGTAATCTGTCACTTGGTTTTTATGTAGATGACTGGCCTGTAATACCCTTCAGTAAATGATAAATGAACCAACAAAACATTCATTTCATTTATGGGAGGGTATATATAGGATGAGCAGTTCTCTGCCACATTTTTTAATCACAGCAACTTTAATTTTATGCATGCATCACAGTTTATCAACTCACTTTAAGACGGCTGAGGCTCGTCATGCGATAATCGCATTTACCCTTCTCTGTCTTGATGTCAGTCCCCCCTTGATCCATCAGTCTAGAGCTCGAAGTCCTTGGACAGTGTAGTTTAAATGTGCAAATATGAGCGTGTGTGCGCACGCCTGTGTGTGCGCGCGTAAAGTTGTCCTTAGCCTAAGATCATTATCGCTCTTCTCTTTGCTTTTGAGGTCACATGGCTAGTAAAAGTGACAGCTAATTTGTCGTTTTTTGATGTGCCTGTGAGCATGTGCATGTTTGTGTCTGACAGAAACAAAGAGTGAGACCTGCAAGAGAAGCCAAAGGGAATATCTGAACTGAAAACCCCACATAAGTGTCCTGGTATTTCCCTCATGGCCATTGCTGGATATAAACAAATGACAAAATGGTTCAATTTTTTACCTATTTGCTATTCTCTTCTCCTGAATAGATTATTGCTGCAAATTATTACCGTCATTTTGCCCACCAAAAGGTTCAAATTAATCCATATCAATCACACTTGCTTTCATGTTAATACCTTGTGTTCAGAGCGATTAAATCCTTTCACATTCAGTGTAACCTCAAATTTATGGAGGCTGTTTGTTTGAATCTTTGAATTTCTGCAAAGGTAAAAACCCATTTTGAACGGATCAGCGTGAGTTACATGACATCAAACGATGGTTTCACAGAAAAACAAAGTGTTGCAATTGGTTTTGTGGCTTAAGCATCAGAGCACAAAAAAAAAAAAAAACTTAGGAGCAGGAGCTCTGTCAAGCTGTCACTCTGGGTGCACACAGATGTGATGCTGGCTGGATAGTCCGTGTAGGGAGCGACTTGTTATTGTTCCCGCTTTCTGTCAAACCTCCTTCAAACAAGGCTTCAATCAGCACTCTGCCATTGCAATGACTGAACCAGTCGATTACTGCTTTCAGCATCTGAAGTTGAACAAGTGGTAATTTCATTGGTCCCTCTGATCTTTAAAGAGCTGTCAGCTGTCTGTACATATTTAACAGAGTTGTTTTATCTCACACCTTCAAAAAAAATCCAAATAAATGACTTTTCAAAAGCTTTCCCTAAACTTTGTTAAAGTACCAATTACTGGATAATTATTCTAGTTATGTTTAGGAATAAAAAGACAGAAAAAAAAGCCAAATCTAATCACTGTCAGTACTGTACTTGCCCATCTCTAACTAAATTAGAAAAACAATCAATATTATTAGACAATTTCTGAAGATTGTGAAACTTTAAGTCCTATACCAATTTTAATGAAGTTCATGTTAACATTCCTTGCTCTTTTATATTAAAGAATTGGCAATAAGACAATGACAAAATCCAGGAGTGACAGTGTTACAATAAAGCTTTCCAGGCTAACCTTACTTTGTTCTTTCAAATTGTATCCAAGATATAGTCACTGCAAACATAATGAAAACTTGTATTATCTCAAGGAGCTGGCAACACAAGTGCACAGAAAGCAGGCAATATAAAATCATGTGTAGGGGGCTTGATAATATATATAGGGGGATATAAATAAAAACCAGGATATGACTCATTTGAACTTTATAAGAATACTGGTAAACTTAGTCACTGCTCCGTCTCTATCTGATGGAGCTCAAAAAAAGAAGACGTCCTTGTGTTCAGACTTGGATTCTTTACTGAAAATGATGCGCTGATGCTATGGTAACCTGTGTGCA
>JAPZDZ010000011.1:14120647-14144009 GCA_029783805.1 Acanthurus tennentii
GAACCATAGTTCATGTGTACAATAAACATTTCAGTTTGTGAGAAAAAAAATCGTGGCAGAAAATCGTGATTTCAATTTAAAGCTAAAAATCGAGATTCCTATTTTTCCTGAATCATGCAGGCCTACTGCCTATCTTTAGGCAGTACGTTTAGGCCCAATTTAGTTTTATAATCAAAAATGTATGTATGCTCTTACTGGGCTCTATTTAATTGACTCTACAGCCCAAAATATTAACACAAACAAAAACATTCAATGTTGAAAGTGCTGACATGAAAAGAAAAGTGCACATCATCACATAAAAGCGATCACCTGACCATCTTCAAAAAGCTGACCTCTGATGAACAGAATCCAGTGACTCATGTTCTGAAAGACAAGCTTCAGCCAAAGGAAAGTGTGTAGGACTGGCTGAAAGTGATGCAACTGGGAGGTAAGCATGAAATAAAAATAATAATAGTAAAAAATTTCTATGAATTATATTTTTATTATTTATTAGCAGGTGATAAACAAATCACTAAAATAATTATGTAATCTTGGGACTAAAAGCAATTTTTGAATGTGAAATGGTGGCTCATCATTTATTGTTAGTTTTTCCCTCTCGAGATGTCTTTGTGAAATTGCTGTTTTCAAATAATAAAAAATAAGCTTTTTTTGTGCAAGCAAAAGCCACCATTTCACAGCACAACACACACTAAAAAGATATTCGCTATACGCAGTTAGAGACAAAATATGTGTTACGATCACAAGTTGCTGAAATGCTGAGGAATTTAATTTAATTAAATCAGACTTAACTATCTAAAGGGACATGCATGCCCTGCATTTGTAAAACAGCCAATAGATTAACCCTTATGATAACGCTCTTACTTTAAAATGATCTGATTAGCGAAACTCTTTCGTTTTCTTAAGCCTAAAAACAGAGGCAAGAAGAGGTACACACTTAATCTTTAAATCTTTATCAGGGAACTTGAAATATTTATGCTGGAAAATTATTAGGGATGTTTTGCTCAAGGACACCATAAGTGAACTGCCTACCCCAGCTTTAAGTGGACACAAACCATCCTTCACTGCCCCTGTGAAGAGAGGGGGAAGCTGAAGCTGTCCTTTTGTCTAATGCTGACATGTTTATTTTGTCCAGGGAAGGAGTTTTCATTCCCTGTGACAAGAGGCCTGATCAAGCAGATGTCTTGATGCATTAGGAGTGGCTCACTTAGTTTGACTATCCAGCCGACTTTGTCAAAGATGCAAACAAGATGTGCAGAACAATGCAAGATAGACACAGAGATAGCATAAACCACCATGCATGAAACTTCTGTCCTATGTAGAATAACTGACTCTCAGGTCAGGTCAAGCTAATAGCATGGTCTGTTCCTGACTTAAAGAGAAGGGGAAAAAATCCTAAAAAGCAGTTTTTTTTTCTGCTAAACACTTCATTATGTTGTCTGGAGGGAAACCAGGAATCATGCTGAAGTCACAGTAGTGACTCCTACTGGTTGGATGTAGCACTTGTGTGCAGTAAACTGAGATATGCTGGATGACAGTAATGACACTTTAACACGGTTGGGAGTTTTTCCACTGACAGATGAAAAGACATACAATTAAATAAAAGATAATGGTGTAAGAAAATACAGCACTCAGCAAAAGTGTTAGCTAATAGTTATGAGCTGTAAAACAATCTGCATTTGTTTCACTATCAGCAAAAGTTTTGACAGACTTAATATGTAATTTAATCCTTGCTTTTAATTTTAACTATATTTGTGAAAAAATATTAAACTGATTTTTTCCCACACGCACTAAATTAATAGATAAGCAATCATAAAATTAAAATGTAAAAAATGTGTTTTCACTCAAAACTGTTGATTGCACCATCTTTAACATAGATAATTGGCTAAAGTTATGAAAGTGTTAGCTCAAATTAAACACTTTAATAGCTGCATAAAACAAAGATGATCTCTAATACCTCTACACAATACTGTACCACTGATGTTTCCCTTCTACTCTGAAACACAGTAAAACATTTACTGCCACAGGTACGAATTTAGCATGTTGACTGTTTCAACTGATTCAAAATAAAAAGATTTAAGATCAACTTTGGCCTCCATGGTGGCCTTACTATAGAGGAGTGGATTGAGCAGTGACTATAGGTGTCTTCTGTTGTCCAGATAGCAGCTCAGACAGAGCAACAAATGATTCTCTCTCGGTGTGTGTATTTTGTTTCATAATTGTATTAAGATCGAATTCCACTAATTTTGTTACAAAACTTAACAAATGCACTTTATTTTTAATGCTTGTGGCTCAACTCTTAAAAATAAATTATTTGGCATTGTAAACACCTGAAATATGTGCAGACAAGCCAAACCACACACCCATTAACACATACAGTTGAAACACCAGGAGGGGTTAGAATGACTTTATTGATTAGAGGAAGAAGTGAAGTGGGACACCATATTGCGGGGAGTCTCCCTTGACTGTTTATTTTAATTAACTTTAATTAATAAATTTATTTATTGGGGGGGTAATTCTTCTCTGAATGGGAGCACACAGTGAGCAACAGTGAAATGATTGAAACTCTCTTCTTAGCTTAACAAAACAAGACAACAAATAACAACAGGGCTGACAAAAACAGGAGCCTGACAATTTCACTGCATTGCCCCAATACAGTTTACTGTAGGTTTTGAAGATTAATGGCAGCTCCAGCATCAGTACGAGGCATAAGGTCAACAGTTTTTCTTTGCTTAGAAAAATCACATTTTATACGACATTTTTACAGTTGACTTAAGAAAACTGTATGTGTATTTTAGTACTGTATTTTTGCCTGTTTGTTGTAATCTGCGGTTACATGCTTATCTCTCCCCACTCTGGGACACTTTTATGGCCCAACATATTTTCCACCATAGCTTTTGATCTAGATGGATTAGCTTTTGTGAATCCCAGTGCCTGCTGAATCCCAATGCCAACACTGTGTTTCAACATGGCAGAGCATGGTTCTGTACTTGCTATTACTAACTCAAGCTTTACTTGCTCTCAGGGCTTTGTTGAGATTCCCCAGTATGCATTGCAAGAAATAAACATGAATATGACATTCACTAGAGAAGTCACAGAAGAAAAGACAGATAAGTTTGGTTTAATGGGAGGCTTCCTTTAGTATTTTGACACTAAAATAATGTCAAGGTCAAGTATGTAGGATTTAGTGACATCTAGTAGTCGGATTGCAGATTGCAGACAACTGAAAATCCCCATTTGCAATCTCCAATTTATAGCCATTAACCTGAAAAATATAATACACATTTTCTTATACATTAAAACAAAAATAAAATACCTCTTGTCAATTTCTTTAGTTAAGATGTAACCTTGCCGCCTCCAATACCACAATTAGGGTTGTGTGTGTACAAATCTTTGACAGCAGGGAGGTCTGAGGCCTCTTGGCCCCAGCAGCAGCAAGCTGTTCAAGTGCTTTGTGTGATGTTTTAAAATAGCTGACAATGCATGCAAATCATCTTGAGTGTCTGGGATGTTAATGCACCTGAATCACCAGAGAGCAGTATCCTGCCAGGCTGAACTTTAACCAGTGCTATACCTGTAATCACAGGGTTTACTCCCTCGCTGTCTCATTGGAGAGAAATTAAATGCCTTGTGGGGCCCCAGCAGTCAGATTGAATGTTTGTGTTGTTACCACTGAACACACACTGTCAATCATGACAGATTGCCCAAGGTGGAAGGGCAGATTAGGAGACACTTCACGGGTTTAAATCAGCTTCTTGTCAGAAACCAGGCACCTGTGAATTAGTCTGGAGCTTTTTAATGTGTTTCTTAAGCCTTTTATTTAAAAGTGTCTTAAACCTTGATTAGCAAACTTTCCACAGGGAGGATGGTTGTAATTATAAGCAGTATCTGATTGTTACTAAAAATACCCAAAGTATCTCCTTCTGCATGTAATGGGCACTTATGGGACTGAAACATATTCAAGTAAAAAAATGGTACAGTTTCAGCAATTTTTTGCAATTCTTAATAAAATTTGCTCTGGTCACCTTCTAAGCAATAAGATGCAAAGAAGTGCAGCTATAGCTTGTAATATGTATTAAATTGATTGAAGCTTGATGTTAGCATGCTGAGTGGAGACATTTTTCTTTCACCCTTTTCTATCAAGCTCCAGTCAATATCACCTTGGGGGGATGCAGGAAAGTGGAGGTGGGTTATATGAAGAATTTGGTTGATATATGACCGGCCTGCATCATTTGTGACTGCCTTATCGCTCAATCACTCAGCAAGATGGAGATGCACGGGCAGACTGTGTCAGTGACCCCAACCTCTACCTAAGTCAGAAGCAGGTAATCTTAGCCACTTTTTATTTGCTGTCCAATGTAGTTCACATAACGTAATGAGACTGCTCTATTTTAATATGTCCTCTATGCTGCAACTGCAAATAATGACCCATATGGTTTAAAATAGGTGAGCATGCTCAAAATCCACTGTATCTAAGGAGGGTTTTCATCTTTAAGCAGCTGTGGTTGTTCTGCTTTTACTTTCCTAAATTCCCATCACAAAATCTTGTTAAAGAAAGATATAGATTGCCTCTCTATTCATGACCTCAAATCATCTGCAAACTATAGCTGCAACAGTGTGTAAAAGTGATTGAGGTTGTGGGTTTAACTGATGCAGTCTCTGCATGTCAAACTTAATTCCAAAGTGTATGCCAATCAGATGCACCCAGCCTTATTCCTAATGCAGTTTTGACCCCTCCAATAGATATATCTCTGTGTGTGTGTGTCTAAGCAATTTTGCAGCCTCCTCAGTATTTTTTCGTCCATAATTGCCTCCTGTCAAAATGTCTGAGTGAGCTGATTGCAGGAAATAGGACAGGACATGCATGCCCCTCATTAACCCATCAGTTGGTGCAGCAGATGTGGCAGATTGAAAGACAGGGTAACACGGGCAGATATCACCTCTGTAGCTGATGTTTAGGGTTTTCTTTTTCCTCCCAGGCTGTTATTATATCTAAATGTATGTGCCAGGAGTGTGCTGAAATAATACTTTGCTTAATTAGTGTGTTATGACAGCTGTGGTAAATCTTCTAGAGCCTACAGCACAGTTGACTATAATAATAGGTGTAAAGATGATAAAATGATTTTTTCATGTGTTGCACTTAAACACGAGCAAAACCTGCTTTTGGAAATCAAACATTTTGTTTGAGGACCTTTTTGTTGCAACATACAGAAAAATCCTGGGGGGACAAATGGGCCAGAACATATCCCAGCACACTTTGGATGAGAGATGAGTTACATCCTGGGCTGCTAGCTTATTTGACATATGGAAAATGAAGAGAAATTACGTGTATTGTAAAATGTATCCATGAGTATATCTTTGTTAGTCTCCAATTCATCTTCAACTTGCATGTTTCCATTTGGACATTGGAGGAAAACTAGTTAATGCATGGATAATGCATTCATTTCATGTAGAAAATTTCCAATTCAGTCTTCAGATTCTAACCCAGGATCCTCTTGCTGTGTGGTCAGAATTCTGACCAATGAGCCACTTCTCATGTCCAGATTTAAATGCAAACAGTTCTGCACATGGAGGGTGCTCTCTAAATGAATCCAAGCAGTATATGAGATTCTCAGGGAGCACATTAAAACTAATAGGTATATACAGAGGAGGACCCAGAGGGTACATATCATCGAGATGTGAGACATACATATTGCACGAGGCAGGAGATGCCATTGCAAGTATGGTAATAAGACAGTTGAACAGGAGGTGGAGGCGAGAGAAATCAGCATGTACGCTACAGCAGGAGTAAGCAGCAAAAACTGGTAGAGGCAGCATAAATGATCAGAAGAGTGAGAGTGTATGCTTGTTAGATTATTAAGGCTATCACACTGACTTGTTTGAATGTGACCTGTGATTGTAAGAGTCAGCGAATGCTTATCAGCTAATGGCGTGCGCGACATCAGTGTGCAGCCTGAATTCGCACAATTTCAGTCAGACACGTCAAAGGATGTGGAGCCATTTATGCTCCAAATAACACACGATTGCACTCGACATTAGGGGCTTTGTACTTCTGTGTCAACCTTGAAAGATACAAAGCAGCATGTGGGAATGTAAAGAAAACCACATAAAACCCTTAAATCAGGATACCGAAGCTCTTCTAAACCTTAAGTTAGCAGACAAAACAACCCAAAGCAACAGAACCAATTAATATTCTGCTAATGATAATACAATAATGACGCAAAGTGTATCGATTCATGAATATAAGCACATACAAGGCAATTATTTAGCAAGACTATACGGTGAGTATCTTTCCTATTAGTGAGCAGGTGAATCAGCCAATCAAAGTTAAATTCAGCCAGTCAGCTGCTAAAAGGCCCGAACCACATTGTTTTTAGAGGCTGACAATCTAAAAGCATACAGATAGAAATCAAATTAATGTATAGTATCAATTATTACTGTATGATAAATATTAAAGATTAAAATGAATTTCAAATGTATTATTAATAGACTCAAGTTGAATCAGCAGTAATAAATCTGATATTAATACCCCCCCAAGCTGAATCAGCAATATTCTGCCTGGCTGAAGCGGCTTAGGTTTCTAATTGCTATTCAAAGTGAAATCATTTTACAGTCATACTCCAAAGCCTTTTCCAAACACACCCATTCACTTCTGCAACCAGCAGCCTTTTGGCCCTACAAGGGCTTTTTGGCCTGTGTAAAGGCCAAAAAAAATCTCAGTTTGCCGTTAAACATTGCCAACTAGGCTTTGGATGACCTCCTCCTTTAGCTTGACAGCCTCCTTCACTGCTGCTGTCCATGCCGGAGGGTTGGAACACTTTTCAAAAGTCACCAGCCTTTGCAGACAAACGGAGAAACTTTGTTTCAAGGTGAAAGTTTAAATCATTTTGGATGGGAAAATTCTCAGCAAATACACAATGTGCATACAGTAACATGCTATTTTTTTTTAACCATCTGATGCAAATTTTTTTTACCAGGTGGTGATCAGTTGACAGCTCAGCCCCTCACTTCACCCAGGACATAACACCTCAAGCTTAATGAGACAGCTACAAAGTCAGTCATTGATCTTTGGCCCAAAGTGCTCTCCTCCTGCCAAATGAACTCATTTGAGAGTTGGGCAGAGTGGCACAGCTGATTCTGTGTTTGTGCAAATCAGTGACACACTGTGATTTTGTTGCACATTTTGGCAAGACACTTCATCTGCATTATTGCCTTCTCTGAGCACGTATAACGAGTGCAACAAACTGTTTTTGTGGCAGCACTTACAGTGAGAACAAACAGTGCTGCTGGGGTCACAGTGCATCCACTAAGCGTTTAGATTTTTGTACTCGAAGTTTGAGTAATTTTTTGTTTGGATTGCTGTAGCTCCCACACGCCTGAGCTCCTGAGTTTTTGTGACCCCACAACTCATCCACAGTGAGTAAGACAACTTTGCAGCTCATTTTAGACTGTAATTTAAAACCCGGGTCATACAGACAATTAACAACAAGTTTATGATAAATATAGCCGTTAGAAATTTATATCATATTTATGCTGACATTATTAGTACTTGTATCCTCATCAGTGGTGCAATGTCAAAGGCAGAAGCAATGTCAGTGACTAAGGAGGATAAACCTGTTGTGTTCATTGTAAATTACTGGAGATTAATGTGCACAAAAAACACCCAAAGCATTTGATAGTAATCCTGTGCTGCAAAATCATCCGGTATATTCACAAAAATATAGAGAAAGGAGGCTGATTATGTTTGCACTGCACCGTTGCTGCAATTTTCTAATGCATTTTGTGTATTTTAAATAAATAGAATTGTTATTGGGACTTCAATATTATGGCATTAGACGCATGGGTTGGCAGTGCGGCCTTTTTATCATCCGATGTAATTAAACAGCAACCATTAAAGTCGACCACTGAACTGTACAAATCAAATTATTATCATTAAAATATTTTTAAAACTGAGACTCCTATGGTACACAACAGAGTTAATTAGGCTAAATAAAATGGGTGTCTAATTATGCCACAGTTTTAAAGAGAGAAACAAACTGCAGTGAAATATTAATGTGCTGGTGATACATCTCTTTTTTCGACAAAATTGTGTGATTTCTTTAATATTAGAATAAAAATGTTGAAAAATATGACATGTAAGTGTAACAACGCATAATCAAGTATGGGGGTTGCATAGATCTTTCCTCCACACAGTAGCAGTTAGTCAGACACTTTCTCAGACTTGTATGCACAAACACACACTGATATACCAGAGGGGGAAAGACGCTCTCCCGGTCTTGTTAGAGTCGACTCCAGAAGCTTTGTTATGAAATTAGTCAGACGTTGCGGGCTTAAAAAGCCAACACACACGAAAAACAAGGCCCCTCAGACACATGAGCCAGCTCCAATCATTCACCTCAAAGAGCCAGCTTGTTTGTGAGCAAACATGAGCAATATGAGGTCTAGGTATTGTGAGGTTGAGAGTTGTGTTGCACATGATGTCACAGATTATCACAAAGGATTCCTGTTTTTATCCTGCTACATTTTTTTTCTCCCAAGCAAGTTGTATAATATATCATTGTTCATTATACAGACACATAAGAGCCCTAGATTTAAATATTTACCTCAATTAAAATACAGCCTGGTGCTGAGAATGGATATTTATGTGTTGAAGCAGGGAATCAATATGCTACAGTATTCCATTTCACAAATCCCTTCTCACCTCTACTGAGCAGATGGCTTGTAAAAGGAAAAAAAAAAAGTATGCCAACCAGTAATCATATGTGCAATAAATGGTGCTGGTTATGTTCCTGTGGAGTGACTACAGATGGTGTGGTGATAGTCTTGCCTCAGAGTGCATGTGCAAATTTTTTGACACACCCTTTATACGACCCCAATGGGGACTTTTAGCACAGACCATGTCACTTCCTATTTCCAAGGCAACTATTTAAAAGAGCAGTAAATCAGACTGAAAATGACTTTTATAGGCATCTTATTTCATTGGTCTTTACCAGGCCAGATGCTAACAAGTAAGACGAGGTAGTTAGCTTTAGTTTGTATCTAAAACACAAATAAAATTGTAATAATACATGTGGGTTTTTCATGTTCACTGTAACAATAAATGCAAAAAGAGTTTAAAAGATCCAAAATAATAATAAAGGTAATGCAATTTATGTCCCTTTTACATACTTTTATATTTCAAGAAATATAAACCCTAAAACGGTGCTTAAACTTTGTTATACTTCTGTTTAGACTAACGCTTCTTTGTAATTTAAATATCAAAAGTATTCTGAGTTGCAATAACTGCAATATGTTTTCACAGAGGAAAATCACATTGTCACCTTCAGAGGATAATCACATCGTCACCTCCGGAGGAGAATCATGTACTAAAAACATATCGACACCTCCGGAGGATAATCAGGGGCAAAAATCCCATCCTCACCTCTGGAGGAAAATCACATGCAAAAATCATGTCTTCACCTCCAGAGGAGAATCACATCATCACCTCCAGAGGAGAATCAAGTGCAAAAATCACGTCGTCACCTGTGGAGGAGAATCACGTCGTCACCTCCGGAGTAAAATCACAGGGTCCCATCTGGAGGGGAATCATGTGCAAAAACCACATTGTCACCTGTGGAGGAGAATCGCGTGCAAAAATCATGTTATCACCTCCAGAGGACAATCAGGTTGTTGCCTCCTGAGAAGAATCACGTCGTCATCTCCAGAAGAAAATCACGTGCAAAAATCACATCGTCATCTCTGGAGGACAATCACATGCAAAATTCACATCAGTGACCTCTGAAGGAAAATCACGTCTTCATCTCTGGAGGAAAATCAAGTGCAAAAATCACATTGTCACTTCTGGAGGGGAATTGCATCGTCACCTCTGGAGGAAAAATCATGTTGTTACCTCCGGAGGAGAATCATGTGCAAAAATTGTGTTGTCACCTCCAGAGGAGAACCACGTCGTCACCTCTGGAGGAGAATCAGGTCATCACCTCCTTACCTCTGGAGGAGAATCAGGTCATCACCTCCTTACCTCTCAAAAGAAGTAATGAAGGAAAAAAGTGTCTCTGTAGCAGCAGGAAAAACAAAAAAACAAAACAAAACAAAGGGTAGATGCATGCAGACATAAGATCCTACTGAATAATTTATCAGTTCACACGGTCTGTTTCCTTTTTTGCTGTATTCTATGATTTTGACTGTGTTTTTTGGCTTAGAGTTAAATTAGGTGAATGAAGGAGGCTGACTCGAGAGGGCTTTTGTGCATTCAGAACAAGATAACCAACAATCAACATCTCTCACTGTTGAAAAAAACAAAAAACATTTTGTGTTGAATTATGGAAGACAAAGAACTCTAAAAGTTGAAAGTTAGCTTGCTTGTGTTTTGTTAGTTAGTTTCCAGGCCCAGTTTTCTGTAAATGTTTCCATTACTCAACATAAATCATAATCAAAGTTAGACACAATGACCTACCAACCACTTCCCTAAATGAAAGATTAGCATTTATTCATTAAAAACAGTGCACAGAGCCTTTCTGGAAAGTGAAAATAAATTCAGTATATCATAAGTTTAGGCAGCGCATTTAGGTTGCACTTGCATTAGCTGATTAATAATGATAATAAACTTTATTTATACGGCACTTTACCAAACAAAGTTACAAAGTGCTTTGTAAAGTTGAACCAAAATTAAAGTCTAAATGACTTTATCACTGACTGCTTTTTCAACAGTTAGCTAGTTATGTCCCATTATATATGTATATATATATATATAAGGTAGCGCACAACATGCAAACTGACGCTATGCCCTTTGCTTACTCTATTCCCTCAGTATTAGGCAAAATGCAAAATATTCTGTAACAATGACTTTACTAAGATTATGTGCATGTGTGTCTTTAATTAGGGGTGAGTATCATTGACTGTAAAAGGATAGATGACATGACAGCTCTTCCTAATGGTGCATATGCAAGTGTACATTTTTTCTGATTAGGTAATATAGTGAAACTTAATGATTAACAGCTAACCTTTACATGCGACTCACTTTGGTGACTGTATTGATGAACTCTAACACTGTGGATTCATATGTCCATCACTGGTACACAGACTCCCATCACTGGCACAAGATGACAGCATCTACATCAGGGATGTATTTTTCCTCCTTTTTGTACAGTGGGTGGATGTGGAGACACTTCATCCATCTTTTTTGTCGTCATTGAATTCTGCTAGAGGAACTGTCTTTGCGGCTCTGTTTCTCTGTGAGCTCCCACAAAGAGCAGAGCCTTTTCCATCAAATCTAACTATATTCAGACTAACAACTTGCTATAAATTGCCAATTCCTTGACATAAATGTCTCTGCCTGAACTAGATTAAGCAACTCCTTGCTCCTTAAACACGCAGCTGTTGTGATCAGGGACAATACATCACGGTCTAATTTTTCCTTCACTAATATTACTCTGCACTGCTGAGTGGGTGAATGCATGTTCTTGTCAGCTGCTTCCTATGGAAAAAGCTGCATGATAGCAAGGTGAACAAGAGGGCGTAAAGAATTGCTGCCTGTGACTCTGTAGCCCTTCACATCATCACCATCTGGTGCTGTTTGCTATGCTATGGAAATCTACGGACTGCCCTCCCAAAACTGCTACCGCCTGATGCACCCAATTTATTTTCACTGCTGTCTGTACAATACTGCATGTCTTAAGATGCGGACATAAGTCTCCGCTCAATATGCCGCAGCGGCAACAGGAACTGCTGCATGTCAATTAAGGGTAAGACCTTGATCCATTCATTTTTATCCAGCCCAATAGAGCTGTGTTGTCTAATACTAGAGGTTGTGACTGTCCATGTCAGATCTGATTTGCGATTTATCCTTCACAGACTCACAGGTTGTCTCAGACACAGTGATAATTTTTTTTTTAATATTGACAAGGCACCAAACAATCAGTGTGAAAATGATATCCACAAAATCCTTTGTTGTCTGACACATCACAGTGTGTGCCTGACAGCCACAAGTAGGTGATAGAAAAGAAAAACACAGGAAGGAAGGAGACTGTGTCAGTCACGTTTCTTACCCTCCTGAATTTGAAATTAGGAACTTAACAGCTCTTAAGATAAACAGGAAATGTGTGTGTTGTAACGTCTGTGGATAAAAATAGTGTTGTGCTTGTGTCTCAGCATCTGAGAGGATGTCAATTCTCTGCAGAGTCTGTGGGTCTGGTCCAGCCAAGAGCCTTTGCCCCTCTTTATCCTCCTCTCTTTTCTCATGTTAAAACACACCAGCAACACCTTCCCAACTCTTAAAACTTCTGCAGTACTTCCAGACAGGTCACTATCTTGTTTACAGCTCAATCCTTGATCCAGGACCAATAATGTTCTTGCTATCAGTTTAGATTTAGCTTCTGTCCTGTACGCTTTATTCAATTAGCGCTTCCATGTATGCTTGATTTTACCTTTTGAAATGAATCTTTAGGGAAATACAATATTTCTTTGTTTTATATCAGTTGTCTGCTGAGACTGATGACACTGCCTGTTAATCTGTTTCATTGTTGTTGCCGGTGGCACTGAGATTTGAGATGCTCCAGTGCTACAGACTGATAAGGAATGATAAGCAGGGGTCTTCAGTTCACAGTGATTGGACTGCTACTTTTTAATAGACCCTTTTTCCACTCAATGCCTTTGTGTATCATCAAGTATCCAACACACATATATAGCTTTCAGACAGGATGCCTTAGCCGACGCTGCTGTTTTCAATAGAATCGCAGCAGGAACCTCGCTGCTAAAAGACTGATTTTACTGCTATCAGAGCTCCCTAAATGATACACCTCTTTAGTATCAGAGAATAGACATCTATGAAGAGAAACAGTATTGAAGCAGCATCACCTTCAAAATTTGATCATCTAGTCTGGGAAGAAACAACCTTTTATGATATTGCTTATATCAGACAAGTCACTATGTTCATTACTTCCCCTAATTTTCAAGCCTGTCTCTAGAAAATTACAGTTTTTTATTTTAAATTATTCTTTCTATCTGCATGAAGGGATTATAATATGGGGAACAGCAGCAGACTGTGGTGTGTACAGCTTGGTAGGACCACAGGTGGCCAGGAAGCGCAGTGGCAGCGTTGCACCCTGCTGATTTAAAGTACAAAACATCAGTGTCGCCAGACTGCCGCCGCAGTGGCAACTGCACGCTGTCTGTAAGATCCTTTACTCATATGAACTCAAAGGAGTGAACCTGGGAAGATGGTTACCATTTATATTTTTTCAGCTCTGTAAATTAAGGAGCACACAGCACATCATTTATAAGTGCTAAGTCAAAGAGTTGGCTCATCAGTTTAAACTAAGTGTTTGGGAGTCCACAGCCATTTAGACCTTTTTTACTCATTAAAGTAAATGAAGGCTGCCGCAATTGCATGTGACTCCTCATGGAAGCCATCATAGTTACATGAACTAAAGCATGAATTAGTGTGAAACTGCAGAGACACACATCAGGATGGTAATGTAAGTAAATGATAGGTGCTGCAGGCTCTTTCCTCTTTAGAGATGGCTGTTAACGTCGACAATGACACGCAATCTCCTCTTCACATCTCTTTCAAAATCTTTCATCATCACCTGTCATATGTGTTTTCCTCACACTGCCTGAGGGAAGATGATACAGTATGTTGTGAGCTCCAGCCTAAACAAGAGCACCAGGGACTGCGCCCACTCCTGCACTCCCATCCGGTAGGGGGGGAAGTGTGGGAGGATCAATACTGGATCAATACTCTCTGGATAATTTGACAAGTGCTTTCAACTCGGTGCCCCAACCTGCGCTTTGTATCTTGATTACTGATTAAGTGGATGACCCCAGGATCTGACCTGCAGTGGAAGGATTGAGCGGCAACTTAGACTACAGACTAAAGCACTTGTAAGCCCGGCAATTGCCCTATTATCTCCTCATCTTTCACTCCCTGTGATTTCTTCATCTCCATCGGTCAAGAATATTGCAGACAAGGAAAATCGCATTTCCAACATAGATCCGCTGCAAGGTTAGTAATTGGGCACTGACCAGGCACACTGGGAGCACTGTTTTTTTACTTCATCAGTGTCATTGTTGCCAGAAAATATGACTGATGTTTGTATGTTGTCAACTGAAGGTAGTTGGGTATACAGCTAGTGAAGACATGGATCAATGTGAGCCAGTGGAAGTGAAAATGTATTCATATATCACTTAAAAATTACAGTTCTGTAAAATAACCACAACTCCCCCTTATGAAGTATGACATTCAATATCCTGATGAAACAGAAGTTTATACTTTTAATCAAGGATGTGCAAGGAGTCCAAGACTTGAGGTACCACAAGTGATGATTAAATAGATTTTATAGATTAAATGGACCCATTGGAATACAATCCAATAGAACCTTGGATCAGAGAAACCACTCTGAGACAATTAAACAAGGATCACTGTGTGGCTAACATAAGCTGCATCAACTCAGGATATTTCAACTTTTGTGACAAGTGTTATAGGTTCAGTATTTCTCTGTGGTATTCAACAGTTTGTCTTATTTAAGTGAGCAACATAACATTAAATTTAAAAGTTCAGTATGTTTGGTTATACTGTAACCTCACGTTGCAATGTGTCATTGTGTCACAGCTTGGCAGCAAAGAAATTGCCCTGCTGCTTTTTCAATATGACCTTTGCCTACCAGATCATAAAAAAACAAACCTGTATGCCAGAAACATCACCCCGCCTCTGGCTGAATAACCTACCTACTTGCCATCTTTTCCATTATCTTTCCCCTCATTCCCTGCATGTCCTTACAACAGGGACTTGTGGCTCTCGCAAGGTCAAGACCGACGACTACGACCAAGCGTCTGCTGTCGTTTCTCTTCGACAGCTTCTCTGTGTCTAAAGGAAGTTAGAATGTGTTTAAAGGACGTCTTAAAACTTCCTTTACGTCTTTTTCTTCTTCATGGGGATTTATCCATGTTTACAATCACATCTTATGTGTCTCTAATCCTCTTCTTATATTTTCTGTGAAAACTTTGAAACACTACAATATGAGGAGAGCTATAAATTAAGTTTGCGCTAACTGTTTCTAGATCAATCTTTTTTTGTTTGATCACTTGAACTTTCTGTGATGGTCTGCTGCTTGAAAAATTTATAGAAACTTAATAGTTTTCACATTTAACTTTTTTCTTTAATACCACTGCCAAGATCAATGTCCAAGGTAATTCTCTCTTTATTCCAATAACTCACACTTAAAGTCTAATATTTTCTGCATAACATAATGTCCTTTTTTAATTTTAATTTAATTTTTTAATTTTTTAAAAGGTAACAGTTAAGGTTAAGACTTTCTATTATTTTTCTCAAGGTTATTGGTTGTATATTTTTATACTATTCTATTATCCATAATTTTGTAGCTATTGCTGTGATTTCTTTGCCTCTTGTGTTTCATTTGCTGTTTATGAGGCAAAAGCAGAATACTCTTTTCTGTGCAGCCAGTTATTGTTTTAATTCCATGGCTCGATCTATTACTATCTGAGAATATCTGTACATTTAGGCTGAAACAAATTGATCCAAAAGCTGTCGATACGTATGCAAATCGCCTGCACTGTCACACATCACTAAAGAGATGCTATCCCTTAATTTTACTTGCAATTTCTCCTGTTTTCACATAATATCCTATTTTTTATTTAAAACCCTAATGTCCTTCTGTCATAAAAGAAATTTTGGCCCGGATTCTTGATAAGAGTTAAGAGATTGATTTTACATCAAAAACATTTTTCTTCTTATTCTTACGCTTATTTACCTTTTCCCCTTCCCTGTTCTTTCATTCATACAGCCTGTTTTTTTCCATCTACTTGCTGCCCATTTTTCTCTTCTTAATCAAATCGTCTTTCAATCTTTCTCTGTAATTCTGTCTCTGAATGCCCTATCTGATGTGCTTGCTCTCTCAGTTCAATTTCTTCATTTAAACCTGTTTCACTCTCTCTTTGTAATTCTCTTCCTATCTCCTCTGGACCTTCATGTAGTTGATCACAAACCCCCCCTCCCTACTTTGACAAAATGACACCGCTGCCGATAGCCCGATTACACAAAGGCTCAAACAGCTCTCTGCTTAATACCTCCCATCTGTATTCATATTCTACTGTAAGTGTATTCATTGTTCAAGCAGATGAGGGGAGGGGAGAGAGTAGAGATAGGAGGAGGGGTTAGAGGTTTCAGAGTGGGTGGGGCTGTCATCAAAGTCATATAGAGCTACTGGTGAAAAGTGTTGCTTATCTCCAAGGAGCTCTCTGACCTCTGCCGACGTTTGATCATCAGCTGATGAACTTTCCGAGTTAACAACCGCTGCTGGCACTCCGTTTAACATTTTGCCCCTGAACACTGCTGCTGCAAAAAAGTAGCATACTGGAAAGGCCAAATGGAGCCCCCCCTCCCCTTCCTCTTTACTTAAAAGATGGGGGTCAAATTGTTTCACCCTAACAGCTGTGACAAAACAAAATAAGTGAAAACAGCTGTGAGAGGGTAAAATTATCCTGAGTTCAATCTGCACACAGTCATTATTGAATGGTCATTATTCACAACATGCAATGCACGCTAATTTTTATGGCTTGGACTTTTAGTTTAAAATCGAAATTACCTTTGAACTAGGAATACATTTAACTACATGTGATCCGTCCCAAAAAACTAAAAATTAAGTGAATGAGCACATTATTGTCTTCCAGCAGGGGGGATAAGAAAATTAGCATAAATTGTATGACGCATCACTTTCTAAGTAAAACTAGATAACTAATTTTTTTCATTCACAAATAATTGGATAATCAGCTCACTAAAATGTCTGAAAAACAAGTTGTAGAAATATTTTGGGATTTTACATACATGCACATATTGTGGATGAAGGTAAAACTGTTTACTGCTCTATAGAAATGTAAAAAAAAAAACAACTCACTTTACAGGAGCATTTTGCCATCAATAAATCTGATGTCACCAGTGAGGTCACATGCCATTTTTTATTGGTTTAAAAATTGAAGAGACTTCAAAGTAATTCTCTCAAAGCAACTTGTGTCTTTGTCTTCACTTTGTATCAGAGAAAACTGACATATTTTGTAAAAAATGCCAAATTCAGTTTAAAAATGACAAGCAAACTACACCGTCTACTAGGAAATGACAGGATATCACATGTTACCTAAGAATTATTTAAAAAATGACAAAACATGAATTGTATGCATGTGAAACATATTTCTGAGAGTGTGACTATACACCTTCTAATCACCAGCTTTGTAATTGAATGATTAAATTGAAGTGACACTTGAATATGGCATAGATTGATATGGTCCCCTGGGAAATCATTAAGTCCAACACCATTCATAACATTCCCAGGGAGAATTGGATGACCCTTGCATGATTATAACACCGGCAAACGTTAACCAGTCCCCGGCATGTAATATGTTGCCTTAAATCAGGAACATTTAATTAAAATGACCCTGGACCCCAGACATGCTCACTTATCTCCTAAAATGAAGAAAATGGGAAAGAGACACATGTTGTGATTAAGGTGTTAGAGCCAAAGTACACTGTGTGGTGAATAATTTATTCACATTTTTGCAGTAAGATGTAACCAAAATGAAATCTTTTGGATTATTCACTTTTTAAAAGAGAAAAAAATCATCACTGCATGTGCTCAGAAGACATTTTTTTGGCTCTGTAGCTGCCATGTTCCCATATGTTCAGGTCAAAGCAAATCCTCCCAGTCCATCTGTACACACAATACTTTTTTATAAGTCAAACCAGTGCTCATTTTTAATTCAAGTATGGGCTCTTTAGAGGCAAAAAACAAACCCCCTTTAACAAAATAAGATCTAATTCTTCAGTGAGAGGGAGGACTGGTGTGTAGATGCTAAAATACTCATAGTAACTGATAAATGATTGCTGAAGAGAGAGATAAAAAAGGTGTTTTCTTCTACTCATTTAGTCCCTCAGTGCAACCCTTTTATATTTTTGACTACCTTTAACCACAAAAGATTCCTAGTTCTAAAAGTAATTCCTGCAGCTGCACCACTTTTTCATCTTTTTCTAGAGGGCCAGATGTGGTGCTTGAAGTTCCTTTGATGTGCTCTAATCAGGGTACCAGAAGGTGCAACTACGGGTCACACAAAGTAATTGACGATTATAAGTCAAGCAGGTTAAAAAGAAGCTTTTTGAAAAATGGAGGCTTTTGATATTTCCTCATGCATTGGTTTATTGTGCAGCTCTGGAGTTTTACAGACTCACTGAGGCACAGAAGTTGTGTCTTTTTTTAAAGTCTGGTGGGTCATCTTTTAAAATTTTTTTGCTCTTTGTTGCAGTGTTGCTGTGTTCTGTGATGCCCAGAAAGCTTAAAATCTGAAGTACAGAAATCCAAACACTCGCAATACAAGCACATGTCCAATTCACAAAGCAAAACACATCACTCGTTTTTTTTTGTTACTTCACTTTTATATTTTGAGAAACCTAAACAACACAAAAACAAAACTATAAATACTGTGAAAAAAATACTGATGAGTTGAGGGCTGTGCACTTGATTTTTGGTTCAAAGTATTCGATGAAGCCTTCAGTCTTTGCCAACGATATTTGTTTGCCTCTCACGGCTGGCATCAAAGAAACAACCCTTATCATCATGTCATACACTCACTGTCATTATTCATTCACATAACTGACAGCTTGCCATTTTGTTTCCATAACAGTGGGAAGGGCATAAACCGACTACTTCATAGTGTCACAACTCTTACCCAGTTAGATGCCTGTTTCACCATTTATAGCATCCTGAATAATAGAAATGCGAAATAATGTGTTGTAGGTATTGAGTACAAGTATTTTAAGTTGACTTCACCTCACAGTTTTTGCTAACTTCAAGGATAAAAACAGAGTCAGAGAGGAAAAAAAGTCAGTAAAGTTGACTCTACCTAATGTGAATAAAACATTAATACAGTACCTTGTGTGTAAAAACTGCATTGGTGGCTGTTGACAATTATATTAACAAATCCCATGATCCCACGCTACTTCACGATATTATCAAACGACCTTATTTGTTTTAATTGTTTTGACTGTGACGCCTCCGGAGGCAGTAATTGAATATTGTGTGTTCAAGTCAAATTGAAATAAACCTTCAGTAACTTTTATGGTCACAGTAAAATACTAAATGTCAAGGTTTCATGTTTTTTTTCCAGTATCACATTAAACATGCACACAATTCATGTACACAACAGCAGTGGCTTCCTACCCAGTCTAAGCTCTCTGTGTATGCATAAAGAACTCAAGTGCTATAAAGACATTAATAGAAAATGTTAAGGGCATCTCAGGCCAGTGGTTTTCAGTATTTTTCTTAATTTGCCCTCCTTCTAACAGGAAAAGGCATATATTTTAACAATCATACCAAATAGAAGCAATTAAAGAACTCAAGCTGACTTTTCATGAAATAAAGGTCAGCATGATAACACAAGAAAACTCTTGATTACTATCTCTGCATAAATCTTATTTTTCTAACTTAGTTTCTCTTCATATTTTTCCCTTGGTAATCAACACCCCCCTGCAGTGGATCTATGGCCCCTGAAGTATGGAAACCACTGCCTACGGATCTGATGTCCTCAGTCTCTGAGGCTTTAGCCCACAGGGAAATTTACTTTGGTCAGTGTAGCTGATAAAAACACATTATTTTTGTTGTTGTTGCTTTTAAGTTTATGCTGCCAAAGTAAAGTCCAACTGAGATCCCATTTAGTCATTCCTTCATGTAATAAAAAGTAATGTCTTTCGATGTGGTGCTAAGATTTTTTATTTAAATAGGTAGAGAAAGGTCTAAGGGGAAATACCAGAAAAAGTTCCTGTTGGTCTCATGGTGGTTGCGGGGGTTTGCTGGTATGTGTGTTTTAAGGCAAGAGTGCAGATGTTATACATGTCAGAGAGAGTGGCACTGAGCAAACACACTTACACTGTAACTTACATGCCACATGTAGCGTGTTGTTAGTAGGATTTAAGAACAAGGACAGCACCATTATCTGAACATATAAAAGTGAAAATGGCAGTTACATTAAATGTTTAATTTCACTCATTCAACAATTAAGGTGCAGGACAAGATGTGTGTTGAAGAAATAAAATCAGTTAGCCACCTCTGATCATTCACGAACACACAAGCCCATTGATATGAACTGCGTCCTGCAAGACTTGACCGTCTCCATCTACGAAGTCTAGATCTGATTGTATTCCATTGAGTTAGTGCAACACCATGTTGCACCATCATGAGACAAAAATACCCTTTTGGTTTCTCACATATTTTTTCAAAGAATAACAGGACAAGTGATTTACAAAGCAGGTTGTTTGCTGTTACTTTAAAAAAAATGTCATTTATCTTTAGTTTGACTTTAAAGTTAAGCAAAAGTCAGAATCTACTGCATGTGTTTGTTGTCTCATCTTTTATTGATGGATACTGGTTACAAAGTGCTTGATGAGATACAGAGAAACAAAGATGTAAAGGCAATGTCATAACCTTAAAGATAAAACATTTGTATTGCTGGATGATAATAAACAATGTTCTGTATCAGCTTTTACCAACACTTTACCTCAGCTACGATGCATATACTATACTATATATATTTTATGGCTGAGTTATTAAAGAGACTTGACATTTTCTTTAAGTCTGATGTGTTTTTTTTTTTTATACAATCCATATTATGAAGGTTTAAACTAAATTTACAGATAGTTGCTGCATCTGTCTGTCTGTCTTTCAGTCATCCTCCCAATCCGTCAGACCTTTAGTCTTTCTGTCTGGTGGCCCTTTCGTCTGTCTGCTTATGTCCGCCTGTCTGTATGACACAGTCTGTCAGCTGGTCAGTGCCTTAATGGCGGCCCCCTGTCACATCAGTCTTGGTTTGAGTTATTGGGTCCCTCGCCATCTGTCAACTGGTTGTTGTCATTACCGCCTTCTGGGATTTTTTTTTTTTTTGGACCATTTTTTTGACCTGTATTTGAATACTTTGCACAGCCGAACTTTCCTCTGAGGACAGCTGTGGCATCTGATGGTGATGTTCCTGAAAATTGTTTTATTGCAGCGCCTGCAATGATGAAAGAAGAGCGGAAAGGACAGTAACAACATCTCATAGGGAAATTAAGTCTCAGCGGACGACAGTGGATATGAAGAAATTAAGCAAACACTGTCTATTAGTCTGTGAGATGTTTGAATAATGAATTGACTGTGTTTAAAAGGATGTGTCTTTTTGCCACAGCCTTGTTCTTTGATATTTTATCATCATTATAATCGGTGAAGGCAAACACAACCTATCTGTTAAAAATCAGAGACCCTGTTTATGTATAACTTGCTTGTTTCATCTCAATATCCATTTTTGAATCCATAGACATATTTAAATGCAGGTTTAATTGGATTATGACAACAATGCTGGAGGACAGGGAATAAATTATGTGATTCTCACAGCGTATCTCACCCTTAACATCACTGCAATTCTCAGTGCTAAGGACATTTAATCTATAAGGCTGGTATACATTGACATAAATTTACATTGTTTTCTTGATGCTTTGCATGCCTAGCGACTTTACATGAGGTTTGGTGCAGCTATGATTGAATAAAACCCTACATTTATAAACTGCACTGGAAACAGGGAGAACGTCAGGGTGGATAAAAAGTGTGCAAAATGAAGGACTCTGACTTTTGAATCCAGGGTTCAAGTCAAGTCAAAAGTTACATTTAGGCAACAAAAGACTTTGGTTTGGGTTAAAAATACCTTTTCTAGTTTTTGAAATAGTCATAGCACTTGTGGTTTTAACCTTGGTTAGTTGGGGGGAAGGTTGTAATTTCAGTTAAAAAGATTTTAAAAAATGTGTTGGTTAAATAGTCAGAATTTTACTTTCAGGATTGATTATGAGAACATTTGCAGATTTTTTGGTTTAATTAAATGACTATTTTTTTCCTCACAAATGTATGACTCAAATGCATGATTCATGTTGCACACTGAAAGTTGAAATGCAACACTCACACACTCAATAAACAGCAACCTGTTTCATTTTTAGTAGGATGAAAATACTTTTGATAGTGTTTGTTCATATCTCCATTGCTCTATTGTCTCTCACCTTTCTGCTCTTTCCTGTAAACACTCCTCCTCTCTTTTCATTTCATCCTGATCATTTGTGCTTATTCTGTTTTTCTCTCCTATTTCACCTTGCGGAGGAACTGCATTACAAAGTATATAATGATGTAGCTGCTGAATTATGAGCACGAATTAAGCCATAAACCATGCACTTGCCAGTAAATAGAAACCCTAAATCATCAGAAGAAATGCTAACTGCTGTGCATTCTGTTGCACTGACTTTAAGACCTTAATTTCATGAATGCAGTTTGCTTGCCTCTCATCAATATCACATAGGCCAAGACGCGATAACCTATGTGGAACCATAATATGAAAAGCTCTGCAATCCTCATTAAGACCTGAGAGGGAAATTGTTTTTGTCAGCATGAGAGGAAATAAACCAAGCTCTCTGCTAAATGTGCTGTATTATTGTGATGGAATGTATGCTGCAGGATTTCATTTCTGGTTTGCAGCAAAAAGGGATGGATGTGATTTACTTTGCATACTGCATACTGACCTTGATTAGTGAGTGCAGGGGTTGATGCTAATGTAAATGCAGTTAATGTCAGAACAGTCATGAATATGGTTCAAAGTCCTGCAAAGTTCAAATTTTTGAGGTTAAGGTTTGTGATTATGTAATCCTGTTGAATGCTAATCCATGTATGTGTCTATTTTATTCATTCTGCACACTTTTTACTGGCTGGATGAATGAATATAACACTGCTGCTGCATCATGACAAAGACCAGCAATGGAGGACAGTGTAACACCTCTACAAATAGAGAGTCACTGATTAGTTGCCAAGTTACATTACACCTACCCACCGATGGTAATTGAAAGCATGGGAACATTTTGATCTCATACACCCACTACCTATCAATAGTGAAAACTGTTTGGCAACCACAAGTATGGGAAGGCATGTTTTATTCATTGTCTCCTGACATACTTGAACTATTATTTATTGAAACAATTTGTAGGGAACATGGAAACTGGCCACAACAGGCTGAGGCCACAAATCCATAGGGGCAAAGAATTTATCCACTCAGTCAGAAATCCATTCATCAAACTGTCTCGCAAGGAATAAACGACCAAGCCGCTCACCTCCCGAGCAGTCCTGGGCGAGGCCTGCTGGATGGTTGCAGCTGACAGCGAGGGCAAACCATTAGGTCCCTGCATGGTCCCTGTCATGGTGAAAATGACAGCACCCTATGGTTTCTTGCCATCAGCTTACCACTATATAACCTGGATGAGGCAGCTGGTGCGAACAACAGCACCTCAAGGTTGACTATTCCCTCAGTT
>JAPZDZ010000011.1:14147640-14159676 GCA_029783805.1 Acanthurus tennentii
TCCAGGGTAGCTAATGCGTTGACTTATAGTAACTCTAGAGAGTTAAAGACCAGCTGTCTAAGTGAGATTTAAAAATGAAATCTCACTTCAGTACTTAAAAAAACCTGAGGAATAATTTTTGCTTTGTACCTCATAAAAATTTAGAAAAGAAAACAATAACTCATCACAATACAGCTTGGCTAGAACAAAACCCAGCTGACATTGGGTGAGTGATGGGGTAAACCCCAGATAGGTCCCATGTTCATCACAGGGATAAAACATATAGAGGCAAGCAACCATTCATACTCATATTTACACCTACAGGCAAAATAGAGTCAACAAAAAAATGCTTTTGGACTGTCAGAGGCAGCCAGAGCACAGCAAGGGAACCCAACAGACATGGGGAGAGCACGGAAACCTCACACAGAGAGAGTAATACAAAACACAACTAATCCAAAATCAGGTCTAATCTCACAAATGATCAATATTATATTGATGTATTTCCCAGCAGTGGAATCAACAGGGCATGAAGCAGCATGCACGGATCGTTGTACCTTTTGCCATTGCATCTTTATTCTACACCTGAAATCTGATAGTCCAAAATGTTGACCTCTACAAACCGGAGAAGGATAAAGCAGTCTCACCATATTCACATGCACACAAGCCCTGCTTTTTACTTAGCTAGCTTAGAGTACTTTCAGTCTGTGTCTGACCATTTAGACAACAAAGGGTTTTCTTCAGTCTGGGTTTTTAAGGACATTCTTAGATAAAACTATCTACAAAGCATCTTTACAAAAAAAGACATCAAGATGGCGAAGGACATGTTGAGGGAGTGCATTTAGGAGGATTTTAAAAAAAAAAAATTTGCAGAGGAAGTTCAACTAATATGGAATAGCAGGGATTTAATGAGGAGCTGTAGATTAAATTATGCAGGGCAACCTAACTGCCTGGAATTAATATTGACATTGAACATTTCTGTTAACTGTGAGGTATGTACGGAATGTTATGTTTCTTACTTTAAAATTTAAGATTTCTATAAGGTTTGGTTACATAAAAGGCACAAACACTACTCTGTTACAGTCAGGGAAAAAGCTCACATTGGTTTAATATACCTGGTTTTTCGTCACCAGAAATAGATTGCAAAAGTCTTGTGATGTTTATCTTGTGATAACAAAATTGGTGTCAGTGAGAAACAGTGTTTAAAAAAATCTGTTGTCTCATGCAAAAATATTGTAACAATGGCTCTAAAATGCCCTTAAAGCTCACTGAAATAACCCATTTGAAACTGCTGACCTTGATGTGGTCACACTGACTCAGATCTGCTGCTTGGTGGCCACCTTACCAAAGCGTGAAATTCAGCTTATATAAGCCAATTTAATCAAAAAGTCTCGTGTTGAAATATAGATGTTACATGTGAAATGTGGAAATTGTTCATATACATATGAACAATTGTATATTGTATTGTATATACATATACAAGCCTGTGGTGACCAGGCTGTGCAGGGACAGTGATCCTGAGTGACTCTTTCCTCAGACGTGTTTGAATTTCACAAACTTTAAAGTGAATCTTTCAAGCAATTAAAAAGGAAGCAGTTTTAGGGACATAATTGATTTGTTTTTCCCCCCAATCAGACATAGGTGGCTTACAAGGCAACAACAGCATTAATGGATATCTCAGTTTTTCTTGGTGTTGTCAGGATGATTTTTGGGACACAGGTCTGTGTCAGTCTCAGTCATCATGCTTGCCAACTTAAGTGATAAATTGCAGTAATTAGATGATGTCTTGAGCTATTTTCACCTGCCCCCTTGTGTCAAATTGATCCAAATGTAATTATTTCTGCACAAATGACTGTGAACGTACTTTGGAAATTATCAGCAGAGCAAATGAATTGTGTCATTACAGAGGGTGGTTCCCTGTGTGCACTCTGAAGTTTAGTACAAATGAGATTTATGGCCAAACTTTGAAATGAGAGCACAGAAACCTGTAAACCTCAACTCCTCAATAATATATAAAGGCCTTTTTCATTTCTGACTCATGTTTTTATAAGTAATGTTTTTCTTATAAACTTAAGACTGCTTGCTAGCAGCTGTAGGCCTTCCATGACTTTTTAGAGTAGTTATGAATAAGGCCACAGGTCTACACATTTCACTCAAGACTGCATTTAAAGTATCATACACATCACTGAGCAAATGATCATAAAAGACTAATGCCAGTCCTATTTTTAAAAAAGGAGGCTGCCCCATTTTTACAGATATCTTTCATCACTTCATTTGTCCAGGGAAGCTTTGGGAAATGCTCTCTTTTCCAAGAAAATCTTGTTCACACTCGTGCTGTTACACACACTCACATCTGGAAGCTGCTCAGCGAAGCCGCAGTCTGTTCTGGTGGCCACAGAGCGGCTTCACTGGAGCACTTGGTGGAGAGAGAGAGAGAAACAGAAAGACACAGAGAGAGAGACATGGCACTAGAGTTCAGAGGAAGTGACAAGTGATGATCTTTCACTTTCCTCCCTTGGATTCATCCAGCTGGTCTGAAAATGGAACTACTACAATTACACTACGAGCAAAACTATTGTAAAGGCTGCTTTTACACCTTTGATAGCTTCACAATCTCCAGTTACTTTTGCATCATTTCCTGCAAAAATCACTGTGGAATTGATGTTGAATGGCTAAAAATAATTTAACACTGTTCGTCTTTTACTATTGTCAGGCTCTGAAGCATTAATTTTAGTTAAAGTAATCTGGAAAATTCTTTAAGCCCATGCCCTTTCAGATAAAACCACAGCAGGTTATAAGCACACAAGTAAAAAGTCAGACATGAATTTACTGTTTCACCTCATAGCCAGGCGCTTATGATAAGTCCGCCTTAAACATCACATCTGAGATGCATCTGAAATGTCTCCTGTTGAGCCCATGATGCAGCTTTGACCTACATGTCCACTGTCAAATGTCTAACTTTCAGTGAATACACAGATGGGTAACTACTGGATGGTTGAAAGTGGAGAAGATACTCAACACAAAGAGCATAAAGAAAAAGAATGTGAGGGCACTTGTGAGATTGCATTAGACATTCTTAAAAAAAAAAAAAAAAATCAGAGAGGAATTAAATAAATTGTGCTCCGGCAGATGTTAAAGCTACAGGCTCCTGAATCAATCTAATTGAGGGAAAGGGTCTTTGCTTCGGAGCCCTGCAGCATGTTTAAACATCGCTCCAGTGCTAGCATTAAGAAGAGTGCCTCCTGCAGATTCTCCTCCAACCAATCCACTCCACCCTCCCCTATCAAATCCTTAAGCTATGGTGATGAACTGGATTGGTAGGGGCTTTAAAAAATGAAAGGTCACCATATTCTCAGGCCGAGGAAAGAGGTAAGACTCCGTTATGTCAAATTATGTTGTGGCCTGTGGCAGGCCAAAACAAAATTACATGGAGGAGGCAGTCAACTGAAGCCTTGGCTGCTGCAGGGTGG
The DNA here is from genome assembly GCA_029783805.1 of Acanthurus tennentii. Classification (NCBI taxonomy): domain Eukaryota; kingdom Metazoa; phylum Chordata; class Actinopteri; order Acanthuriformes; family Acanthuridae; genus Acanthurus; species Acanthurus tennentii. The sequence goes on from JAPZDZ010000011.1 coordinate 14,151,087, forward strand.
ATGCTTTAGAATCTAGCAAACCGAGAAAAAAAAAGCATAGAGCATGTTCAGGAAATAAGGGGGGATTAAAACCACAGGAACAAGTTATGGCAAAATACTAACAGCCCAGATTTTATCGTCGAATCAGGAAAGAAAACACAGCATCGTAGATGTTTTATACCACTGTATATCTTATCAGATATCACCTAATGTCAATCAGTGTATTATCTTTTTGCACAATGCTATCACATATTTTCAGAGTACTTGCGGTAAGGAGCTATCAAGAGAAGATTTAAAGTATCAAGAAATCTTAAGTCTCTTTGAAGCCGGATGGGTGATATCTACAGTCTGTTGCATTCACATCCCGTGGAAGGTCTGTTCTGATTCCTGAGATTGATGCCAAAGTAAAAGATACGGTTCTCAAAAGGGCAGCCTTCAAGTGGGATCCTCACATGTAATTGCCCATCTTTCCTCAGAGTGGAACTCAGAAAGTCCACTTGCAAGGTTGCTTTATCTAATTTTGAATCACAGGACCCTTCTTGGACTTTTCTAATCCTTTGAGGCTAAATTATACATTATGGTGCAGATTCATACATCTTGAATAATGTTACTCATAGAGGTTCCACAGATGTTCCTGGATGGTGGTTTTTCCTGAGTGAATCTTGAAGCTGAAGACAAAGTTTGCACCATAAGCACATTTTAAATCCCCTATGTTCTTCTTCTCAGTCCCTAATAATTTACATTACCATCTAAATGTATGTTTCATAAGGGAAATGTAGGTTAAAGCATGTAGAGATATATTATTGAACCTACCTAACTACTGCATGTGATAAAAAATTATCTACATTTTTCTCTAATGACAAAATACAACTAATAAAACATGTATTTTAAGAGCCAAAAAAATACCCCTCTTCTTTTAATGATTAGTGTTTTGTGTTGATGATACAAGCACTTTTACTCCTTGTTCCTGAGCAAATTTAAATATAATATATTCATTTTTTTCTGTAGGCTATAAAATGGCAAAAGAACATAGAGACTGACATTAAATTTAAGTAGTTGAAAAGGAATCTGTATCATTATTTTCTGATTTAACTGGTGTGACAGGAGTCATAAAGCCTTGTCAACACTAAGTGGCTACATTTTGTTTTTGTCATCCATCTCTTTGAACAGAGATTTTTCTTTTCAAGAGACAGTCCTGGTTTCCCTGCTTATTTCAACCAGGGTCTGTCACACAGGTGCCAAAACCCTGTTGACTCTCAATGCTTCCATGAAAAATGGTGAAATAAAAGAAAAAACACACTTAAGACACTTAAAATAAAAGAAAGAAATCAAGCCTGATGGCTAATGTCAAATGCACAGCAAAAAGCTGACTGAATGGAAAAACTATAAGATCTAAAGCTTTTTCTAGTCTTCTCAAATGTTTCTCTCATAACACTATTTAGTCGTCATAATCGGAGAAACAGCATAAGTGCGGGGGGAAACTTCCCTGTTTTAGCTCAGATGTCTAAGAAAAGCCACATTTTTTTTTCCCTCCTCTGTGACTCACTGCCTTGTTTGGCATATCCTGCTACACCTCTGCTTCATGTCTTGTCATGTGACATTTGGTTCACATCTGAACAAAAAAAAAGTCGAAAAGCACAAGCAAAAAACTTGAAAAAGCAAAACAAAAAAAAAAAAACCTCAACCATGACCCGAAGTCTCGACATTACAAAGCTGATACAAAAAAATGACAGTGGCTAGTGAGGGATGGCTGAGAGATTGGCTCTGCAGATGAAAACACACTTCAAACTCCTGAATAGGCTGTGCAGGCCTGTTTGCACTAGAGGCGTCAAATGAGGAGCATCTTCTCTGGCACAGACAGCATTCTTTCATTCTGTCTCATTTGTTTCTTCTCCCCTGACATCTCCCAGAGGAAAATGGTCCTAACAGCTCTTACCTCTCACAAGCTGTGTTGCGTAATCGCTTTCTTACTATCCAAAAAAAAATCCATGTTTTCAGGTGGAGGAGCTAATTAAACTGGAACGTGGAAACTGTTACATGGCCTAATTGTTCTTGGTGTAACTTGCAGTGACTTCTTTAGAAACTTACCGCCTTTGACTAAATGTGATATTAGCAGTAAACCAGTCTGAAGGTTATGGACGTGAAATTATATGGTGGAATTTAAGGAGACGTGAGCTTCTTGTGCAGCTGTGTGTGTGTGAGTGTGTGTGTGTGAGTTTGTCCAAGATCAGTGTCATGTTTCACTTTTGTGAATGATGAAATATTAGTGTCACTGCTTCTTTAAAATAACAAAAAAACTCTTCATTGCTCTGAGTTCAAGAGATCAGCCTCTAAGCATATTCACTTTAAGTCTCCATGACAGGGCTGCGACCGGGAATTGTGGGACATTTACACACAGAATGACATCAGACACCTCCTCCATTTCTCACTTGTCCTCCGTCTCCATTGTTCCTTTAAACAATACACAGTCCATAAAAAAACAGTGTGTGTATAGTGTAAGGCATAACCTTGGCTCACATTACAATATACAGAAGTGTTTCCTTTTAAAACACTCGGCCCCTACGTGACTGAGTTTATCTGAGAACTTGACAAAAGCCATTGTTGCCTTACTTTTGTATGAACATCTTCCCTTTTTTCCCTGGCCTATTTATTTCAACATCCATACCGTCTCTGTTCCACCAAAGTCAGTGAGGAGTATGACAAGCTGACTCATAATCAAAGCAGTTGGACCTGGCAATTGTCAACATGATAAATTTTTAATTAATTTAATATCGAACAAAGAGTGTGCAGTAGGTGCAAAAGACGTAGCAAGTAGTTCCAGAGAGAAATAGGTCGTGTTGTGTCTGATGGATTGCACAGAAGCTTCTATATCAGTATGTTTCGAGTAAGAATACTCAATCCATTCCACATTTAAATGCCACTCTACCTGTTTTTTTGTGTGTTTTTTGTGAACACAATAAGGAATGTTCCCTTTACCCTGGAAATGTCGCCCTACATCTCACTGACTATCTGAAAGAGGAATGTATCATCTGGAGGCTGTATGTAAAAAAAAAAAAAAGAGAGTACAAACATTTCAGATTGTGACAATATTCATTTATACAGCTGGTTCAGTGTCTGGAAGAACACGACTTGCCCTGTCTTATATAAAATTCAAAAAACACTGAATGCCTTTCTGCTCAGGCCCAATTATACAACAAAACACAAATCATCACTTTGCTGTTATTATGTTTTATGCACGAGCTTAAGAGGTGTTTGACTTTCCTCATTTTCCCCATGATAGCTAAGCGAGATGCAGATTGCTTTGGACATGATATGCACTGCATTATTCTTTTTAATTAGGGGGCTGATGTTTATAAGCCCCAAACAGTAACTCTAGATAATAGTGTATTCATGTCCAGTTAATCAAAATCCTGTTGGCAGATAATGGCTGCCAGGGGCTCCACCAGGTTTGCAAAAATTTAATTAGCAAAGCCATGAATCTCTTCTCTACAATGCTTGCTCAAGGGTGAAAAAGGATTGAATGCAACATTGAGTTTGAGCTTGACTGGTTTCAAGAGTTAAAAGGTCTTCTTTTATACAGATGGTAAGACATAATGTCTTTATTTTTACGGGGTTAAAAAAAAAAAAAAGCAAACACAATATTGTATCCACTCTATGAAATTGCCGTGTGTGGTGTGCACCAGAGCTTGATTTTGTTTTTCTGTCATCATTGGCTAATTAGCTTAGCTGCCGTGGCTCTGCTAGTAGAGGTTTGGACTCTGTAGCAGAAGTAGGAGTAATAACATTTTGTTTTGAATCAGAGGCCAGTACAAAAAAAATAAAAATAAATGAGCAAAGGAAGAAGAAAGCAGGTCAGAAAAAAAACAAGAAAGACACAGACATGAACAGAGGCTGTAGAGCAGTGAGGTTACAGGGACACAGTAATGATGCGGTGATAAGGAGGATGGCTGCCTCATGTACTGCGAGGGCTAACGAGGAAATGAGAGGCAGGTGAGCGTGTTTGTGTGGAGTTCAGGTAATGTGGAAAGACACTGGAGGCGACTGCTGAACAGGATTTGGAAATTTCCTTAAAAGTGCACAGGCCCAGGGGAATCTGGGTTTGAGGAAATTGACAAAGAGACAGAGAATGTTTTCTAATTAAATGAGTGACTTCAAAGAGCAGAGAGGAAATTCTCAGAGACCGCTGCTTCAGCTGTGGCCCCCCAAAAAAGAAAAAAAAATAATTTTACTGTTTAAAAACCATAAAGAGACCCAAAAAAGCTGTTTTTTTTGTGGGGAATCATCAAAATCAAAAGCAACTGGAAATAAAATTAAATAAAAATACATTAGATGTGAAGATTTTGGATATTTTGCTTTTTCTTAAATGTTATTTAACAAGACTGAGAGTCTATGTAGCTCTGTGCTTAGCAAGGCTGAACAAAGTAAGGGAGAACATTCAAGATTAATGACTAAAAATAAGTTTAACTCAACTAAAAGAAAACTCAAAAAAAGTGTGAAAGCCAAAAGGGAGGAACAGCCAACAACTTTCACGAGGCTTTTAAAGGCTCACTGAGTCCAGGTGTTGCCAGTTTGCTGATGATCCTCTGCCATGCCCACTAGGCTCCTGGAGGCCGTGGACCAGCCCGCTCTGACTCTGATTGGCTGGGACTCATTTTCTTTGTTGGCTGGGTCGATTAGATTTAGGCATGAGGAGTGAGATTGATTAAGCATGGGTTTGCTTATGGGTCTTGTTTATTTAGAAAAAATAAGGGGAGTGCACACAGTTTTACTTTTAGTTGCTCAACAGAGAGCCCAAAAAAGGCCATAAATAAATAAAATTAAAAAAAACAAAGTATAATTATAATAATAATTTAGAAATTATAGTTTGAATTTATTTACTTTTACATCCTTTAACTTTTATTATCTGGATTCTACAACATTTGAGGCCAAATATCTGAACATTACTCACTCACTGAACTTGTCCTCTTGAAACCTTTATTGTGCCAATAGTCCTCTAATTTTCCGAGAATGGAGGGAAGATTTGTCGATTATCTGACCACATTTTTGCAAGAGATCAAATGAGGTTTGGATCCAGATCTCTGCTCTCAACCAGCTGCCATCCAGACAAACAAATGGAACCATAGTCCAAGCAAAGCCTAATGCACCGTGGAGGGGACATTAGAAACACATATCCTGTTTTATTAATGTGGTCAATACAGTCCATTAGGCCAGAGATTTAAAAGCCACAGAGCTCTTCTACCTCCATTAATATTTTCCTCTGACCCTTGGTAATCTTGTTTTTCTGTTGGAGAGAGCCAAGTTACTTTTGATTTCTCCTATCCAGCACTAACGAAAAATTGCTATGGTGACTATATATGAAATATTTATAGCATTTGTGTGTTTTGTATTTTGGTCACGGGAACTGAAGTAACATCACGAGACTCTGCAGTCACTGCTGTTGTTATGTAGCATCCCTTGGTTTCTCCAGATTCTTTTTTACAATTATTTTTATGGTCTGATTTTGGAGAGTTTTTCCACTTAAGCAATTTATAATTCTAATTTTAGCCTGAAACTTCAACCTTTTTGGCAAAAGGAGTATTTGCTGTTACAGAAAAGCAAAGTTTAGGTAAACTCATTGAGGATGAACCACTGATGTTGACTGGAATGGGATATGTGATTCTGAAAATGCTTGGTGTTATTTCGAAGCCTAATAAAAATAAAAAATTAAAGAGTGACTCAGCTAGTTGGTAAGACTGGAAAAGGAAATGTCCACACACCAGTGATGATTAACCTCCATGTGTTTACATACTCAGGTTAAAGGTAAAAACATGCCACATGTGAGAAATCTGGCTGAAAAGTGACAAAAAGTGCTTCATATCTATTGTCAAATAAAAGCTTTATGGAAGTTCACTGGTGTTAAGGTTTAATAAGATCCTGTGGGTGTTATGGTGTAGGAAGTGAACCTTGGAATCATCATGCTAACTCTTTTTTTTTTGTCTCTTCCCTCTGTTATGCCACCTTTGATGGAGTGACATGAATTCGCCTCATGAGGACAGCCTGATGCACCTGGCTTGTGTCCTATCTGTCATGTTGCTGATTCCTCTGGTCCTGTATTCACTTTTGACCAGCTCCCCCAGGACCTACTCTGTCTCTCCTGTTCTGTTGGCTCATCCTCACACAGTCTGCCCTCCTTATCCAATACTGTCCCCAGGTTTTAAATTTTTAAAACAAACACTGGATATTCTAACACAGATTGCTAAAATGATGGACGACCATATTGCACAATATATGGAATTCAATAACTTTCAATTTTTTGCCTCATATGTGGAAAATATTACGATCTCCTATTAAAAAACAACCCTTTCAGAGATGGTGATATGGTTCTTTGTGTCGGGTTCTAGGCGTAACCACCTGAGTTGCATGTGAAACATTAATAAAAGCTTTAAGGGTCCTATGGGGACAAGCAGAAAAACCATACATGGTTCAGGTCAGCGCTTTTATATCTAGGAGTCTTTATGAGTCTGAACAGACATGGATATTAATTGAAACTTCACTGGTTGGCAGAGGCGTACAACTGGGAGGTGGTAATTCTAGTTGCTTATAAAAGACTTTACTGATGACTTAAACCTTTTAGTCACAAATGCACTGAAAAAAGGTTTGGATGCCAAAAATGCCTTACAGTGCTTGGGGCCGACCTAAATCCTGTGGAACAGTTCAAGGACCTCAAGGATGTTGTACTTTTGTGAAAATGTTAAATACTAGTTTTATAAGCTGTGTAGTCAACTATGTACATATTTGAGTTGTTTTCTGTGAAAATAAATAGTTTTCTCCTTTTTTTATCCTCTGGGAGACATGGCACTGACACGACACCCAGTATTTTCCAGCACCATTAGGGCATATCTGTGTCTGTGCACTATAAAGCCAAGGTTGTCAAGTTATTTCCGTCTGTAGACCCATTCATAGCTTGTGTCAGACCACTGCCTATGACAGTAATGGTTCTTTAAAAGCTTCGAAGAGGTGTTTTCCCTTTGCTGTTTGACAAGGCTGAGCAGCGATGGCCAGAGCCCACCTTGTCCCGTACCTGCCCTCTCACAAGAGCACCATGAAGATGTGGAGCCTGTCCCGGTTCACACAGACATTATGCTGCACAAAGAGATTTGTGGGTGCAGTGTCATGTCCTCATTCCAAAGATCTGCAGCTATCGGTTGAGTTTGTTCCTTTTTTCTTTTTCTTCTGTATTGTATCCTTATTCTCAAGGCAGAGAGGGACAAGGCTGATAGCATAAAGAGATAAGACACAAAACCTCTTTTATTCACCACCAGGTTTGAAACAGGAAAATTAATTCAGTCTTATTATCCGACTCTTTCTGTAGCCAGAGGGCTGAAACTTGAATATCCTCTGAGGAGAATTTCACAAAATGGCTAATGCAGGTACCGTATATCATCCAATTTCTAGTGAAAATAGGAGACATTATTTAAGTGTATCAAACTTGAAAAGTTTAAAGAAATGAGTTGTCCGCATAACTTATTTATTTTGCAAGAGGAGGTAGCAAATAAAATGGAATTTAGCTTAGAAAATATCTTTTCATAAATAGCATTGTACCCTTAATAAGGAAAAAATAATAAAGGCTCCATGTTTCCATGGTGTTGTTGTAAAAATGCATGTTTAGCATGCCATCCACGGACTCAGAGATGAGTAAGGTTTGACCCCAAACAGTTTCCCACAAGGTTAGCATGCCCTCCCTACCATGTTCATCTAGTAGCCCCATACATCAGCCGTGACACTGGGAAAATTAATGTCACTGCGATCCAGAGCCCAGCGATGCCTCTGATGGCATCTTGCTCAGCGGCCAGACACAAGAGATCAGCTAAGTTCATCCTCAACAAAGCATTATCTGTTGGAGTTAATATTACAGGAAAGAAATCTAAAGCTCTCTTCTGTCTGTGCGTCCAACTGAGTTGAATTTTTCTCAAACATTGTTCATGCTGACATTTTTAACATTGGATTGTACATATTGTTCAAGATGCTCTACGGTATTGCATATGTTTAAACTTCTATGAGGAAAGCTTTTGGATTTTTACTGCATTAAAATCTAACTTTATACAGAAGTTAAATGCATATTTAGGATGATCGTATCTTAAAAGGGAATTCTGCAGTTTTCATTTGAGGACCGTTCAGCATGAGGATGAAATAACTGGAGTAATAGGATGAGCAGTTTTGAGCAAGAGCCTCCCTATTTTAATTATGCTATCATTAATAACACATTATAGATTTTCTTAGGGAGAAACAATTTATCATGTCATTTGAAGGGTCACAAATGTGATGAAGTGATTAAAAGCTAATGTTTAGTTAATGATCGTCGCAATACTTTAAATTCGGCAGAATCCGAGCGCTCCATGGCCATTCTGGTGGCCCATTATGGAGGAGGCTGAAATATTTAAGACCTTCATTGTCATAATACTGCAAATAACTTAGGGCTTCCATCGATTCCTGTATGGTAAATGATGATTACCATCGACTGTTGTCTTACACGGACAGACAATACAAGCTACAAGAGGCAAGGATGAGGGGTACAGTGGGGACAAAGAGAGAGAGAGAGAGAGAGAAAGGAAAGGAGGAGGAGGAGGAGGAG
>JAPZDZ010000011.1:14164173-14187727 GCA_029783805.1 Acanthurus tennentii
ACAGACAGACAGACAGAGTCTTGGCTTTAACACGCAGTCATAAAGAGTCCTCTCAGGCAGTATTCCTTTAACACAGATTAGCATAGCACCAATTCTTGCAATTCCAACTTGATAATTAATGATCTGCCTTTGAGGTCTCACCAAGCAAAGAGCAATATCCCTTAGCCGGAAACTTTGTTGCCTGATAATCAGACTGAATTGCCTTTTGTTGTCACCTCATTATTCATGTTGAGCTCATAGTAGCCATTTTTTTTCTCAACATTAAAGTGGTTAGTAGTTGTGCCAATGTAGAAGAAGCTTACTTAACATTCATTGTGTTGATGACAGAGATATGCTAATTAAAATGAAGTTAAGTCTGTATCAGTTTTTTTTCATAACTTTGTTAATTTCATCTGAGCTCCGTTTGAGATGGAGCAATTTGCCACTCATTAAAACTAAGCAACTGCATCAGGAACCAAAGCAACAGAAAACGAGCACTGAAAAAACAGAATAGAAAATTACAAATGAAAGTATCACAGTCCAGTTGAACGTGAGGCATCTTAAAAATTAAATCCTATTTTAGCAAAATGTAGGAATCAATATGACAAGCCCTCCAAAAATGCCCTTATTAATTTTTTAAAAGTAATCACTTATAACCTCTCCTTTGCTTTAGTCCTATTATTTTACTAGCTAGCAGCAAAATTGCTGCCAAAATGACACATTTTCTAAGTGGCTGACTGGTGTGATATCAGCAAAGAATAATTACTTGTCCTACAAATCATAATTTGTTTTGTCAAAGATTCTTCTCAGTGGCATGCAAAATAAGGCCAAAGGTAATCCCATTGATTAGTGTCGTGTGAACTCTGCACCTTTCAACAATGCGGTGAGCATGCCGTCCCATTAAAATTAATTAATTACCTTTTGCCATTTGGGAACCATTTAAATTTGTAAAAATGTGCCTGGGCCAGGCAAGGTTAATTGGGCATTTAGCTCTCAGAGCTCCCCCTCAACACCCAGGAGGAGCTTGTCCCTAAAACAGAAGCAGGTCCTTAATAAAAGTAGCACAGTGACCCTTCCAATAGACATTAACTGGTTTCTTGTCTTTGACCCCACCCATCCTGATACTGATACTGATAAATGGATTCGTATTAGAGTTTCCACATAATCTCACTCCATTCTAATGCAATCCCTAGATAGTAGGTATGCTAGAAAGGTGTTCCTGGCTTGTGTTTTAAAACTATGATCATGGTGTGTGTGTGTGCGTGTGTGTGTGTGTGTGTGTCTCCCCCCTGACAGAGACAGATGGAGTGGGAGCCACCAGATTTACCAGAGGAAGCAGTTTATAGAATATTGTCAGGGGAGAGTAGGCAGTTTCTGAAATACAGCTTTCAAGTCACAGCCATCAATCTCGCCGGTGCCTGTCTAGATCAAGCAGGCTGGAGAGCTAGTTTGTTAGTGTTCACAAAAGATGAGTGTGTCACGCTACACTATTCCGAAGGCCTCGGAGACAAAACAGCCACCAGCAGCTTCATGCAAAGAACGAAGCAGTAAAAGGTGAAGCTGTCGGTCATCAGTATGTAAATAAATTGCCCCATTCTGTCAATCAAACAGTGAAACTGGGGCAGAGAAACTGGAGGTCCTGTGTTAATGAACAGCCTCTTAGGACTATTTGCAGGCACATACACGTTAGGGAGTAGCAACATGCGGTCAAATTTGTTTAAACAAATTTGACCGCCCATATTTTGACCCTGTTTTGATCCATGACCCAGTTTATCTAATATAGATTAATAGTAATGGTAGTAATTTTTTTCTGAAATGGTAGTACTTTTTATTTTGATGAGGTTTCACTTGAAAATTGAATGAAAAATCATGTACTATGTTGTTTGATGATAACTAATTCTTACAAGAATGGGCTCATACATTTTCCACTATAAAACCATTATTAAAGGCTAACTGAAACTGGCTGTTGATTTAAAATAGTGATAATTGACTGGATAATGATAATTAAGTGACAATGACAAACTCCGCCTAAAGGTGTATAATGTCTACGCAACAAATCATTTGTCAGATGGATGAAATGGAAATACTAGTGTTATGTGACTCAAAGTCTGAGTCATACTTTCATCAGGCTCCACACTACAGAAAACCACATGCTGCACCACTAATGATTTAACAAACAAGACTCAGGGCTGCTTTACCAGCAAACTTCACCACCAATAAGCTTGTAATGGATTAAACTGAGTTCAGTACAAAAAAAGGTGACAATGTTCTCTTCTAATATAACAGAAGCTTTCAAATTCCATTACCGCGTTACAGTTCATGTTCTTGCTGTGCTATGTGCCGCTTTCGTGGGCCTCAAAATCTGATTGGACCATATGGCTTGCAAGACTGTAACGGAAAAAGTCATACTAGAAATGAATGTTGTGTTCAGTATATGAAATAAATTTACTCTGAGGTTCAATAACTGTAATGGCCTCTGTGATGTAAAAATCATGTGCTTCTAGAACTGTGTGCTTGCACAAGTGTCCAAACCTACATGAAATGTATTTTTCTAAGAGCAATTGAGGAGCCAAGGAACACCTTGAAATTGAAAGAAATAATATATTTTGACAAAAAGTGGAGATGAATCAATCAGAAAGGTCGAAAAAAGCAAGTCCAGAAAGTACCTCAAAGGGCTGCTTTAACTAAAAGAGAACCTTGTAGGCAAGAAAGAACATGTTCAGAATTCAAAACATGATAGGCTGTAGCCTGCACCTCCCACCACCAACAACACATCCAGTTCTAATCACCCAGTCCAATAATCATTAAACCTAACAGCATTACAGTCAGCATTAATACCATTCTTATCATTAGAGCTTAAGTTTTATGTATCGCGCTTATTAGCTGGAAGGTGGTTATTCAGGTTTATAGCACTGGATTCTGCCATGCCTTTGAACATGTTTACTACTTTTACATCTAAAGGGGAAAAGCACAAATGAACACTTAAATAGTTTGTTACTTAGTAATCAAATTACTCAGCTTAAATTGTAAGTAGTTCTGGCAAGTAAACATACATGAAACTGGCTGTTCTTGCAACTACAATGATTTAATTCCGACTCTTGGGAATGTGATGCCTGAATCTAGCAGAGTTATATGTGTGGCATCGCTGCCAGGACATTTTTAGATTCACAGAAGGTGCAAAACTAGAGCATTTTATTTTTAGTTTGATAAAACCATTTACTGAAGAACAGGTTATAAAATATTGTTGCTAACTGTGGCTAACAGCCAGCCTGCTAAGACCTGGGCTAGCATGATAGGGGTTGTGCTACATGTCTCTATTCTCAGTTGCAGGCATTAAATAGGTCTAATACTAAATAATAATGCAGGATATTGAACCTCTGCCTTTTTGGTTTGTGGGTATTAAATAAAGAATTGCAATGTTCAATTAACAACCTCTGGTTTGCACATAAAAATGCATTAGTGCATTAAAATGGAATATTTGTTAAGAATAAACAGAGATCAACTGAGGTCTTTAAAGTTTGATTACATTGTTGTTTTGGTTCATGAAAAAATGTTGGGTGAATTGTTGTCTGCAGCTTTGTGGTTTCTGATTAAATGTTTTACCCTTGTGCCTTGCTATGTTAGTCTCTGATTTATGGTGTTGCTTTGCTATTTTGTGCTTTTAAAGGTTGCTTTGACTCATTATTTCATGTTTTCATTGCAAATATGGGATTTTTCTCTGCACCTGAGGGTCATAAATAACAACACTACTGAACCCAACACATCTTAATATAAAGACAGCAAACCACACAAGTTTTCACCATGCGCAAAACTGTGTTCAGGTGTTTCATACCATTTTCTTCTTTGAGCCTTTTGCAGACAAAATTCTTTATAATTTTTTTTTCCCAACGTGTTTGTATGTGTGGCTTGTCAGAAAATTCACTCATCACAGTGCCCTCAACATAGGCATTCACATATTTCTGTCATCCACAGCTGTTAACAAGATACTAGAATAACAACAGCCTTGAGGTGTTTACGGTGTGGTGTCTTCAATTATCAGGAGAGCAACCTGCCAGGTTGTGTCTAATTCCTTGCAAGGCGAGAGTGTACACTAACAAGTGTGTTTATTTCTGTCAGCTGATTTTCTGCCCAAAGGAAAAGCACAAACTTAACAATAAGTTCACCTGTTCCATGTTAATTCACTTTATTTAGTTGACATTTATCTAATCGAGGCTGGATTGTTCCCCTCACTTATCACCAGTATTATGGTATGTGTTTTCATTGTTCCGCTTTTTTATCATTCTAGTCTATATTATCTTCATCTCGAGGATCTGTGCTTTGTGAACTTTAAGAATTATAATTCTTTTCTCAGTGTTTCATGCACAATCAGTTCCTGTCAACCAGTAGTGAAGTAGGTGTGAAGAAAAAATAAAACAAAGAACAACAACAAAAAAGTTTTCAGCGCTATATTTTCATTCTGCTATAGAGAAAGGATGCTTAGACCATTCTGTGTTGTTTTCAACCAATTACAGTTGCTTTGTGTTTTGTTTTGTGGTGAAACTGAGGCCAGAATAAAATAAAGGTGCCCTTGCAAAAACAAAAGTAACACTCGGAAAGCAAAAAGGGTGACAATACCGACTGAAACATTTGCCCAATGGCATGTTTTATTCCTAAGGTCCACATTTGGTGAGTCAGACTTATTTTCTTGCCAAACATCTAATGGATGCAATGTCTTTGATAGCACTGTTTACCAGTCTGCCTGTGCTACCAGATGTTGGCTGTGGAGTTTCAGTGACTGAACCCCAAAGATATAAAAGCAAAATCAGAGAAAGAGAAAATTTCCACTTTATTCTCTATAAATATATTCTCACAGAGAGTACATATTTACACATATTTACAACCAGGCTTAATGGCCTATTAATAGGCGTGGGCGGTTACTGCATGTGAACACACAATCTGGTGTCCTTTTAATTTTATTTATGCATTAAAAGAGATTGTTACTAGATGGAAAGATGAAGGAAGATGAACTACAAGGAGTTCACTAAAAATCCTGTTGCTATGGCAGTTCATGCACAAATAAAGATGATAAGTCATTCATTATGGACATAACATACATCTAACATCATTCTGAATACATTTAAAAATCAGAGGGAAATTGCAAGAACACAACTTAAGCTAGAAATTATTCATTTAAACCACAGAGGAATAATTTATTTGTATTGGCAAGTTTGACCTAAATTATACAGCATGTGAATAAGATATACACAAAACTATTTGTATATTAATAACTGCTAAAAAAACTCAGCTTACTTACAAATAAAGTTCACTCTAATTTATATTACTGAGACACTAAAGTTTACTGACTGCATCCTAAATTGAAGGTCTGTAAAAAAAAAAACCCAAAAAGTAGAAGTTAACTTTTTTATTACTTTTTCAAAACACGCTTCACTAAAGCAGTCTAGTTAAACCGACACATTGCCTCAAGAAACATGAATTCCATTTTTCAGTGTCAAACATTTGAAAGGCTTGTAATGATTATACTAATGTAAATTTTAGTTAAAGCAGTGGTTCGGTTACCACCTGCAAAGAAGATCCTAACACATGAGGGAGGTCTTAATTGAATTTGGCAGGGGGTGAGCTGAACAGGTAAGATGTTGGTTTAGCAGCCTGTGCTAATGGTGAACATGAGCAGGTCTCACACTGAGAGAATATGCTGCTGGGCACCGAAACAGTAGGTGTGCAGTGTCAGAGACTAGAGACCTCATTAGATTAATTGATAATTTCATGTCCGATTAGGCCAATTGCTTGCAAGATGCTATCGAATGTGTCATTACAGACTGTTAAGAAATCATTTGTGGTAAATAGGGATACGAGGATAGGAGGTGGTCGGCAGTTTGTAAAAAACTATCCTGTCAAAAAAGAAAGTAATGGTTATCTTTATAAGCACTGATGAGTTCTGAGGTTCAGCGGGGGGTCTATATTTGGAGACCTCACTTAATAGTGAAGCAGTTACATGAGTCATTTTTTTAAGGACTGTAGAATTGCAAAGGAAATTAGCTTTATGGAACAGCAGTCATATATACAAAACTTTCCACTTTATGGGTTTTTGGTGCTAAAAGTGTTGATCCAGGTGTGATGTGACGTCACAGCTGTTAAAATTGAAATTAATAGTGATCAGTTCAGTAGTAGCTGAGGCAAAAATGTTAGAACAGAAACTAAGCAGAAGGGAAACTGTTACTCATGTTAAGATTTTCTCATGTTATGTTAATCTTAGCAACGTAATGCTAACATGGTGTTGTTCAGTGTAAGAAAACAAAGGCAGAGTCAAGGAGAGGGCTTTGTTTTGACAAGTTTTAGCAATCTCTGTGTAATTAGGGTTATTATAACATTTGAGTTTATATTATAAAAAAAATCACTAACAGTACTTGAGCTTGTGTAAATACAGTGTTGCTAGCAAACGGAAACATTTGTATCCGTGCTCCATAAGCACCCAGAACATGTTTAAAATATCCCTCTACACTGTAACAAAGTTCTTAATGTTCCCAAGCTGATATTGTGAAAAAATATTTGAAAATTCAAATGTTAGAGAATTTAAATAGAATACATAGTTCCTGTTCTTTGCAGAGAGGAAAAAAAGCAGCCCAACTCAAACTTTTATGAGAGCATTTTCACTTCTAGCAATATCTTTGAATAATAAATAAACTAATCCTGTCCTTTTCCTTTTCTGACATCCTGGTGGCAGCACAAATCTCTGCATGCCTGACTGATGTGCCTCAATGGATGTCAGCACATCACCTGAAGCTCAACCTTGACAAGACTGAGCTGCTTTTCCTTCCAGGGAAGGCATCTCTCATTAATGACATCTTTAAACATGGAGAACTTGGCATTGACTCGTACTGCAAGGAACTTGGGTGTAAAACAGGATGACCAGCTGTGGGATGTGGAATCACAAGCATTCAGCGAGAACTTTCATTCAGAAGGGCCACGCTAAAATGCAAAGACTAAGAACTTCAATTTAAAATGCAAAGAGCAGTGATTTAAAAGATATATACAATATAAAAGATTCAGCAGGACTGCAGTCTTTGTCTTTTGGCCTGCGCTTTTCTTTATTTTTTTTCATTTTCTCAATCCAGAATTTTCACATTTTTACAAAGCTGCCAGTCATATCTTTCCAGGAACTCTGGAACGTGACCAGAAAGCTCTGATGCAACAATGAAAGTTTAAGAGTTGTCTGTGTATGTAATATTGTTTCAACTGTTCCTTTTTTTTATTATTCAACTATGAACTATCATTGCTGACTGCTGAGGTCTCTATAACATGTCTCCAATTACTGTAAAACCAAGCTCAAAAGCTTTAATATCAGTTTATGTTGCAAGTGCAACACTGAGTGTCCCTGAACTAGAACATGAGAAAGGGCGAGAATTACTAAACCTTTTGTGACTCACATGAGGTGCCTCGATTACAATAGCTATTCAACTATTTAATTAGCTTATGTGAAGGTAAAGAAAAGAGGAGCGGGACCTTAAAATATTCTTCCATTTTCATTAATTCATGAAGGAACAGAGCAAAACAGACATCCACTTCTTTACAGCTCAGTCATAAATTGACTTGTTTCTGGATCTTGACTATAGTTTTATATATATACGGTAGTTATTTTAGACAGCCGCTTCACTTCTGTTACATTTAAAACAAATTATCTTAAAAGCTTTCCCTCACTTTGATTTTTAAAAAAACCTTTTCTTTTGGTATAAATCACAGCTTTGGTAGGCGGAACCATTTTCTTTGAAAAGGAGCTTGAGGAAAAAAGTAATAGTTTATATATATATATATATATAATGTAAAATATTTCTCCCTTTATTAACATTAAGTTCAAACCAGTTTTGCTTCCTGTTTTTAAACTCTGAAACCTATCAATTAAAAATCTTTGCAATGAACAAACATGTACAAAAACAAATCTATGAAGCCAGTGACCTAGTAACCATGGCACAGTAATACAATGTTATACAATTGTTTGTAACAACTAACCAATGAGTTTTATGTATTGTTGTATTTATTCATTTTATATGATACCACTCTTTAAATGTAAAAATCTACTAACAATAATATGAAATAATCTTATGTACCTGAGTGCATTTAAAGTGTTTTTTAGGCTTTTTTTTTCTCAGTATGAGGATACCAGTAGACAAACTTGTGTTTATGGCTGAGTGTCCAGAGGAGTTTATAGAGGAGTGTCCAGGTGGCACGCCATGACAAAAACCTGCAGGTTTGGTATCTGGCAGAGGTTGTTTGGCTTGAGCAGGCATTTCAACACACACAACACAACTGGCAGGGATGACAGGTGGGAAGCCAGTGAGGGAGCAGGTGCTTTTTTTTTTCCTTGGATGAGGGTTGAGATCAAATAATTATCTGTAAAAATGTTAGAACGAAGACAAAAAGTACCTGGTAACTAAAGCTTGAAGAAGAATACAGACAAACCGAAATGCAAAACACCAAAATCTGCTTTCCTGGGTGTGTTTTTTTTTTTTTTTTTTTTAATTCTGACTGAGGAGAAAACGAATCTTGTAGCTAGCAGCTGCTAGCGTTAACCTGGCTGTTTGTTTGCTTTTTTACACAACCTATTCCCTTCAGCTGACTCTGCTGTAATTTCTGAACTGTTCCATAGTGTATGTATCTCTGAGGCATTTGTGTACTTCTGCAGGTTAAATACACATGGGTTCAATATATATGTGCATAGATTTCCATATCTTGTATAAAATAGTCAGCATACAATGAGGCAGGTTGGCTGGACTTGGTGGTTTTGCCTGAGATGATTGGAATAAAATGTAAATTCTCACCACTTTCTCGTCATTGCACGTATATTTAGCATTTTGACCACTAAAAAAAAGAGAGCTTAAGGTAAATTCTGGTACTGAACTTGAAAAGAAGAAAATCACAAATACAACTGACTCGGTCAATGACACACTCTGCAGATGGAATACAATGAATTGT
Source organism: Acanthurus tennentii (assembly GCA_029783805.1). Taxonomy (NCBI): domain Eukaryota; kingdom Metazoa; phylum Chordata; class Actinopteri; order Acanthuriformes; family Acanthuridae; genus Acanthurus; species Acanthurus tennentii. Next base: position 14,173,120 of record JAPZDZ010000011.1, read on the forward strand.
AAGTTCATTATTATTATTACTAATAACTGTTATAGTCGTGATAGTAGTAGTCATAGTAGCAGTTGTTGTTGCTGTAGCATTTAGTAAAAAATGACTCTAAAGGCAAAATATTGTGCTACTTGTTATTAGCACCTAATAATCAACACAAATTTTAACAATGCTATACTAAATACAGTACTATATTTTATGAAGAACACTGCACGTAATCTGGTACACAAGGAAAAACTAAGGCCTGAGATTAAAAGAAAATATATATCTTTACATTATCATTCCTGAGACAGAAATTCAAATTTCCCATTTCATCACTAACAATATTGTTAGTATTAAAAATTGTTAGTATTATTGTACCAAACATTGAGACTGTGTGCAGTAGGGGGCACTGGAGCTGTTTACCAAACCAAAGTGTTTGTGGTATTACCTGACTCAGTATTAAAACTGAAGTGTTGTGCTTCTACTCTTTCAATCAAGATACTATCTTGATGGATTAACAATCAATAGATATTTTTTCTCTCTCACTATAACCTTCTTTAGAAAACTGCTTGTCTCTTTGTTCCCTGTGAGAATCATGAAAAGAAATTAGATGTTTTAATGATCCATGAAAGCTTTGAAATTTATTTGAACCCTGGATTATTTTTTTTAACAAAATACTATGTCAGGTAAGGACACTGACAAAATTTATAATTTATCAATAGTTGAGTTTCCTTATTTCTCCCTGAACTGGAAATCTTCTGAGACCCCTTCAATTTGTTGCAGCAGCTGTCAGGATGCCATAAAAATATCCCTCATGTCATCACTGAAGCATATGTTACTTTATACATGTTAAAGACTGAGAGCAGGTCCACTCAGATGCTTACCAGCACAGCTTCTAGCCAGTGGAGTGCTGCAAAGACAAAAGCAGGGCAAGATTAATGGACAGAACTATCGGGTCTGCATGATAGGGAAATAAATACCAAATCTGGTGGTGATGAATGCCACTGCATAACTGAAAATGAATCCTTGAGCATGAGCATCATTTCTTTCACTGCACTCAGCAAACAATATAATGTGAAGCCACACAAAGAGCTGGTTGGCTGGGGAAGAAATCTTTGTTATCAGCAAACTTCAGAGACAGGATAATGCTTGTGCTGAAAATCCCTTACAGAACCAAAGGATGTAGTTAAGAAAAAGTGTTTTGGCAATGCTTTGACCATGGCCTTACACTAAAAAACGGCTGGCACTTAGGATTTAGTAAATACTTTATGTGCTGCATTGTGGCGTGCACAGTATTAATAATAGGACCTATAAAGGGAAAGGGTACAAACAAGCCTTGCACTTCTTATTAAATATAGCCTTTTAATGAGAAATAGATTATTATATGAAACATTCATTTGAAATAAGCTGATATAATGATCTCAACAGAACAGCAAAAAAGTACATAGGCATGGTATTAGGTGTAAAAATCTTCAGACATTGATACATGTAAGCAACACTGTCGTAGCGTAATGCTGTACGAGTAAATGTGCTTGTTCTATGGACCTTGCAGTGGCTCAAACCTAAATTGTAATGTACAGTATGTTTTGACCATTGACAGTTAAAAGATGGATAACATACACTGTACGAAACTAAAGCCAAAATATCGCTTATACAAGTACAGCAACTTGCACATTTGAAGTAATTTTGAACAAGTTTCTACCCAGTAGTGATCAGTGGATGAAGCTTTTGCATGAAGGTCTCACCTCTACAGTTGTCAAACTGAATTGCAGGTTAGGATTAGCTGTCAATCATGATGTGACACCCCCTTTTTGAGCATCAAATAACTTAATAACTTAGTCTGAAGTCTTCTTTGAGGAAAAATTATTTGACATGTACTTTTTTTTTTGGTTAATTTTCAGTTTGGCTCTTATCCCATCTGCTAATGGCAAGGGGGCGGGACTTATGACCTTAACTGCAGTGAGACACCAGGGGCCAATCAAGATGTTTTGGCTTCACTTTTAATAAGCTGTCATGTCATCCATCTTTTCACAGTCAATGGTTTTGACAATATAAAAACAGTCATAAAGTGTTATGAGTCTAATTAGATACATAAGACATGGGTGCCCTGTTTTTTGTGCCAATGTACTCAAATGGAGGGCTTTTATGAAGTAGTCTTTGTATTCCCTTTCAATACTGTTATATTTTATAATATTGTCACTGTAGCGGAGCATTGTTACTGTAACAGAGTTAATATTTACAGATATACTGTACAACATGGGACAAAAAAATATCCACCATTATTTCAAGTCATCCTTTATCTCGATCTGGTGGTTGTTTCCCCCACATGCACAAGGAAGAGATGAAAATTGTATATTTGATCAACATTAATGTTCTTAAATTCTGAAGCTAATTCAGTGTCACTCTTCTGTGTAACATCTAAAAGTTTTCTCCAGCTCTAAACGTGTTAAAGGGATAGATAACAGGCACTTAATAATAATAATAATAATAATAATAATAATAATAATAATAATAATAATAATAATAATAATAATAATTCATTTGGATACTCTAATGTTGATACTGATCAATTGTGTCCCCTATTTACTGCATCTCTATTAATTACAGGTTTTTTGCCATCTCAGAGTTCTAACACTGAGCATCAGTTTGTCAAATTCAGCTCTATGTCTGCTAAAACCAATCTATTCTGACAAGTAGCCACAGTAATGCTATAGATGCTAACATATTAGCATACAAAAGTGTAAAGTCTATCATGTTGACATTAGCATGCTTGTTGGCACAAAAATCATATCTGAGCTCTGATTAACTAGTAAAATACTGTCTTTTTGAAGCAGCTAGCAGTTAGCAGCTGCACCCAAGCAAACGCAGTACAGTACATCTCATTGATACCCACCAGTCCAGATATCTTTTCTCTCCTTGCTGCAAATTGAAAACAAATTATTGGTGAGGCAACTGCTCACTCATTAAAAAAACAACCAAACAAGAAACCTCAAAAGATGCTATAAAACTGACAAATATATGGACTGATACAAGTATTGGGATGTGAGATAAACTAGACACTGTAGAGCTGAGCCTGACAACCTGAGCCTAACTGGTCCTGAACTGGCTACAACTCGTAAGTAAAACCACATATCTGGAGGAAATAAACTGTTAAGCAGACTACAGAATCACTAGAGAGTGATTGGATTTGTAGTGACACATTATAGTTACTTAAATGAATGATTAAGTTGTCATATGTAAAGCATCACACAGAAGTGCTTCACAGAAGACTGTAACAGTGCAGGAAAACATAAGGAAAATCATTGTTAAAAGAAGCCAGGCATTGTTCTGTTTGCTGAAGATGACAAGAACACACATCTAGAGACAAATACTTAAGCCTGTGATTTATGGATGTTGAAAATCTCCAGCTGACAAAGATACATCCATATGAGCAGAATCAGGTTATGTTGCAGGGAGGCTGCTATTTCTTGCATAAATCATTCCTGCAGATTGTGACCAATGTTTCGGATTGGTCGAGCAATTCCAAACATCTTTTTTCAGTTCCGTGTTGTTCCCGCTCATATTTGAACCCACCATGATTTTTCCTATATTTCATACATACCTTTGCTCACAGCCGACCCCACTAAATAGGCTCATCACTATGTAAAAGAACCAACAATTATTTAAAAGACCACAAAATAAAAAAAAAACAAGTATCAAACTAACCAAACTGTAATTACACCAAGAGAACAGACACTAAAAAAACAATAAAATAATTAGAAAAACTGAAACAGTACAAGTTTTTAGATGTTATTCTAAAAGCTTGCAACTGGGCTGGCAGCTGTTACACTAGGAAGAAGCTTTTCCAAAGTTTGGGTGTTATGGCAGCAAATATGGAGTCACTTTTTTTTTTTTTTTTTTTTTTTTTTTTTTAAGTTTCCCATCTATGGCCAGAATTGCTAGTTTGCATGACATGAGCAACCTTACTTTCCTTGATGATAACAAACATGCAGGTAAATAGACTGGACCTCAAAAAGTCAGCAGCAGTCACAATTTTTTCAGCATCAGAATAACCAAATAAAAAGTGACCAATGATACATAGGTAGTGTTTCATATTTCAGTTTGATGACTGAGCGTGTTAAAGAAAGTTGCAGCTCTGTTTATGTTTCCAGGAACATGCAAAACATGATTTAATTTCTATTGTGGTAAGAAATTAAAACAAACCAAAAATATGTATGGTCATTGAAAGCTTACAGATAAAACACTGCCAAAGGTATTTTAAGCTTTAATATAACTGTTTGTCTTTTTACTTTTTTTTTCTTTTCCTGTGGCACAACAGAGAAATTCAATGGCTTTACAATACATTTCTTATCCAACGTAATATGCCTTCTGTTGTCATCTGTCTTTTTGCTGTGCTCTTATCTAAAAACCAAGGAGATAAAATAAAAACGTACAATGGAATACTTTTTTATGTTATGAAGTCAGTACTTTGTGAAACGGGGATCCACTTTATGTCTCACTGTACGGATGTCTACCTCAGGGAAGTGTATGGCTTTAAGTTGCCTCGCAAATGTGCCTGAATGATGAATGTTTACACTTTGCTCTTGGTGCTGAAAAGCTCCACAAATCAGCTGTCACAACATGTACATTTTGCAAAGCTGTACAAAATAGCATTGATTGTTAAATCTTCAGACCACAATATTGCACTCACGCACCAGGAGGTACTGCCTTGTGAAAAACACAGCTTGAATTTCAAACACGGGAAGAAGCGCTCCAAATGCAAGATTCAGCTTAGACTGGAGTCAATCTCAAATGACATTCAATTAACGAACAGCAATAAGCATCAAGCCAAAAAAAGGTGTACGCACACTTGCACACGCACACACACAGACACATTCACCCACATATATATGTATATATAAACAGCTGGCTTTTGTTACTTGACATGACTATCCATTACTGCCCTGCTGTGTGCCTTAGGTGTCAGAACAATGACAGAGTGCCTCATAACTCACAAAGAGCAATGCAGATTTGCTGTGGGTTGGAAATTTAATAAAGAGTCTATAAGTAATGTGTTGACTACTTACTCACTAGGGCTATTTAATCCTTACAATGTATAAACATTTTTAATATTAAACTGTCCATTATGTCTGAAATGTTTTGCACATTTGCTGAAATAAAAGGATATCCGGTCTGCCCTTGTGTTATGTCGTTATTCCTTTAAAAATGTATTTTCTCAGTAAAGAATGGCAGTTTCAGATATAACCTTTTGATCCCTCAGAGTAAAATCAAGGCCTCTTTTTCACCAGTACATATATTTAATATTTCTTTTTTTTTTCTCTATGTCTTTTAAATTCTTGAAGGGAATGACAGACATGCTGGGGACAAATATGATACAGTCCTTATAGTGGTTCCATTTATCTTCTTTGTCTGCCTGAAATGCTTTACATCACTGCTGTTTTCCTTTTTCTCTTTAAGAATTATGCTTACAAAGTGAATATTACATCAAAAGGCAGAAAAGGTCCAAAAATGAAAAAGAGAAAACAAAATTGAGATCAGTACCCCCTCATAGTTCATTTGCTGGGCATTTCTGTTTCTTGTCCTTTTGTTAATTTTACCATCTTCAACAGAGTTTAGCAGTCAGGTGATCTGATTGTTTTAGTATCTCTGTGCTGTACATGTCCAAGGCATGATTTACTCGAATCATCTCGCTGTTGTTGAGCTTGAGCCTATGCTTTAGCATACAAGAGAAGAGGTCCAGCTGGGGTTTACCAGGTGCAGATGGAGGGGCAAGGCGGTTAATCCGATCCCTAATGTCCAGTAACAGGAGCATAACAGATGAGGACGAGTAGAACTGAGTTCCTTGTGTGTACGACTGGTTAACCTGCTGCACTGCACTACGGAGCAGGTCGGCATTAAAGCGCAGGCTGTAGCCGAACACTTGGATATCAGATATTTTTATATAGATCTGGCGCTTGTTAGGGTCTGCAAGGTCCACTGGACCCTGTCCTGTGTCATTGCGTAGGCCGGTTGGGATCTTCGCACGACTACGAAGGTAGATGTGCACCGTCTCAAAGAAGGTCTTCCACCGGTTGCCCAGCAGGAGAGTCCAGTTGAAGCACTGGGAGTTCTGCAGTCGCACTTTTTCCCAACGTGGGTAACCATGTTCCCCAAAGGGCATGCTCCAGCCTTCTGAGTGGCTACCACTGAACGGGTTGACATAAACAAAGAACATGGGGTCAATGCTGCTATTTCGCATCTGGCAGATCTTCATTGATAGACCAATTATCATGTGGAGGTAGTCCATCCGATTTTTATTACTCTTGAGAGTCAGGGACATGCGCTTACGCCATCGCGGGTCAAAGAAGGTCTCTAGACGGATCTCATTACTGATGAAAGTAGTGTGAATGTACAGTCGTGAATCCATTTTCTGTAACAGGTATTTGAGTTCCAGGTCCTGAAAGTCCAGATCAGTTTCAAAGCTGATGAACTGCTCACTACGTTCAGAGTCCACATTCTGAGGCTCACAGCGACCGCGGTACAACTTGTAGCCCTTGTTGCACGAGCCACATTGCGAGATGTTGGCCAGGCTGCACATGGCACAGCTGTTGTTGCCACCGATGACACATGGGATGGGTCGCTGGCATAGGGTGACACCTGTGTGGCACACGCATGTCCTTTGGCTCTCCAGGAAAGTCCCCCAGAACCCGTTCTCATTGCAGTACAGGAAGGATTGAACCCTGTTGAGCCACTGCATCACCGACCTAAAGAGAGAGGAGAAAAAAAGAGTCAGGAAAGATGCATCAACAAGAATTAGTTTTAGCTTTTATCATATCAAACCTGTTTTCACATTTACTTAAAATATAGGTGTATGCAACCCATCACCGATCTCTGTCCATCGTGACAATCATCTTGCAGAGACTTGAAACCTGCTGTGACAGGCGATGTTATCACCATTGAAACCATGTGGTTATAATTGTACTTAATTATCTTTAGACTACATACGCATATACTGGAAGGCTTTGGAAAACTTTTTAAAGCAATTGACCTCTGCTGTAACTTACAGAAGGTGACAAAATCAAACAAATAGTTTTTAAGTAAGATATGAGTCATAGCAAGTTGACTTACTACTAAAATTAGTTGACATCCACGGCTGATTAGCATGAAAAGACTTTGAAACATCAAAAAGTCAATGAAAGGCCTTCTTAAACTGTTGGCAGCAATGTATACATGTAACCCATCTAGTGTGGGTAGTCAGTGGATAGGATAATATCTTCCCTTCAAGAGGGAGGAGTTGCGTTATTTCCCTGAGGTGGAAGGCATTACTTGCTATTCTTATCTTTCCTCTTCTTCTCCCCTCAGGCATCTTTTCTTGTCATCTTGACAGTGCTGGAACTTCTTTTCTGACTGTAGGAGGTGGATTCTGAATCCTGATTCTTAAGAGAGGAGGGCTGGTCAAGGTTAGCCTGACATGTTAATGAACCCAAGCATTAACTATGATGGATGACATTGCATTCTCAGCAGACCAGAGAGCTCCAAAGCTATACCCAAAATGTGCCCTGAACAGATCACCTATAGAGGACAATGGAAGCATGTTTTTTGATTCTACCCACTTCGGCTTCAGATTGAGGATGGGATGAAGTTAAAGTGTGCTTATGTTTTCACAATCTAAAATTTGCACACCCTCTCCTAAAACCTTTAACTAACAAAGTCTGCACTTAAGGAGTATAATTTGTCAACATGAAGCATGCATACTCAGTATCTCCCCACATAAAACATCATGTCAGCAAATTAAGTGGTCATTAAATGACTGATATTCAGCGTGGTGCAATCTTTTTTATTGTGCTGCTGACTTTTATTCACTGCTTGTTATGTAAAGTTTTATTATCATCAACCAGTTTTTCCCCACAGAATCCATAGTTTTTGTGTTTAGGTGAATCATTTTAGCACATGAGTCCTTATTTATTCCTCATGTATTCCTCAATTATTTTGTGTTTCTTGTTTTTGCTCTCTTATGTTACAGCAGTAGTTGTGTGACCAAATGTTTAATTTTTTTTCTTTTTTTCTTATGATTATAACAAAATGGCCTCTTAACATTTATTGGTCTCTTTGATTATTATTGTGCATGTTTAAGGGACATGACCTGTCTGGTCTTTTTTAAATTTTATTTTCAAAAAGGCCATCTTATTTATTGAAAAGATTCAAAGAAAATAAGCTGTTTAACTAAACTAGTATCTTCAAATCAATGTGTAGTAAGCTACAATTATAGACATTGATGGTTTTTTTTGTTTTTGCTTTTTTTTTTAAGGAGACATTTGTGTGATAATAGGGTGTAAAACACCAGAGTAAATGATAAACTTAACATATTTGGAACAGAATACGGGAAATTTTCCTGATCTGCCCATTTTTTATATGTTTCATGTTCTTTGCTTCAAATTTTGACTTTTTTTAATGCTTTAATACAGTTGTTCATGTCACTCACATATTTCCCCTTTTGTTTGTCCTTTTTTTAGACTTGGTATGTGCCTGTAGAAGGGTAGCCTTTTCCTTGAGCTTGTTTTTTTGTGTGCACTAGTGTGCTGCATGTCTGCTTTTGCTCCTTCCCAAGTAATGAAATGTCTTAATCTCCTGTTGAAGGAACTGTATTTGTGATTTTCTATCATTTTCTTTCGCCTCTCTGTAGTATTGCAGTTTGGCCTGAAGTGTCTGTGGAGAGATGGGTGTGTCGTGGTGGCTTCCTCTGGCTTGTCTTTGCTGTCTATTCCAGTATGAATATAAAAAGGAGCTCTCTAGTAGAAATGTACTGTTTTTATTATTCCTAGTCACAGCAGAGACAGCTAACCAAGCCGTGAATTCATCTAGCTTAGAGCTTTAACTACTGGGCGTTACATTGAATGTTTCCATTAGCTAGTTTTGTATTTAATTACAGGTACCTCAGTCTTTACTCTATTAAAACCCAAAAGAAACTAGAAAAAATATAAATGTGTTCCCTATGCATACAATTTAAACCTACATGTAAAATGCAAAATACACAACTCTTATCTTTTTTTGTTAGAAATATGAAAATGTCACTGGAAATGGCATATAAAAGTGACTGTTCTCATAGGTGCCTCAAACATAAAACTATCTCATTATTTTTTATGGGCTATTTGTTATTGTATTGGACATGAGCACAGTCATAATAATCCTTCTTTTGAATTTATTTGCAATAACTGTTGAAATGTCCTGTCTGAGACACCAAACTAAAATATGTTTTATCATATAACTGCCTCACTAAATAAGCTATTTGAGTGCATCATGTTGAAAGTTTTATTTTTACTTTATTTGTTTCCATCAAAAGCAATGTCCTGGCCAAAGGAAATTAAATGAAAATGCATTGGAATGGATATTGTTTGTTTTTATGAATTTAAACCCAATTTGTATTTGTGACAAATCCTCCAGCAACCTCAGTATCCAGATGTCAAACACTGCGTGCATGATCAACAGGTGCATGCTGGCAAAATGATTCACGATGATACATGTTTTTACTTTTGCCTTGTTGCTTATGAACTGGACTGGTTATATTGGAACAGATAGGGGGATTGGTTGGACAAAAATCTTGAAAATCACAAACTAGATCATGCTCAAGGGTCTCAGAATGACGGTAAGAAAAGGAAGAAAACTACACCAACTGCAGAGAGGGACATCATCAAGCACTGCTTTGCCTAGCAGTGCAGTGTTCTACTATGTGGCACATAAGACTATGTATTTATGAACACTAAAGGTCTGTTTGTGGCTACAGTGCCTGTGGAGTTTCTACATTTCTGTATTGTCAGCTTTAATGTTGCTTTATTACACTGTGAGAGCAGCATTTAGCATGTAGTAGCATTTCTGGCCATGTTTTATATCTGTGTAGGTTGTTCATTTAAACTTTGTAATGAGTGGCATTAAATAACAGGCTTTATATATTTTATATCAATGATATTGATTGTTTTATTGGACATTTGGGCTTAATGGAGTGTTGTTGTTTTACAAGTGTTGACATTTAATGCACTAAAACCCCTCCTCCTCTGGAATTTTATACATGAGTATAATATTCTAGTGCCCTTTCCCCCTCTGGCTGTAGCAGTGGCTGTACTCAGGTTGTTCTGATTATGGGACAGACACATTAGTTTGTAATGGGTGTATTACTAATGTAGCTGAGTATGTGGGCATGATTTGACCTGGTTGTGCAAGCTGAGTGTTACCCATCTGTCATATTTGATATAAGCACCTTACTGCCAGTGGCTGTACACTGTCAGAGCTGGGTCTTTTGAAAGGAGTAATGAGCAATAAATGCATAATGTAAAGTGTCACATCACTTCTCACTTCTTTTGTATCTGCAAAGTGACAGTGTATTGTACCTGGAAACACTAACTGCTCCCATAGATCAGAGAGAATGCAAAAATTTGGGGGAAACTAAACTTGATGCAAAGTAACAGAAAAGTAGCTCAGAAATCATTCCCACGATGCCTAAGAGCTCGGTGATACTCTGCTGATTTTATGTGAAAGAACATCTAAAACATAATACAGAAACTTGGAAAACATTTTTGAACCAAAAGTGTTAGATAAAAAGCAGCACCAGGTCAAAATCAATACAAATAAGGACAAAATGATTCATCAAATGGAGGGTATTCATATTTTTAAATATGCTTGACTCTGAACATGAATAATTAATACCAATGCATAGCCTTGATGCAAATGATTTGGCTGCGAGTGATGCTACTTCATATCTGTCACTATTAATCATTTATACCAAAGACAAACTGCTGTGTTCATTCTACTTGAAGCAAGTTGCTTGGCTCATTACAGGAAATGCAACGGCAAATCCAATACAGTTCAGCAATAAAATTTACACACATTTATTGCCGGGAGTAGCCACAACAGGAATTTACGATGCTTGTAATGAATGGATGCCTCGTGGTGAGCTAAACTTAGAAAAATGAAAAGGTGGCATTGTAATTACAGCCAGCCAATAATGCATCTAATGCCTGTCTTTCATTAGCTGATGTAAATATGTTTATCAAGTGACCTCATGTAATATGAAATGGTGAGGGACCAACATGATTTAGAATGCAATGTTTCAAATCATAATAATTGAAATTAATAATAAGTACCTTTCTCCTCTCCTATTTTGCATAATTTAATCAAACTAAAAGTGTACTTGGACTGAAATAATATGGATGACTTAAGACAGAACGTATGAATTATGAGGTAAAATGATGCTAAGAGGAGCTTTTCATTGAGAATCAATCATTCTATTTTGCTGTAATGTAGGTCAGTTCATTATGACTAAAACCATATTCCAGTAACTTTTTCAGTACCTGGCCATTAACATACTGTACAAATACCCTTATTAACACTCATGCCTGCACTAACATTTTGTGCATAATAATATGTCTATTAAGCAGGTAGGAGGTCACTCAAGTCAAAACCATTATGCAAAAAAAGATTGTGAGTCTCATCTCTGTAACAGAACTAGTTTTTTTCACTCTATCATGTAGGCAACAAAGAACCACAAAATTGTTTGCTTTTTTTAATACACTTTTTATGACTCACTGGCACAATGCAAAAGATTGCTTTAGCCATCTGCACCCTCATTGTACAAGTCTTTCTACCCTTTTTATATTGCTCACAGAGTATTTGAAGTACTGATACCACAACTTATTTTTTTGTTAATTACACACTTTTAATTTATAAAAATGTTAACCTGTTTCATTTTCTTATCATCTCGAGTTAATGGCAACTTCCATGTTCAACTTGTGTATACGACAAACGCTCAGCTGTAAAAATCTGAGGAGTTCCTGGCCAAGTAAAACTCTCAAGCATGAGACAGAATGCACAACTGAAGGATTTACTGCCCCTCACTGTTTTTGTATAATAACCATAATATGTTTTTTATGGGTTTTTGAGAGATAATTTGCAAAAGCTAATGTTTTTTGGGGACTGCGACACGGAAAAGTTTGGGAACCTATTGCATAGTGTCAGATGTGGCTTATGAGGGAGAACTGGTTGTCCACTTATAGCACGCTTGGTTGTCTGATCCTGAGCTCAAATGTCAAAAATTTTACTTGGGCTAGACACTAAAACCCCTCCAGATGGTCAGGCATGGTAGCCTGCTGTCATCTAATAGTATGTGAATGGTCGGATGAAAAGAAAATTTTAAAGCTCATTGGATAAAAGCACTACATAAATGCAGCCCATTCACCATTTAGTGTCAAAAACTATGATGTTTATATGGTAATCTGAGATTGAACATGCATATCTGGGGGGATATAGAGAAACCTGGATGGTGTTCAAACCGCTGCAGAAGGCAATGAACACGACTCGAACTGTGCCTGTCCAAGTGGGAGTCTGTGCGCAGAGTAGCAGGTGGATGACAGCCTCATCCTCCCTATTGTGGCCCTAATGTATGAACTGGAGGGGATTTAAATGGTCTCTCACAAGGGATCTGGCCTGCTGTCATTTAGAACCCTGGTGTGCCCGTTCTTGGCCACTGTGGCCAGCCGCGATGTTTTTCACATCATCATCAGCACCCTCACTCTCACTGACAGGTTAAGGATGTGCTGGAAGGCCTCCCTGAGGTGGTTGGCACACAACTTGAAAACACTTGGGCTGATGCTTTATGGGTCTTCAGAATTGCCTCAATTCCCTCATGCTCTGATCAGCTGTTACATGCTGCCCAGAGGAGAGCTACGCATGCATAAACATACATAAGGAAAACTCACTTTATGCAATGAAAACACAAGCTACTAACAGTGCATCTTATACAATGCAGTTTAATATATATACAAAATAATTGTTAGTCTTTATTAGACATTGACTTAAGATTACTAAGTGATAGTTAGAACTTGATACTTTGGATGAAATGAAACCAAATTGTTTTCTGTAGAACAGTTTTCACTGAAAATGAAAACAACAATAAAGCTGAGATTAGAACCCCAGTGTGAGCTATAGAGCACTTATGCCTCATTCAGGCATGTATGCAAAGCTCATACACACACGCACGCAGAGGTGATGAAAACAAATACGTCCTCCATCTGATGCAAAGCTGTCTCGCACAAGCAAGCAAATAAACATGCTGCTCTTATTTCCAGTGCCATCAGGCACCCTTGATGCGTACTCCATGGAAGAGGAAGCGCGTTCTGCGGTACTTTGATAACACTTCAGAACAAACCTCTGCCAACTCTCACACACAAATGTGGGTGTGCTCCTTTTCTGTCACTGACAGTTGACAACTGTTCATTTTCAGACCACTTAAATGAATATTTCACGGACTCTGTTCCCATTTATATGGTGACATCGCCTAAACAGAACAGTTTTAAGGGTGTTTCATGTGGCAGCCGTAAAGTTTGCATATTCTGCAGTGGTTTCTGATATTTCTTAGAGTGGATGGGGAAATTCCTAGCATTTTCAGGCAGTGCTGACACCATGGCACATCTACAGCGAGGCTCTTAAGCTGCAGCTGCAGTAGGTGGTGACAGATGTGTGCAATGACCTATCAAGAAAACTCCCACAGCTACATTTTCTTTTCAGACTGCAATGTGAAATACAAGAGTGAGCAAGAGTGCTTTGGGCATGTGCAAGGCTCAGCACTAAGTTGACTTGATGGACAGAAACAACGGAACCATAAGTTGAAATATATAATGGATGACATCCTTACTGTGCATGCTTCAGAGGGCAACAATCAAAATAAAACCCCCTACATCATCTCGAAGGGGAAATTTCCCTGAAAGCTGTCACTCCTCTGCGGGGGATACATTTTCACCTTTGCTTTTTCAGCATTTAGAAAAGGAAACGTCCGCAATATCAATGCCAATAACAAGACCTTTGTTTCATGTCGCTGAGTGAATCCACATTTAAATTTTCATCATGATGTAGAGGTCATATTTCCACCCACCTCTCCCTAGGCATCTGGTGGTTTGGGTTGTGGTGACAACGGATGCTGAGGCCAAAGAGCTTGCGGGCGGTGCGCTGAATCTTGAGCCGCTGGATCTCCAGGGAGCTCTGGAGGAGCCTGTAGCGGGCCTGAAGGTCCCAGTCACTGCCCCACAGGAGATGCACGCTGCTGATGGGCAGGAAGTGAGTGGAGGGCAACCTCTTCAGGAAGGACTTGAACTCATCTGGATGTCATGGAGGGACAGAGTGAGAGAGCAAATTGCAAAATAGTTAGAGAAGTGGGGAGAGAAAAGGGTGGTGTGAGAAGTGAAAAGTAAGTGACAAGGTGTAAATTGCAAAAATTAGGCCTTTTTCGTTTAAGAATGCAATTCATTAATTTCACTTTTTCACTTTCATATTGTAGCTCTCAGTGAAAATTATACTGACATTTTCATAGCAAGTCTAAAAGCTGCAAAGGCATTTGTTTAACCTTGTTGATGTGGCAAAATTGAAAATAATATATTTTATGTATACAAACAAGCTTATCTGTGAACCAACTGTCGTGTTCCCAAACAAATGCTGAGAATATAAACAATACTGCTGAGAGCGTTTGCTTTACAGATACACTCCACTCATTTATCTGTTAAATCCTAAACTAGCTAGGCACCCTGGGTGGAATAACAAACAAAATAAAAATCATGTAGATGATATTGTTTGCAGGACATCAGGATACGGATGAATGACCAAATTCTTGAATCAATTT
>JAPZDZ010000011.1:14199776-14210502 GCA_029783805.1 Acanthurus tennentii
GATGGATCTGGTTATGCTGCACTTGAGGTCCACAACATATAAAGAGGCCATCTGCTAATCACATAAAGGAACTAATCCGTGCATAATATAGTTTTTGTCTTCAAAAAGTGAAAGTTACATCATGTTAAAATCAACTCCATAGATTGGCAATTTAAAGTTAACTCATTAGTTGTTACTTGCTGGTGGCAAATGTTTTATTTACCTGTAAAGTTCTATTATTAAAGATTGGTAAGATATTTCAGAGTTATTTATCTTTTCTGGCTTTCTATGACTGACCAACATCAACTGGCCGGTTATAAATAGTCTAGAGGTAGAGCTGTGATGGCTGATGTGCAACTTTACCAAGAATCTTGAGCATTTACAGAGAAAAAGCAAAAAGTTTTAAAGGTTGTCTTGACTAGTAAACACTTTCCTGTGCTACTTTCTTTCTACCACTTGATACAGACTTTATAATAAGAGTTTAAGTGCTCAGTGAAAATCCAGACAATTTAACTACCACATGCTAATTCCCTCTTTCGTTTAATTCTCAGTCCTCGATAAACTATTTTTACTTCTATGTCCCAGGGGAGGCAGAAAGTGAAAATCAAGCCAAACCCAATATCATCAGGTTTCTAAGCTTTAGCCTGGAGAGAGGACAAACAACAGAGAGCAAATTAATGTGGGAGAACAAAAGTGTATTTAAATCCCAATTGCAGTAAAGCTAAATAGTGTGGATCTTTCTTTCAGATTAACTTGAGAGAATAAACAAAAGCAGAGTTTTTTAAAATATATGTCTGAGTTCCAATAAATCCGCTGAAAATTCATGAGTGAGTTCAAATTTATGACTTTAGTTACTTAGAGAATAGGATTTTTTTTTTAGCCCTGCTGATCATTTGGATGCATAACAGGTCGATTTCTCATATATCACGTTCAGACACATCAGTGAGCAAGGTTACACTGTAATTCATGGCGGATGCAGGGTGTGTCAGGATCAATATGTTCATCTCACATGTCCACAAACAGTCTCTGATGATAATACATCCCGATGCCCTCTTATGCTGTGTTTCGCTGCCAATAAAGCTGCACATATGGAAGCACTGAGGCGCTAAACATGCCAAAAACCAAACCACCCCCCCCCCCCAGTCAAATTAGGTTTAGGCAATGCAAAGTTTCATGTGTGATAGATCAAAGCTTTGCTAAGTCATGCATGAAATCTAATGTGAAAAAAATCGTTCCAGTGCCATCTCTAATTCTGATCATTGTCAGGGAAAAAAAAAACAAAAAACAAAAAAGGAAGGGAAAATAAGAGGAGAAAGCAGAAGGTGTTGGTTAATTTGCCAAACATTTTACAAAGCAAAACTGTGGGAGGGAAGGGGACCGAGTTTAAGCTTTGATAGGTGGCTCCCTTGATGTCAGAGTCCACTACAGCATTCTAATCAAAATCGAAGTAAAAAGCAGAGGGAATATCCAAGGAGTGTCATATCCGCATTGTGTTATCTGTGGCTCCCAGGCCCCGCCAGCTTACAAAGAGCGGACCACAGGGGTGAGAAGGACAGAAATAAAATAAAACATTCCCTTTAGAAAACTCTGTTATTGCGGAAGGACGATCTAAAGTATCTCCTGGAGAAAATTTGACCACAAATAAATTCACCAGCTTGCTTGTGTGTTGCCTGTTAATTGAAACCAGAGAGCTGTCTCGGACCATTTTTAAGCTAATTTCACCAGAGTGAATCAGTCAAAAGGCAGTAAATGTTTGGTAACAGGTTTTGTAATCATTTCCTTGCATATATTTTATAACAGTTTTGCGGTTACACTCATGCCTCGAGGTAGATAAAGTGCTGAGGTTTAAAGCGAAAACATAAAAGTGAGGGGAAAAAAGACATGATTAAAAGTTTAATTAGAAGAATGAAATGGAGTGGGTTTTCTATTACTGCATCCTTGTTGTAACTCATATGGTGCTGCATACTAATATCTTTCCCTTTTGTTAATTTATAACTAATTAAAATAGCTAGTCTAGATTAAGGTTTATATTAGTTTATGCATTTCCAAAAGACGAAGAGGGTGCAGTAAAACTATCCACAAAGAATTTTTGTTCAATGCTAAAAAAATAGTCAAAGGCCATCAGAGCTACAGGTCAAAATTGTCCAAACAAACTGACTTTGATCATACTTCAGAGACAACATGTGCAAAATAGTCAATAAATAACAAACTAGGATTGCTAAAGTGTTGAAAACAAAAAAGAATGGGGGGTGAAGAAAAATAAAAGGGACAAGAAAAATCCCTCATTGTCAATAGGAGATAGATGAAGCAACATGGCAAAAGGGTGTCAGAAGAAAAATTTTAGAATAGAAAAAAATTGGGATGGAAAATTGGTATAAAAGGTGACAAAATGTACTTGACATTGCTCATCTGGCCTCATAAAAAATGGATCGAGAGGGAGAACACTCACATTCACTCACCATTCTGACATATGAGTGCAATCAGACAAATAGAAAAAAGAGATGTTTGTGACGCTGCAATTACACTATTTTAGAGTTGAATCAATTCCTCATCCTCTAACTGTAAGTGCTTTAGACACCTGTCTTAAAAAATCCCTCTCATCCATCCAGAACATATTATTTATGACCTAAATTTTGGTTTATTCACTGTCTCTGTTTGAGACTGTTATTGTCACTCAGCTATCATTCAAACATTGGTCAATATCTGAAATTGTGGTTATCCGAGTGAATATTTTGGTAACGAAGAAGTTCAGGAGCACATGAAGACGTCTCCAGCTGAATGTTAAAAACATTATTTTCCCTGCTCTAATAAATGAAAAACGAGAAAAATTTGAGCCTTTGAACCAGTGTTGTGAGCAAAGAAATGTTTTTGTTCTGTATGTCACAAGTTGGTTGGTTGAACACAAACAGATAAGAAGACACAGAGGTACTTAGCTTCAATGCAATCTTATTTTTTCAAAATCTACAAATCAAAAGTTTTCCTGCTCAGGATCAAAACTGTTACCTGTTTTCATGTTGTGGCTGTTCTGTGAAAACCATGGATCTCCCAGATACAGTTGAACAAACAAGAACATGTCCATATTTCTACAAATTATAATAAAAACTAATATTTTTTGGTTTATCTTAAGAATAAGTGCCAATTATGGAGATTCATGTTATTTTTTTCCAGTGAGCCCTCAACTTCATAAAATCTGCACTGTGGTAAGAAGCAAATACAAAATAACAAGATTTTTAGAATAAAACCAAGAGGTGGAAAAACATTTAATTACTTGTCCAACAAAACTGATAGATCAAAAAATACATGGATGAATTTCCATAATTGTAGCAAACAAGGTTTTCGTGGTTCTGATGCCTTTTATACTCCTCTGCAGACCACGCCAACGCCCATATGTCACATCATAAGCATCTACTGTTTTTAACATATGCAACCATTTTTTTATTTAATTATTTTTTGTTAACAGACTCTTATGATGTGGACATATGGACTCTGGAAGCCTGAATAATCTGTCTATGTGCTTCATATCAACAGTCATACTGATTGCCTTGTGAGCCAACTGATTTAATAAGGCACAAGTCCTGCACACTACGTTTTTGTCGCTCAGAAGATGTGTGGAAGAGTTAAAAATAAAATTAATGCACAAAACAGTTCAAAGTGTGCAGCTCTTTCCTCCTTCATGTAATGTTCCCCTGTGAGCTGTTACCTCTGTGAATAGGTGGGCATTTTTCTCAGTTCAAAATGGCAAAGTGGTTGAACCCTGTGGTTTTAACAGGATTTGCATAAAAAAATATACTTTTCAGTAGTAATTCTATGAACTCAAAAATTCTTTTTCAACTAAAAATGTTGCATGATGTGCAGATTTCGCTTATTAGACAGCACTGCAAGTGATCCGTGATCTTCCACATTGGCCTGATGTGACTCCTCCCCACAGTTTAAATGCCAAAAGTTTGCATTTTAGCTAATTGCCTGGTAAAAGGTCAATCGGCATTTGAAAATTAGACACATGGTGGGTGTTCATTATGTGCTGAGAGCTGCGAGTGCTTATAAGCGCAGTCCCGAGCCCAGCCAATGTCTTCCTCCTCAAGGGATAGTTTGTGAAGTCCATTTATGGCTTGTTGTCAAAGAACGGGACAATGCTGTCAGAGCTGTTATTTTTTTGGGCAGTGACTGTAAAGAGCAGCCAAGGGACACAGTAAATCTGTGTTTTGTATGAATAAAAGGAGATCAAGCTGCTTTTGGGACCCCTATGAGGCTCACAAGTTGTTCCAAATGGCTCAACCATGAACTTAGATTTTCCACATATTCAATTACTTCAACTGCGCCTGGATAAAAAAGTAAAATCCTTACAAAATGCTGCCGAGGTGGTCTTTTTATACATTTGTTTCTGTGGTGCGTAAAAAAACCTAACTTTAAAAAGCGAAGGCGCTCTGTAAAATATAGATTGCATGGTAGCAATAATTAGCAAAACTTTGTATGTACTCAGTTGAGTGGTACAGCAATGTTTGTGCCTCATCAACTGCATTTTTTTTTTGTAAATATTTGCTTTTCCCAAATTTGATGCAAGCAACACATTTTAAACAATTTCAGACATGGGTAATTAAAGACTGGGGGAGTTGTGTGATGCTGAAAAAACACCTGTCTGGATAATTACCCAGGTACATCAACACAGTTTGTTTGCAAATGTTTGCCTTCTGTTTTTGCTTTCACTTAAAACAAGGTTTAAAAACCTTTGTGGAATCTGGATTTTATGTTTTTGTTTTTGTTTTTTTAATCCCTCTCAAATTTACCACAACCAACTCCAAATATCACAGCAATCACAGGTAAAATGGCAAACGGTGCATTAAAACAGCCAAATACACTGCAGCAGCAATGTTGTACCACCCTGGTGGCTGCAGCAAAAAACATTTATATAACAGCTATCAAAACAGCCACATTAAAAAAACATGAAAAACATAGAAATGATCTAGTTTTTCTCCATCAAACGTCCACACCAGCAAAGCTACTATCTACCCACAACCTGGCCACACCCTGAACAAGAAAGTTGACATGTGGCCACTTAGCACACATAAAGCCAAACTTTACTATCCAAACATTAAGCTATGCTAATCTAATACATATTGTTTATACAGGAAAAAGCTAAATCACTTCAGATATTTTACATTAGTACTGTCTTTTATATATTTTTTTTAATTTTAACTTGCTAACATTTATAACATGCACAAACAGTATATTCACCCATCAATGTTTAATAACCGAGATATCATCTTGATCTTATTCCAAGCTCATGAAATATCTTAGCTATCTCATGCCCTTTGGCATAATGTGTTGATGCATAAGGTACCCCTTTGTGTTTGTGTGTAACGCACAAAGCCTTCAACAAACTCCAGTGTGAACCTGTTCGTATCAGATGACAGTAGCAACTACTTAACCTGACGTGTTAAGAGAGGAAAAGAAAAGTATTTCAGCAAAGTAAAGACCATGTCTGGAAAAGTGGCCTATGGACATAGCCTAATGTATCTTATTATAAGTGTATATCTTTTAGAAATATACAACTTTAGTAATCTACAGAAATATGAAATGGCTTTTATTGTACTCTCAAGTAGTGTCAGAAAAAAATAATAATACTATTTTCGAAGCTGACTAAATTGCCTTGGAACTAGAAGAAAATCAGAATTATTATTATTCCCAGGGACTCGATACAGACCGGGGCCTGTGACCCATGTGAATGAATAGATTTAACCGGTGCCGCTTTTATATGCACGGGGGCACAAAAAGCAATGAACATGGCTCACTTAATCTGATAGAAATATATGTTTCACTAAGGAATTAAATAAGACTAATTGTTACACTTAACCTAGTGTTCATGACAGCAGGAAGATTGTTGGGTGAATTAAATGATTGGATCTCATTATAAATATATTTGAGCAGGAAAGACCTTAAAAGCTCTCCATTGAATACATTCCTCTCCAGGGACCGTGTGAAGTGCTATCACTTTGAAGAACACTGACTGTCGAAGAAGTTACACCATCAGCTGTCTTCCTAATTAAAGGGAGAGACGATAATTGCTCTTAAAAGAACACAGTTTCAGGAGAACACTCAATACCTCCCCTCACCCCCTCAACCAGATACAGGATGCATAAACACACACACAGGGACACACACACCAATATAATTTGGCCTAATATAAAACTCTAAGCCATAAACCAATTGGAAAAGCTTTTCCATTCTTTTGGGGTTACTATCAAGCCAAAAGCGGGAATATTTCCCAGGCCTGTCATCTATTGGGTAAAAAAAAAAAAAAAAAAAACAGTCTTCAAAGCACAGGACTAATACATCTGGTGCATGACAATACAGCTTTTCCAAAAACCTATGGAGTCCTTTCAGTAAGTGGCAGTGGAGCACTTAAAAGTGTTTCTTTGACAAACCACTTAGTTCTCTGATTTTAGAGGACCAGTAATGATCGCTTTATGAAAGGGAAGGAGGGGGGAGGAGAGAGGGAGTGGGTCGGATCGAAAAATAAGCCTCTGTGATTCTCAAACTGGTTTTAATAACCTGCGTATACTCAAATAAATCAAAGAACCAATCACTCTACTCAAACACTTGACCACAGTTACACAATGTTTCATCATTTTCTCTCCCCCTCCCCCCCGGGAGGTTGTCACTGCAAGCAATTCCTTCTCGTAGGCTAATTATTGGATGTGTCAATGTTTAAGACGGAACTATTTTCACTTGAAAGAACATGGTCACTAATGAGTATGAGCTGCTATTCGCATCCGCTGACGAGTGGTCGATGAGTGACATCTTCCAGGAGGATACTCACTTTCTAATACTGAGGGAGCCTGACGGAGGTGACTTCTTTTGATACAATCTGATGGACTAAAAATAAATCAGGGTTTCATGCTAATATTCGTTAAGTATAGCAGAATCTTTTATTGCTGTTCTTGCCATCTAATTTGAAAAGTCAGAACAGGTAATGCAAGTGTTTTTTTAAAAAAATATAGATTTATCTTTTAACAAAGCTTTAAGAGACTTATCACTTTAGAACAAAGACTTAAACTAACCACAGAGAATTCAATTGCAATGCCAAAACTCGATTGGGAGTAACAGAGTCCCAATTAAAAGAATGCAATGGCATTGAATTTATTTAGAAGCACAAACTGCTTCCTTGTATATATAAGAATATTCAATGTATAACTATAAATCTTCTTTACTGTAATTGCAGAGGCTAAAATGGTGTTTGGCCCCTCAATGTTCAGTTTTAGGGAGCAGCATGTGAAGGGACTGATTCAATCGGTTTGTTTACCTTGCAGGTGAAGCTTGCTCTCAGGGCTCTGCAGAAGGATTGAGCTAACTGAGTCCAGATTGTCGTAGCTACTGCATCCCAGTGGCCCCGTCCGTGTCTCCGTCACCTGCAACAGAATTAAGACTGAAATTAAAGACACATTGGAGAAGCAACCCGATGAACTTGTGGAGTGTGTGTGTGTGTCTGTGCAATCTGCACGCACTAACTCTTAACACTCCAGGCACTGTTCTGTTGTATTCGTCTAACAGCGCTTAAAACAACAGAGCTTAAGACACGATGTGCAAAGTTTAACAGTCGGCAGTAATATGTTAACACCTGTTCATGTCGGCTGTCGGTTGACAATTTAACAGTAGCTAGGCAATTTAATTTTTTTTGATTGACTTAGCCTTTCACATTAGTTCACACCAGTACATTTAAATATCTGTGGCTCATTGACAAAGGCAGATTTTGCGGTGGCAGAATGTGGTAATATGTTAACCGTGTTTTACAATTTTTGAGGGTTTTTTTTTATTAACCAGTCATAATGTGAGGACTAATTGACTCAGTTCTCAAAACAAGGCTTATTGCACTTTTAACAACAACATTAAACAAAGCATCATTAGCATAGCAGCTTGTGACATGTCCAACTTACTGCGGGGAAGTGATTTTTTTAGGAGAATGTTTTTTAAATTTTTTTTTTGGATAAGCATTAATGGTTATTTTTTTCATTGAAGTATGTCCTTGTTCCATCCCAAACAATAGAGCTTAGACCTCTGCAGCAGTTCTTGTTGCCCTCCCGAACCATCGTCAAAGGAAATAATGAAGCCATTCAGAAGTGAAGAGGCTGCTTTAAAATATACAGCCTCCACATTTGAGACCTTGAGGAGGCTGCTCTTGAAAAGAAAGGAAGGAGTGAAATCTCTTCTCTTTTCAGTTGCCTTTGCTCATTAATTTTTGCAAGTAGTTTCTAATGGTATTTTTACAAGGTCCCAAGAAGCCAAGATACTATTCAGAAAAGGAGATTAAGGAAAAGACTAAATGAATCTTCTTGGTAAAAAACTCCACTTTTTCCCCCAGTGGGGTTTTTGTTTAGCACAAAAATAAAAAAGGCCAAGCAAAGTCGCAGAACAATGATACTTTATACATCCCAGATAATTAAGAAAGTAATGCGATATTAAAATTATTTGATGGCTGTTGTTCTTAGTTTTAAAGGTATACTACACAGGAAACATCCTTAAAAAAAAAAAGATAGATCTATACAAGGATAAGCCTGTGGCCAAGCTGGCATCATGCCACAGTGGTCAAAATATAACTTGGTAGGGGAAAATCCCAGTGAAAGTCATGGTTTGGTTGGATTTAGTTGTCAAACTATTAGATTTGGTTTGGGAAAAGAGCGTGGTTTTAAAGATGACTCGCTCCATAATACAATCAATGTTTACTACACGCATCAAACAGGAATCATGCTCCTGTTTCTCTACTCCAACTCCCAACGCTAGGCAGACTTTTTCACATGTCATACTTTTTTTTCCTTTGTGTAAAGATCCAGTGTGTTGGATTTAGTGTCATCTAGAGGTGAAACTACAGAATGCACCTGACCCTTACCACTAACTCTCCCTTTTCAAGCGCATAAGAGAACGAACAGTGGAAGTAAATATCCTGTTTTTTGTGTGTGTCTTTTTTTTTGTTTGATTCTTGAAAGAGAGGATGGGAAGCCAGACCCTGTATTTGTTTTCTTTTGGCTCAATAGGTGCCAGAGGATTGTTTACTTTGCTTGCTAAAGAATCAGCTTTTCCATCACAACAAATATAAAAATCATACAGCTGTAGCTCGCATTGTATCTGATGTTTGTGTGATTGCCATTTCTGGCTGGTAGGTAGCATAAAGTGGCTTTATTATAGCTGTTGCACCCAAAACAGCTGCTTGCTGAGGCTTAAAACAGCACTCATGAGAGCGGTGAGTGAACCAAACAATAAAGTTCCAGGCCAAAAATCCCCCCCTCAAAAAAGGCCTGAAAGATGCTATAAAGCTCCATGGAGCTGATGGGAACTGCAGAGACAGGCAATGATTTTTAATGTGTTTTTTGTTACTATAAGCAACCCTGTTCATACAAAAGTAGTCATGTTATCCATTGTTCAAAAACTGTGATTATAGTTGCCTAAATCAGAACAGGATATCCCAAAAAAGAGTCGGATCATGAATAGTAAAACTAAGATAATTGTAGAAGTAAGGAAATAATTTAAATCAGTACAACAAATGTTTTAAAGGTCCTAAATAATGTGCTCCTTTGCTTTTTGTAACCCATGTGCTTCCTGTGCATCAGCTGTAAAAAACATCCCTCCGTGCTTAAACACTAAAAATCAGCTAGAACATCTTGTCCTTGAAACTTATCACTGAAAGACTGAACTGAGGCTTCATATCCAGTCATACTGAGCCCAATAGAAAACCATCAGATAAATGGCCAAACAAAAATGACCAAGTTGTTTTTACGATGTCCACCACCTATGGTCTCAGTAACACTACACCAGTGTGTGTATGTGTGTGTGCGTGTGTCTGTGATTGACAGTGTGATACCATTTTTCCTGGCTTTAGTGTTGAGACTGCACCAGATGGTGGGCTGACAAGCAAGAAATTAGACAGATGTATATCTTACCCTTGGCATCAGGCTGTTGGGGGGAAAAATGCAAAATCATGGGTAGACAGACAGGGACAGACCAGCAGGAGAGCTATACCATATTATGGCTTTACTCATGAATAAATTAAGCTGTTTTTTTTTTTTTTTATCATCCTAAGATACTCTGCATTTACATCACAGTGCTGTAACACGATTGCTGCTTGTACTGTAGCATTTAATCCCTTTAGCTGTTCAGGAACCTTTCAATACTACCCAATGAATATACCTTGCATTTAAACTCATGGTGGTATATACTGGCACAACCAGTATGTTAATGTTGCATTTGAATGGCATTTTTAATATGTACATCATGTTAAAACATGTTAGGTATAATGATGGAGTGACAGAAAAGTCAAAAGCCATTATAGAGCTTTTTATGAAATACAATTATGATGTTAACAGTTTAAAAATCATATGCACTAAGGTCAGTGTAATGTAGTTTTGCTATCAGTGCTCTTTAATAACATTTTTCCGATGCAATATGCTTTCCTTTAACACATAAACAAAACTAATGGACTATAGAGTTCATCAAGTGTGGTCTGTTTGTTTTTGCTCCTATAAAAACCTTGTTTACAATCTGGAAAGATAATGCAATCCAAATGACACAGAGTAGAATAAACTAAGACTTATTAGGCTACTAATGGTTAGTAAAATTGCATTTTTCAAGTGGCTCTGCTGTTGTATTACAAACATGTTTTTCTCCCTGTCTGACATTGAAAATGTTTTGTTTTGTTTCATACATGGCAGTATTACTTTCGACATGATATTGAATTTTGTGCTATGAGTATTAAAAAGAT
>JAPZDZ010000011.1:14216772-14231326 GCA_029783805.1 Acanthurus tennentii
TCGCTTTAAAATCAAAACAATTGTAGTTGGTGTACTGCACACGTTCCTCTTTTTGCTTTATCAGGCAAACAGTGCAGGCTGGGTGGCCAGGATTTAATCAACAAGGTTCCTACCATTTGTTTCCTTATTATTGTCATAATAAATGTATTATTATTATTATTATCTTTGTAAAATTATAGTTAAAAAGGAAAAGCATTTGTGTGTTATTTATGTATGTGTAACGTGCAGAACTTTACAAATGCAGTGGGCTAAATAAGTAAAACAGCTGGAAAATGAAACAATTATCACTAAGTTAATGAAATGATAAACACACAGAAGTCAAAGTTTAGCAAAAAGGGGGGAAAAAATTATTGGAACAGAGCTGTCTTGATTTTAAACCTGCTTATATGCGGACAGGAAATGTCTGAAACATTTCTGCTGTATTGACACATGTTTTTCATCCTGATAGTAAGTTTGCACTCCAAAGCAGGTCTCACAGCCATACTGAATCAATATTGAAGGAGCAAAGCCCTTGTTCTCTGTGTTTATAGATCCATGCCTTATGCTGCACTTTGCTTTCTCTGCACATTCTGATCTCTGTCTGTCTACTGACGATGTGACTGGGAAACTGCAATTTATGCTGCTGCATTTATTTATAGTCGAAAGATACGAGAATGCAGTTTCAGTCTTATATGATTGCAGTTCTGCTTTTTAAAATATTTTACAAGGTGTTTTATACTTTCACAAAATGTAAATGTTCTGTTGCTATGTCAGGCAATTCTAACTGTAATTACAGAAATATTTTGATAATGATGCGCCACCTATCTGAAGATGTAAAAATAAGTATATATATTGACTTAAAGCCATGCATACAGCTCTAAAATGAATTCAAATTATAGCACAGAGGACAGGAAACAGTTTTCTTTGTAAAGCAGGTGCCCTGGACTCTACTCCCAACCTATTAAAAGACTGTCTACTCAGATGAGAGAAGTTAATGTGATTGGCCATTACTGAAGGCAGCACCAGCTCTGTCCTCTGATAATATATTCCTGAACAATGTATGTATGCCTATTTCACCCTTTAACCTATTTTCCACACTAGTCAGGTGCCTGCTGTAACCAAAATTGTAATGAACTAGTAATACAAATGTTTTTTGACCCTGAAATTGCATTAGAGTCCCTGTTGAGCTTTTATGCTACTCGGCTTGCTTTGTGTTAATTAATTTGTGGTAGCTCTGCACAAATTTTGAAGAAATATACATTATGTGAGCACATAATAAATGTGAAAAACAATATACTTTCAGAAAAATTGTATAAAACTAAATTCAAGACAGGAATTAAAGATTTTTATCATAATTTAGTCAACCTAAGGGTGCTTTTCATTGATATTGTTAATTAAATTACCAAAGAGCAATAACACACACTTAACTTGTAGCCTTCAAGTACCCTGTGGCATTTGGCCAGTATGCTCGGTCAGTAATTAAGTCTAAAACTGTAGATCTTAACACTTAGAAATATCTGAAAGAACTTAAATTTAATGTAAGGTTAACCCCTCCAAAGGACATTAATGGTGCACTATAATTAAAAAAAATGCACTCACTGTACTCTACTTCCTGTATGCCTTGTTTGTATACAGCCATGTTTGTTTTACTTAGAGCAAACCCACTTAGCTGCTATTTTAACCAGGTAGAAGAGCAGTGGAAATCAATAAGTGGTTTCAAATAAGTCATTACTAACTCTCAGAGGATGCAATACCTCGATAGGTGAGAGACAAGTTATCTTACATGCCTTCACTCCCATTAACCAGCTCACAAACTCACTCAATCATCAATCCATCCTTTTCCAAGCGAGACAAAACTTCACCTCTTGACATATGCTTCAGGTCTATTCGTCTTGATCAGCAGACATGAAGTCCACTCAGCTTTGCAGAAACTTTATTTGTGTGTGTGTGTGAAAGTGTGTGCGCGTGCTGTATAGATACTCCCCTCGCTCTCCACCTCCTGCCTTCCCTTCCTGAAAAACTGACTCAGCAGCCACTGTCAGGTCTGCTTAATTTTGTCATGGTTGACTTCCTGCTACCTGGAGTCTCATCTGCCAGAGCCCCTTAATCCACTTGTCACTCACAACAACAAAAAGCTTGGAAGGTGCTCCTTGAATGGAGACAGGGAGGTGGAGCATTGGCGGGTGTATGGAAGCGTTGGATTGGAGGTTAGTGTGCAGGTGCGCAAGCACAGGTGCGTGGCAGCAGCTGGTGGAGCTTCAGATTTATAGAAAATTTCTGCACTATTCAACACTAAACAAAGGAGCAAATAAATCCTTCAAAAAACACACCAATGCATCATTCTGTCATCAAGCAACTTGTATCTAAAACAACAAACAGATGGAAGTTATTTCAAGAAAATCAAAAGAAAAGTAATAAAAAATAAAAAGGTGAGTTAAAAATAAGATTTGAGGAAAGGTTGGATTAAAGCTCTGTGGCTGCACTTTGCTTTGATAATGTGTTTTTGTTATTTTCACTCCTGTTTCTACCAGACAGCCGGTTTTAAATGAATGAAACATTAAAACTTCAAAACAGCCTACATGCAGTTATGGATTTTGAACCCTGTTCTCCTGGACGCAGTTCCTGTGTGTGATCCACGTCTCTGGTCTGACTCTCTGCTCCTCAAGGGACTTTGTCATTCTTTCTTCTACATCAGATGGAGCAGTTGCTACCAGCATTTCATATTGACGCAAAGAGGGTCCAACCTTGGAGTTTGTTTAAAGCTCAGCTTGTCTCATGGTAACGCCAAAGGCCACCTTGTGCGTCCGCATCAAGCGCACAAAGCATCGGTATTTGAGGAATGAGACCAGGGCTGAAATCTTTCAATCTGAAGTCAGACTTGAGTATTAATGTTCAGACGGTTTTCATTGATATTTGCAGAAGGTGGTGCACCGCTGCAGGATGAAAGTCTAATGTGTGGCATTCTAATTTCTCTGCGGTGGAGCCCATTTCTCATCTTACAATTTGGTTCCTGCTAAGAAATGTGCGAATGCAGACCCATGAAAGACCAGAGAAGTCTAAATAATTATGATCACCTGGGCTTGAAATTAACACCAGCTAACCCCCATCAGTGTTGGTAAAATTTGACTGCGGCTGGTGACACAAATCTACCTACAGCTTTGTTGACTGAGGTTGTCTCACTCACTCTCATTTCCATACAAACATGCAGCTTCTCCGGTCTTGAGGCTTCAAAAGTGAGTGCTTGTATTTGTTCTCTCCCAAATAACACTTGGGATTTACTGAACAGCGGTCCTACTGTCCTTTTCTGAATTCTGTGTTGATTGTTAGTTATAGTGAAGTACATGAAGTGGTGTTTTTTCCATCTCTTTTATCTACAATTCACTATTTGTTCTCCTTCAGCAGAAGTGCATGCTAAAAGAAAGGAACTGAAAACATTTGCATAGTGATTATGCAGTTTTTGGTTACCATATAGCTGTAAATGTTATGTTTGTTGTGATTTAATTGGCATTGTAATGTGGTAGTAAGCACACTTGGTGGAATAATGCTAGCTATACAATGACGCATTTCAACATAAGTAATCAACAATTATGTGCTCGGGGTTTCCAGGGCCCCTGCATCTACAGTTTACCGGAGGCATGATAGAGGCAGGTAGTCCTGCTGCTGAACTGCAGACTTGTTAATCAAGTTGACATCTTCGCAAACAAAACAACCCAGAAGCGGTGCTGCACACTCAGGTTCACTCAAACTTTTTCTTTTTTGTAGTTTTTGCTAATGTATTGCTTTGCAAACTAGGCGCATATAAGCAAGGTCATAGCACACAGGGTCATCCAGGGCCCCCGGCTGGGCAGTACTATTTATTTTGGTATACATTTACATACAGATAAAATGCTTTTTGCTGCCAGTTTGTCATAGGATGGATTAATTGTTAGACATTTTGGTGCCAAGCTTCATGCTAATACTTTGTTGTAATTTAATAAAGCTGTGATCAAAATTGAGGAAATATTAGGTGAAATTAACAGTAGAGAAAGACAAAATTGCAAAAGTTATAACGCTTTGATGTCATTAAGTCTGAGTGTGATATAAAATAAACTACAAAAATGCATCACTTTATATGTGGACATATTTGATGATATTCTAAATAGTGTAACTCTGCAGGTTGTAGCGTCTGAGGATGTAGAATGGCCTGATCTGCTCAATGTATTATTGTTGTTAATACAATCATTTTCAGTAATAATAACAATGAACTGAGAGCAGGTTATTTTGCATTCGGTCAGGGTATTTACATGAGTTTTGAAATTAAACCCAATTCCATGCTGATATGATCTCTGTCTTCACCTGAGACATGAATGAACATTTGGGCTAATTACTGGAACATGCTCATGAGGGACGGGTATTCCAAAACTCTGGCCTAGTTGGTTTTTCTTGATGTTATTTATATTTTACAGTTGATCTCCCTAGTTTCCTCCTCCCTCCCTGGATAAAATGAGCATGTGGATGGCCACAGCTGGAAAGTTGTTTTGGCAGCAACCTCACACAGCTAAAAAAAAATCCTTCTTATGACTGTGATTATATTTTAATAATTGTGTATCAGCTATTGATGTTTAAGACATAATAGAAAGAGGAGAGTGTCTTAAGAAGAAAACATATTAAGATAGGTATTAATTGATCATGATCATGTTCAACCTGTTTTCAGCACCTACTAGTCAGGTTTTCATGTTTCATCATACTACATTATTGACAGGACTCGATAATTGTTTGCGTGTGCATGTGCATGTTTTAAATGCACAAACCTTGATGGCATTGGTGGATATTTGGATCTCATGCAGCTTCCTCATCGTGCCGTCACGGTCAATGAAGTAGGATGAGGCCAGCTGATGAAGGGCTTCCACGTTCTGAGTAGCGTTGGCAAGCTTCCTGTCCAGCTTGTTTTTGGCCAGGTACATAGTCAGCGCCTCCTCTCCTGCAGAGAGCAGAAAGAAAATGGAAATATGATTAGGATTCAATATACTTAAGACCTTAGGCATTTTGGGGAATAAAAACTCTTGATGTATTTAAGGTGTTTAAGTAAAGTATTTAGAGTCTCAGTTGAAGAAATTAACAAAATTTTAAGTGGACTGAATAAATAGAGTTAACTGCACAGTAAGTATTTTGCTTTGCAAGAATTGTCCAATACAGGCTGATCATAGCTGCCAATAGAGCTCTTTACAGGAGAGATAAGTTAAAGGTCTGAATATGAGGCGAGCAGTTTTTTTTTAGCTTGAGAAACCAGATGCCCCAGTTTTCCAAGAACCGTCTTAGTATTTGCTGTTTTATCCCCAGCTGGCACCATCCCCAGAAATGTCCCTGGATTCACCCCTATTGGGATGGCATTATTTCCATGAGAGGTCTAGTGATATAGAATTTTTACCCTGATAGCAGAGGAATTTCATCCCGTGGAGAACAAATATATCACATTTGGTATCTCTTTTTGCAGCCATCCCAGAAAAGAAAAAGACAAGCTGAATGTAAACAGACACAAACAGAAAATAACATTACTGATTGCAGAGATTTAATTAGCGCCTAGAAAATCAGAAAAATAGAGATGAATGCATCAGCTGCTGAAGATGGTGTAAGAACCATGCGGAGCCACTTGAGGGGGATTGCACCTACTTTTTCTGTACAGTAGGACTCTGTGGATTATCACAGTGTCACTGATTTAGCTTTTCTCCATCTAAATGACTGGCTTAAACTAAATTACTGCCTGTTGATACCAACACACTGGCCAGATAGGTGTTAAAATCATTTATCTCAATTCCCAAACCATATCACAGATTGGATTTGTTGTTTTCTCTCTGTTCATTCGAAAGATGATGAGATGTTTCTCACCTGATCTTAAGTATTCGGTCGGTAATTGCAGATGATGCCATCTGACAGAATTAAGAAATAGGTAGCTGTCGTTAGTGTTGTTAGAGGTTGTGGTGGTGTTTAAACAAAAAAAAAAAAAACGGTCAACCTATATTTCCTTCCTCCTTTACTTAAGTAAATACATAGATTCCCCACCTCTGGTGTGCTGTGAATTTGAAACGGCTGCCACTGCAACAAGGTCACAGCTACTGTGAATATGAAACTGATTATGCACACAAAAATTCAGCATCTTCCTCCCCATAAATGCAGCTCTGTGCCCAGAATTAAAATTTCAGAGGAATAAGAGTCTAAAACATCCTCATCCTTCACTGTATTTCTGTACAGTATGTACTGTACGTTGGGTTGAATGTCTATAGGAAAACTGGAGAAGGGTTGCATTTAAACGGAAAGCACTAATCTTTTGGTAAACATCCCAAAGAGGAGGAATGTGAATGCTGGGAGCAGCAACAGGGCAAAATATTTACAAAGCAGCAGACAATCTCTCTGATTTGCATGTCATATGTTTGTTTGTTGACAAACGATGACGGGTTGAGCTGCTCGTTCCATACACATCGCATTTTTCCATTTCTCGTTCTTACGAGCAGAAACAGACGCACAAAGAGCAAACAAGCAAACACCAATTCATTTCCACGAGCTCACACAAACTCGCCTTCGAAGATTACTGTTCCAAAAAAAACAAAAAAACAAAAAAAACAAAACATATGCCTGCGACTTGCACACAAGAGCGTGTCACATATGGTCACGTTTTCCAGTGATGTGAATGGTTATTTGGCCCCCAGCGTTGCATTGGAGTTGGTCACTTAACTTGTGGTGACCGTGACCAGGGGTGGGTAGCAGTCAGGGCCAATGTCTCATGCCTGGTTAGAGTACAAGCACTGAGGGGACGAGGCCCCATTCTCTGACGCTACCATGCTCTCTCTCCCTCGAGGGGTTAGCAAAGTTACTTACACACACTTGACTTACACTACTGCACAAGAATAATGGTCCCACATTAAGCCGCTGATATGCTCTTTTTTATCTCTATTGAAACCGAGTGTGGCATAAAAAGAGGTCTTTTGTGCATAAATATTTTGTGGTTATTGCTGCTGGTCAGGCAAAAATCACTACCTCCGAGGCTTTAAAAAATCATCTGTGTGCACCTTTCTGTAAGTAATACGTTGTGATACATTATTACAGGGCACCTCGCTGGCACGCTGCCAGAATTAATCAGCTCATGCAGAGCTTATGTGTTTACAGCTGAGAGGTATTTAAAACAATGTACTGGATCACCTCCATATTGGTAAGAGTGTGTGTGTGAAAGTGCAATCCGTTCCGATTTTGTTAATAATAGATTAAATTGGCAGCCTAAGTTGGTTAAAAGCCTGATGCATCTCAAAGGGACACTTAAGGGTTTGAGAATGCATTGGTACTTCACAACCTGTGTATGAGAGGTTTAACAAGTTTACACTGACTACACATGATGCATAGAAAATAACAAAAAGGGTGGAGCTGGGGAGAATACCTTTGCTACACCCAAGAGTTCAGCCCGGCAGATAGCTATCATCATATCAAGCCTCTAAAACTTGATCTGACGAGAGGGTTTTTTTTGGATTGACTCGCTTTTAATTACAGCTCTCAGTGGCCATACAGGGAACTGCAGCTTTTGACTGCTTTTGTTTTGTTTTTGTTTTGCTTTGTTTTGTTTTTTTTTTAACTCCATGGTGCCTTTGCATGTGGATATTGATGGGGGTTGGGAGTTCAAGTTGGGTTTTAAAGTAATGGATTGGCTTGGAGTGCTCCATTTGGTGTTAATGGTACATATG
Organism: Acanthurus tennentii; assembly: GCA_029783805.1. NCBI lineage: Eukaryota > Metazoa > Chordata > Actinopteri > Acanthuriformes > Acanthuridae > Acanthurus > Acanthurus tennentii. The sequence continues at coordinate 14,224,458 of JAPZDZ010000011.1, forward strand.
TGGATGACTTTATGGAGCACATTAAACTATACTGCTCTCTACAGCGCAGAGGAAATAACCTAATGGATGTTTTTGTTGTTTTGCTTTCACACAATAGTCTCAGAAACAATATAGATTTTCAAAGTGCATACAAATGGTGAAAAACATCAGAACCTATTGTTCTTTATTCATTTATGTCTGACCACGGAGCAGAAATGCCCAAACAGGGCAAAGTTTGCACACTACAAACTTTGTTTTCTCTAAAGAAACATGACAGACAACATAATGCACTGATGAATGCAATATTTTTTTCTTAAAATTTGCTAATAAACAATCTACAATAAAAGAATACTTAAACACATTGAAGTCAGATAAAAAGAGGTATGAATTTAACCAATTTTCTACTCAACTATAAATAGATTGTCCCCGCTTTATGCAAAAGATTTCTTGAAAGTGGGGCTGTTGCTTTGAGATAGCCACACTCTCAATGCCGATTAATGCCTTGTTCTTTTAATGTTGGCAGCAGGACAAAAACAGCTACACAAAGTTTAAGTAAGATGTGGCAGGGGGTGGCTGTGACAGCTCCTGCTGGGCAGACTTCCACTGCAACCCGGGTCACAACCGGCGATCTGCATGACGTCTTTCGCAACCACCAAGTCATTTCAATAAACTGTTTTTTCCTCTTTAGCTGAATGCAAAGGACTGTTGCACTTAAAAAAAAAAGGTCTCTGATCCAGTGTTACAGATTGTGTACTCACTGGAGAGTAGGAGGGCGAATGAATCTTCTGAACCTCCCACATGTGAGCTCTTCTTTTGTTGGCTCAACTCTCAGGATTTATGCTCATACAACCCGTCTTGATGTGGTCTGACCAGCAGCTTATGGCGCATAATGTTCGCTAATCTTATGCAACATTAAGGTTGATATGACTATGCAACCGAGTGTGTTCACTGACTTGTTGACTCATCTCTTTTCATGGTTACGTTATGTCATTTTTGAGAGGTAAAGATTTGTCTTTTTGCCCCCTTTAACCATATTTACAGGGCAATAATCTTTTTAATGTAGCCATGTTGAATTCAATTTCCCTGCTTTCCTCCTATGTATTCATAGCATTTACATGTCTTCTCTCTCTCAACTCAATGCTCTCGACTTCTCTGTTCAAAAATGGATAGAATTCACACTTAAACAGCAGCGCTGTCACTCAAAGTGGAAAACTGATTGCAAACATATGAGGGAGCAGGAGTGACAGATGTGGTGAAATATGCCCCTCAAAGCTTTAGCAAAATGCAAATCTGTCCTTCACGCTTTTTTCCACAGCAACACCTTCCCCTAACATTTATACACAGCCTTGGTTATGCAGCGACTCAGTCATCATTCTGAAGAACTGGACAGTGACGGGCTTAATTCTACTGACAGTTAACATACAGCACCTACAGTGTTGTTCTCTGCGGCTGTAGGCAAACCAGAGATGTTAAGCGTCTATTTATAACTTCATATAAAAATCTGCATTAACTCACAGTGTTCTGACAGCACATTTCAGACCTCCTTTTGTTAAAAAGTCAAAAACATGTTTGCTCTTTTTAAATCAGCATGTCTCTTAAAATGCAGTGTGCATCGAGGATGTAGTCAAATCATTTCTTGCATTTCAAAAAACACATCTGTTATTCCTCCCTTAAAAGTTGCCACACACGTCAGAAACTCAGCTTTCAGGTTTTATGAAAGAGTTTGAATGATCAGACAGTTTAAAAGCAGCAGGTAATTGCTAATTATGTCCCCAAATATCTTCAACAGACACCATTTGTATGGAGTGTTATGAGAATGTGACAATCTACCTCTTTACAGTGCCATTTATGGTCCGATTTTTAATTATGACGATTATTATCATTTTATTACTGTCATGTTATTGGTACATAAATCGAATAGAACTGTTTCAGCCCCTTAAATAATCTTTAAAACTATAAAATCTGATTGAATCCTTTAAAGTGGAACAGCCTCAGCTGAATTAGTGAGTCATTGCCTTAATGCACCCTGGGCAACTGCCTCTCCCCAGACATAAGAAAAATATACAAGGCTCCATATTCAGGAAAAGATTGTCTCCATAAATCGAGACAAAAAAACAAAGGTACTGTCACAAACAGTTTTTTGTTCTCTGAGCGCTGCGTGTTGGTGCCCAGTGCTTCCAGGAACCTCAGTCACCATTGTTATTGGCTTGAAAAGAGGCCAGAGACAGAAAAAAAACAGAGAAACAAATAAATAGGGAGGAATAAAACACACTTTGTTTGTAGAATCCAGAAGTTGTACTGCACTACGCCTAGAATTTTAGTTTTTAGAAGAAGGGATAAGGGATGGGGTTGCATGATAAATTGAGGGAATGAAATTAGAAAAACAAAAGCAGTGGTCACTTATTGTTTTGTTTTGTATTTTTTATGTGTGTGTGTGTGTGCCCTACAGGAAATATCAATCAAATTGGTTCTGAGTTGTTTATAACAAGGTATCTCAAAAATTTTTATTTTTCCTAATCATGTTTTGTTTTTGTATTTTTATTGTGAACTTTGGGGGAATAACAATTGAACTGCTGTTGCTTGATTGAATTTAGGAAAGCTTTTATCTGTTTTTGAAAACAAAGTTGCTTTTGAACAGAATCCATTGTGTAAAATTTAGTGCCCTGTAGTAGCAAGGATGCATATTTTTATTTTTTTTAATCTAATTTTACTTTGGCATCCCTCGCCTAACCTCTCCCTTCCAAGTATGTAATAGAGCCTTAGTGCAGTTAATCTAATATTTAATTTGTGTATCACCAGCCTAAATAATTTTTGCTATGTTGCAGTCTTCTTCTTCTTTACTGCCTTTGCACGTACGCTAATGTGCTTCTCTGCGTGTTATCACCACTAAATGTTAGTCAACATTAATGCGCCGCCTGTGGTCAGTCAGACCACAAGGTAACTTTTAACAGAGATACCAGGTAAAAAAAAAAAAAACCTGTAAAAACTTTTTTAAAGGGTCATCAGGGTCAATTTGGAAAACCTGATACTATTAAGTAAAATGTTTCGTCTGACAAAATATGCTTGTGACATTGTGTATTTTTCCCTTTAATCCCCACTGAGTTCTGAAAACTTAGTCAGATATTTCAGTCTAAAAGGAAATTTAAGTTAAATAAAACAATGTAAATAACTACACCAATGTGCATTTCGAGGAAATGGAAATGTGATCTCGACTTGAGTTGTGTGAGTGCATGTGTGTGTGTGTGTGAGGTGCTCAGCCATGGAGGCTATCTGTTCTCAACTTTGTTGAATTGATTTGCTTCTTCCCAAATAAGCACATAAAGCTATTAGTGCAGTTATTCATAGCAAAGTGCATTTGCTGCCTAAGATAACCAGAAAAAAAAAAAAAAATCTATGGAAGGTGACATAATGGTGCATCAGTGATTATGTACTGTGCCTATTTCTATTTAGCTCAAAGGAGGGGACCTCTAATGGGGCACTTTTGACTTGACCATTTAAATTTAAGTTGCCTGTGAGGAGAAAAATTCACCTCTTTCTTCTCAAGTGTATAATGACTCTTGAGACCACAAAGTGTAGGTGGCTAAGGAAAGAATTAGCCTGCCCTTTGTGCTTTATTACAGGTCTGGTGTGCACATTTATTGGTTCATATAACTGTGGTGTTTAATGGGCAATCCCAAGATTGAGATAAGAGTGTGAAACCAAGTGGCCTCAAGGTTAAAGACAATATGGGGATGTGTTGAACTCAAATGTAGAGAAAAAGAGGCAGAGGTTAGAAAACAAAATGAAAGGCAAAAAGAAAACATGTAAAGAGGACGAGGAAACAAGGTGATGAAATGTGCTGAGAACAAGACGGATGCTGTGGTTGAACACGATACTGATTATTTCTGTGACAGTTTTTTTTTTTTTTTATGCACCTGGTGCATCGGTGACAGTAGCATTCTTCCTAGCTTAGACACGCTTAATTACATTGTACCTTCCTATAACGTTTCAGTCCAATATTGTATTTCCAATTTCCAAAATTAGTGTCTCAGCATGAATCACCTTACAGAGCGGCGTATGCGGTGTTGCAACTCTATCCTGTCAAACCTGATGTTCCTCTGCACAGCAAATCTAAATTATTAAAGCCCAGTGTTTGACTTTAGTGGATGGCAATATTTTAAACTGAAGCAAGTCTTCGACAGGATTTCATTTTCCTGGTAAATGCTTGAGCATCTGTGGTTCTAGTTGAATTATCAGTGTTGACATACAGACACTGTATGAATTTTTGGCTGTAATTATGTTGTTGTAGACAAAAGGCTAGAACAATCAGGATTGGCTCTGAATACAAAGGATCTGCACATAGTTTATAGATTCAAAGGACTGCAAAATTGAACATGATCTCCACACTTAACATCATTAACTATAATTATCCGTCTTGCTGAATGTTAAGGAAAATAAAAAAAACATAATTGAACCAGGTTGGATGTTGTTCATTTCAAAGGTCCGCGTTTGTCTGTACAGTGAAGACATCGGCATTGAAGTGCTGCCGAGTCTTTGTCACATACAGGTGCTCTTTGGATACTTCAGGTGTACTTGGCTTATTCCATCTTGTGAAGAGCCTATTGCTTATTTCATGCTTTGCTTATTCCAGTGAGAGTGGAGATGTGAAAAGGGGGTAAATCTAAATGTCAAAATGTACTTTGCTTATTCCATCTTGTGAAGGGCTTATTGCATGGGTTGAACGTGGACTTAATCAAAAATCTAAGCTGCAAGTCTCCTTAACAAAAAAACAATCCAAGGCAAGCTGTAGGGTTTGCACTTAGGCACAAAGCCTTTGTTTCACACGCCACGCTATATTCGAAATAGCCAACACGTAACGACTGAAACATCAGGGTCATTGTCATTGTAGTTGCGTGGGAGGACTGTCTGTTTGCAAGTGGTTATGAAACTACTCCAATGTGAGGCCCGTTTTGATTTTATAACTGAAAGCAACAAAGTGCAGCCTCTCTTATGATAGATGACCTCAGGAATATTGAAAATATTGTATTTTATTAAATGGCACTATTGATGATTTTGTAGTCAATTGCTTTTAGTCATCAGCAGGAATACGTGTGCCAGGTTATAGATTGAGGAATTCATCATGTGTGCAGACCCACTTTGACTTGGTAGCCATATTGTTTCTATGTTATTTGTTAATATTAAGGTTTACCCTGTTTTCCTCCCTCTTTCTCCTTTTACCCCTCCCCTTCCTTTCTTTTCTCTTCCCTCATCCTTCTCTCTCTTGATGATGTATCACTCCCTCATTTTTGGCCAAAAGGCTTGCAAATTGACAGAGAACCATCCTCCCACTCAGCTGATTAGTATAACACAAGACACTGCAGGTGTGTAAACTGCAGCTGAAAATGACCCTGAGGAAGCCCTGCATCACTCACGATGTGCCGGCTACATATATATACTGCCATGTACTATAAGTCATTCTAATTATGCACAAACCTGACCGTGTGGCCTTGGATTGTTTTTAAACAATGCCTGCATTTTAATTTTAACTTTTTGGTTGAAGCCCTCTTCAAAATGGATTTTATGCATTTTGGATTTATCTGTTACTAAACAGAGGATGAAGTTGCCAGAAGTATCATGAACATTTCTCAAAGTCATTCGATTGTGAGTTTACACGGCGACAAACATCATTTTACACAACTGGAGCAAAAGCTTGGCAATGTTTCATGCATACAATTATACAATGCAGGGTCTGAGTAAAAAGGCCGATAATCTTACTAATTATATCTTTGAAATGCAATTGGCACAGCAATCACAGTTAGCTGCCTTCATGCTTCCCTCAGAGTTGAGATAAGATAAGAGATTCGAGGGAGAAGCCATTTATATTTAGACTTGGACAGCAAGGGTGCTCAACTTTTATTTTCAGAAGCACTCAAATCATCTATAGAGGCATTTCTTCATCTTTCCAGAGAGATTTGTGCAGTTAATGCAACTTTTAAAATGTATTTGCTCACAGTTTTTGGGGTTAATGTTTATCATCATTTATCATTAATGACATTATCATATCATTAAGAGCGTTTTAAAGAAGGTTTTATTAAATTATGTTTCCTTGATAAAAAATGCATTTCTTTGCACTGTCACTTTTACTAAAATGAGCTGAATGTCCATTATTTGTCTCTAACGGATAGAACCTGTAGATAGATCAGTGAAACACATGAAAATCATTCTTCCCCATTCATCTGAAAGGTCCATTAGTACAAGTACATTTGAAAAAGATTATCTTTAGGTTAAATTTGGCATGCATGTGAAAAATGCCATTACCATATGCATGACTGTAATGGTCTTGTGGTGTTGTGATGAAATTCAAGCTGCGATGTTCGATCCTTGTGCACTGAGGCAGCCGTTTTCAAATATGAGTTTCTCTCCCCCCCCCCCCCCCAAGTCTCCTTTCATCAGCATGCTGTTATCACCTTTAGTCCACATACACATGACGGAGGAAGAACATGGAGAATATGTAAAAAGTAAAACTACTAATCACATTATGTCCTGATTTGCATGTAATGTTGCTCAGGGCAATAAACAAGGCGGTGTGTTAAAAAATTCTTCAACTTCTGGCTGGAGGTCAACACAAATTTCAGTAACTGAAAGCTAATGTTGGGCGTATTTTGGATTGCAAACTCTTCATATTGCCTCTGGGAACATGTCAATTTTGATTTTTGATTGCCAGCCTACAGATGGCAGGGAACCAAAATACCTACCGGCTATGTGTTGCTTGGGTCCAGACCTTTGAATACGCCCACTGCACAAGAAGCTGAGTGTAATAAGTTAAACTTTTTTTTTCTGCAATGTTTAACCTTCCAATATGATCCAGTTTGTCAGCTGGCCAAGAAATCATGTAACCTCAATGTTCTTTG
>JAPZDZ010000011.1:14248642-14270396 GCA_029783805.1 Acanthurus tennentii
TGTTTACACATGAATATACACTTACTCTTAGATTAGACTGAGGAACACGGGTTTTAAACAACTTGTCATAGGCCTGGTTGGAGTTAGCTAATAAGATCTTCTCTGACTGGCCAATATGGCTTTGGATTTATACTTGTTGGTTTGGCAGCTAAAGCCCTTCATTTGTTTTTTTTTGCATTTTCATATGACAGATATTTAATTGAAATAGTCCTTATTTAATGGGATTTTTTAAATTTTGAAATTATTAGTTTGGACTAGACCTAAGATTTTAGGCCTCACCACAGTACATTCACACAGGTGTTCGGAGTAGTTTGGCTTTTAACAGGACTGAAGTGTTTGTACTCATACATGACCTTCTGTGTTTGACTTTTTAGGGTAACACATCTAAAAGCTCTGACTCTGTTGAACATTAGAGAGTGTAGGACTCAGCTCCACCTCAGCTCAAACAAAAAAAAAGGTCTAATCAGCTAAAGTGAAAGCACCTGCATGGTTTGATAACATCGGTAATATGCACAAACTCAAGAAAAGTAGAAATTGCAGAGTGCAGTGGGTGAGTTTTTTTACTTTACTTCTGTGGATTAAATTTTTTTTTTTAAAATTATCTCTAAATGGCACAAATTTCATTAACTCCATATTCAGTGGTGCGCTGCCCAGCGTGACAGATTTTGTTCTATCATTATATGCACCTTTCTTGTATTTGCTTCCAAAAATGCAGGACTCAATTACGGGAATATTTAGTATGATTTAGCAGCTTGGATCACCACATCAAAGAAATGGTAATACAAGACATGGCGGCTCCAGCATCTTCTCTTTTTGTAGCTTGCTGCTCTTGTGATGATGTTGTATTGCCAGTCTCAAGGGAGAGTGGCACAGGCATCCCACGCATTGAATTAGTCAGTACTTAACCCTGACAGTTTCTTCTAGCCTCCTGTTTCTCCTCTAATTACCATCCCTTCCTTGCCAGTAATTAAGTTGTCCCACAGCAGGGGCTTTTTACCACTAGGTAGGGGAAGGGATGTGGCATGGACTCCCTCCCAAGATCAGCCCGTGCTGTTTCTCCCAAACTTATACAGCTGAGAAACGCAGATCAACACCCAGTATCAGTGCTGCTCCATTGATTGTAATTGCAGTGTAGCTGCAGGATAACACTGCACTCTCTGTATTTGTGTCTGTCTGTTTCTGTGGGTGTCAAAAATTACAAAAAAAAAAGAAAAAAAAACAGAGATAAAATGTAAATCCAATGTGGAGCAAATTTGTCATCTTGCACAAATGCTGCTACATTAATTAAGTTTGATTTCAAAATCATGTGTTAAAGTAATCATGTCTGTGATAATTCTTTGTGCCCGATGGCAAACAATACTCACACACTGTGGGTTTCTCATGTAGGACTTAAAAAAATGTTTTAAAAGAATTTTTTTAAAAAAAGAAAAACACTTAATTGGTGCTCAACAGTGACAAGCTGTGCTTGAATGTCAGCTTGCCTGATTGGCCGAGGCGAGTGTTTGAAATCCGAGCGTTGGAAGTGGTTCCTGCTTCAGTCAGCAAATGGGAATTCACGTCTACTGCCAGAGCACGAGGTGACAGCCAACATCCTCTGTGGTGACAGCATGTTTATAACTCATCCAATCTAAAAATTCATTTATCACAGCAGCGTCTAAAAAAAATGCATAAAATACATGCTTTTTACAGCAAATGTCTCTCTATGTCATTAAAACAAGGAATGGAAGTTGAGGTCAGACTATTTTGTGGCTACATGTGTTACATTCAAGGTGTGGTGGGAAAATCTAGCATCCTCAACTTTAAGTTAAATGCAAAAGAAGCATTTCTTCACAAAAGAAAGAAACTGTTTATAGATTTCTATTTTTTTTCTTTTTGTGAGCTCACAATGATGTAGCTGTGTTGCTGTCATTGCCTCTCTTATAATTCTGCAGTTATCCTGACTCCACCACAACGTGTGTCCTCAGGAGGCTGTCTCTGTTTCTCACTGCTGAGGAAAAAAAAAAAAATCAAAAAAAAAAAGGAACAAATAAAATACCACCATCACCCACCGACTATGGGTACATCATGGGAAGGATGATGTCTGAGTAAAAATAGTCAAGTTTGTGAGATTTTCTGGTGGTGGTGCCCAGAATCCTTGTCTAATACCTGGAAGTTATAAAAGATATTTTTGACAGATAATAAACATGTGATTTTCCAAGCAGGGCTGTGATAAAAAGTTCTTAATAAGACTTCCAAAGATGGAGGGCTTCTGTTGCTATTTGTTTGCAAGAGAGAGGTGCACTTAATGGTATTTGTGAGGCATCTGAGTCACTCTAATGCCTCTGTTAGGCAGCTCTTCCTCACCTTGGCTATGACCTCACTGCCAGCGCACCTGTCTGAATCTCCGTCCCTTGTTTTGATACTGAACTCACTGGACCCCCACTTCCATGTCTCAAGCACTTACACACGTTTTTCCTCTCATGCACTTTTAGCACCTTCCTGTCGCACTGCTTAATGGCATCACCGACCCGTCGATGTCTCTGTCCTCTTTCTTCAGTCTGTTTCATCCCTCCTGACTTCCTGACTGCCGCTCTCCTTCTCTTCCTTTGGCTACAGCCTGCTGAATTAAACATCGCTGCGGCCCTCTTTCAGCAAATCTGCCGACTACATCAAATCCGCCTCCCCTCGCTCTATCCAATTACAGATGGCTCATCCAAACTAATTCAAGACCTGAGTCGGACAAATGTTACACCTTGTTTCTGCTTTAAACAAATCGTGCCCAGATCAGCACTGACAGACACGTCTGCGCTGAACACGTAAGGGAACTTAACATATTTCGTCTCTACTTTTTGTTTATTCAAAGAAATTTTAAGAAAATCAACCAAAAGGTGATCCTGCTTATTATAACATTAAGCTTAAAATGAGGGCTGAATGAGTTTTAAAACATTTGGAATTAAAAGGAGAAGTTAGTCTCGAGATGCACAAGCTTTCCGTTTGATGAACAGTTTGAATTAGAGACGGAATAAAAGAAGTTGTTTGCACATGCAAATTAGAGTAACAAATTATTCATTCAAGGTTTAGTGCTGATCAAGTGGTTGTCTGCGGACTGATTATAGTTAGGAATAATTAAGATCATGAAGGAAATGTTCAGTTAAAGATATGCAAAGTGCTTGCATTAAATATATCCATGTCAAATCTGTCAAACCGTGCAGTAAATACAGGTTTAATGAAGGTATGGAGCCTCATGGAATGTGCATATTAATATTTTAAACAGGAGCAAAGCAACTGGGACTTAAACTACATGTTGCATGTAGAGCTTGGTTTGATTAGATATTTGCTATGTTTTCAAATGTCAGAAAGTTCAGATTTATAAGTATTTCTCCAATTGTCTTTTGTTTGAAGGTTGGTGATACTTGCAATGACTAATGTACTAAAACTCAAGATATTTAATCTATTTTACAATGTTGTCACTGTCATTTAAAGCACAGTTTTGCAGCAGCTATGACAGATGCCAAAAGGCTGTTTGACTTTACTCCTTAGCTTGCTAACTATTAGCTTCAGATACCATGTTAAGTTTAGGTTTCTATTCAGAATCCAACAGATGCAATGTCACTTTTCTTTTTTAAATATCATCTTTTATTGATGCACTGTCCTAGCACACCGCAATGGAATAGAGTGAGACAGAAATAAATGCCAGCAGAGATAAAATAAGATATAACTGAAGCTAATCTTTCCCTGTTTTTGCATCACACAAAAGAGCTGACTCAGATGAGGAGAGGCAGGTGCTTAATAATGTATGATATCAAAATGAAAATGATAGTGTTGAGATTTTCTTTTTCTTTTAGCAGAACTATTGTCATTTTGATAACATTTGCATGTGCATGTGATCGTCATAGGTTTTAATGACTCTAAATTAGCATAGTGATAACAGATCATCATTATACTGGTTTGTGGTTATATTAAACAATGCGGTAAAAGATGCATTGGCTTAAATTCTCTTTTTGAAGCTGTGTGTATGTGTTAGTTATATGTTACATTATCATACTTACAGAAGCATTCATTTTCCGGAATTGGGTCTGTTTTTTTTGTTATTGTAATCAGCATCCTGTTCATTTTAATTTCATTTTCAAGTGTTATTTTTCACAGGTCAAATAAAACGCTGGGTGAATACTGAGGTCTTGATAAGCCCCTGGTCCAAGCTGACGAGAGTAGCTCCATCAACCCCCTCTATTCATTCACTTCAGCGCAGCTTTTCAAACTGTGATCAATCAGAGCTATTCATTTTCATAAATATTTTTATTCTAAATAACAACCTTCATCCTGCTTCTTTGATTACAGTGCAATGCTGATTTGAGGCCTTTAAAATGCATTAATGGCTACCAGATTTGCATTTATATTGGTTTTTCACTCCGGCACAGAAGAACCTGAGATAGAGCTCCGCGAACAAAGACCAAAGAGAGAACAAGCATCATCTGAAACACATTCGACCCCATAATAGAGTACAAGCAACAGAACCAGAGATGCCAGTGTGAGCAAAACAGGCCATCGAATTTCACCGCTAACTGTAGCACACAATGAAACACACTCGTTCAGGTCGGATTCGGCTGCAGCATGCAGCTGGTGCTGAAAGTGGCTTTCTTGTGACTGATGAATACCGTACAGGTGACGCACATTTACACATAATATAACAGGAAAGAAAAAAAAAAAAAAAGAAACGAAAAGGAAAATAGGAATTCAGTGTGCAGATTGCAGCCAGAGGTGACACAAGTGCTGATGCCTACTTATACAAAACACACACTCCGATAATTTCTTTAGGAGACATAAGTCCTAAGGGAGACAATAATTGGTGCCTTGTGGTGTGTCTCTCCCCTTCAAGTGTCTGTGACCTTTTCAGAGCACCAGACAAGTGGCTGGCATGTCCCGAATCTGTGTTTATCTCTCACATTAGGCGGCGCGCCCATGTTGTTAAAGATGGGGGGGGGATTTGTTTGTTGCTGATCAGGTTGGCACTGTCCACGCAGCCCCCCCCCCATTTCCACCCCCCTCCGAGGTATTCTCTCTTGATAAGAGAACCCGAAAGGAATGGACGCTTTGTCTCTCTGCAAATCTGATTCAACCACTTTCCACCACTAAATCGTCGAGGCAGAGAAAGTCCCCGGGGAAATTTACAAAGCGATTCAGTTCTCATTGCTGGTTAGAGGAGAGCACGGCTGGGCAATCATGGGCCGAGGAGGACCGAGGGTATGTATGATTTCATTCCAGCCAAACACTACACCAGCTGATGTCACTGATTTCCTCCCACTCTCTGTTAGAAGATGTACTAATCACTGAAATTAACCGTGTTCCAGCTTGGGATGAAAAATCCTTGGAAAACGCTCGGACCCTCTGGGGCGATGCTTCACACCCTTTCCTCAAATACTCTTTATGGTTATACGCTAAATATGTATCCCCCTGCCTGAAAGCATCTTTCATTTAGCCCTCTGATGCAGTCGTGCACTGTACTGTATTGTAAAGTGCAAGCTGCATATTATAGATATGCCCATAAAAATGCATTATTTAGGGGAAATTACTCAGAACACAGCGACAAAAGTAAAAACATCCATCAAAGTTTACTTCCTCTGACAGTTCTGCATATGTTTGACGGATGCAAATGTGCATTGCCAATCGCTGCCATTTATTTTTTTAATGAGAAATACATTTCACACTCGTAATGCGAGATTTTAATTGTCTTGTCACGAGGAAAGGGATATTTAGCGCTGATGGCTGAATTTCGTACCACTAATGGTCTGTTAAGAGCGAGAAACAACAGGAGCCACCTGGGCCCGGCGATGTTCCCAGCAGCACCCAACATGCAAACACACACTCTCTGTATTAATAAATCAGTGCAGCATCACAGACGCCACTCGACGGCTGTACGCTGTCTGTGGGAAGTTGCTTCAGAAGTTCTGCCTCTGAGATTCATGTCTCTGTGCCACATCCGCTCTGTCAAGTTACGCATTATGCAAATACATTGTTTACTGTTCATGTGACAATATTAAGGCACGGAAAACCAGTGGGGACCGGGGGGGCTGTGGCAAGTTACCAAGAGAGAGAGACGGAGGCGGGAGAGAGAGGAAACTCTGTGAAAGAACTGCCGAAGGAATGTGGCATTAGACTCTCCTACTCCATCTCAGTCTTTTTATATATCTGAGTTAGGAGACTGCAGAGAGATGCAAGGAAATCAAAGCACATCATTCTGAGAGAGAGCCTTCCACGTCATCTAATTTTTCCACCTTCGAATGTGACATAGGAGTTAATGAACGCGACTGCGAAGCAAAATGCAAGGCGGTTTATATGAATAATGCTGTAATGAAGCTGGTCAATTTTAAACAGTATTTTTGGTCACATATGCAGAAAATTTTAGCACTGACTTGAATTAGTGATCAGAGGTTTGAATACAGAGGTATGAGTGATGGTCACAACACATTTTGGGGCTAGCATAAAAAAATGAACTAATTGTATATAAAAATGCAAATTCATGTATAAAAATGAAAAGAGGAGGAGAATATAAATTTAATTACACCTTTATATGATTTTTCCCTCAGTGCTTAATGTGACTGAACACATTCTGACCCATTAATTCATTAAATGAATTGTTTCTAGAGGTAACTTATTAACACACCTTTTGATGTGCCAAATGCACAACATATTTGGTTAATCAATAGCAAGTTAAATTGGACAGAAGTCTTAAATTGGTGAATGTAAAAATCCTTATTTGAATTATTAAAGCAAGTGTAACATTTGTAATGCAAATGTGTTTTTCTCTCCTGTGATTTAAATTGGCATTCAACCCCTTCTAAGGATTGTAATCAGTTGCTAAAAGTGTGAATAAAATAATGGCTACAAGATTATCTTGCTTTGAGCTTGAAAATGACATTCTCTATAGTGCTGTATTGCATTATGGGAAGTGTAGGATCTGGTATAACTTGAGCCCGGTTACTTTAAATCCAGATAGCCCAGTCCTATTACAAAAATCCAGTCTACTGTTTAGACAGCGAAATAATACACTTTTGGATAACCACTTTAATTGTTTTAATTTCGATATAAATCAAAGCATTGTCGTTTGTTTACAAGCTAGGCTGCACTGCTCAATGCTCAGTGTGCTGCACCATCTTATGCTATTAGTCAATAATAACAGTAATTGAAAACAAAGTACCTATTGCTAAAAAAAAAGTGAATACAACCAATTTGTAAAAATACAGGCTGTTGTTCCATTATAAGATTCTAAAGCTATCTTTTTATTTGTTTTTGTTCTGATTTGTTTTCTTTTTCCTTTTAAGAGAAAATACTCTGGACAAAAGTTAGGTTATATTACTATTATTATATTTATATTGCATACGGGATTCAAATTGGTCCAGAAAGGACCTTGAACTTGAGTAACAGCTAACAAAAGGACAAGTGCTAGTGCCTCGCTCAATGAAGAGAAGGATGTTCGAGTGTTGAGAGCAGCTGCATGTAAATGGGAAAAAATGCACACACACACACAAGGTTAAAAATGTACACAGTGAAGCTTTTTGCAACTCAAAATCTCCAAAAAAAAAAAAAAAAGAAAAACCAATAAAACAGAGCGACTCTTAAAAAGCTCTTGTGGCATCTGTACACAGACTGAAAATGAACTCACCTATAAATTTTATATCTGGTCGTAAATCCTTGGCGGAATTTATCCACAAAGGACAGATAACTCCGAGAGTGGTGGAAAGGTCCACGGTCAGAGATGAGCCAGTCATATTGCTTGGTGACATGTTGTTCAGTGGCCAACGGGTCCTGGCGGGAAGACTGAACTGTTATATGGTCCCATATAAACAGGAAGCAGATGACCTCAATAAACCTCCAGTTCATGCTTTTTTTTAAGCCGCTCTCTGTTCATTCTCGCTCCATTATGTGGAGACCTGATGGAAGAGAGAAAGAAAAAAAAAGGAAAAGGAGAGAAGGAGGGAGACAGGGAGACAGGGGGAAAAAAGAGAGCTGTTACATGACACAGTCTATTTTAGCAGCACAAGAGGATGTCATAGAGTTAAGTTAATTGTGTTGTACTGAACAAATAAGACGGTGCCCTTGTCGTTGTCACTTAACTGTGACATGATGTGTATTTATTTTCTGCTCTTTCTTAGATTGTTCACCCTTCATGCCTCCCTGGAGTTTTTTAGAAAGCCACACAGATTGGGCCTCTGCGTGCAGGGACTGTTGCCCTTTTGCAGATGAGCATAAAGTACATTCTCAGCAGTGTGGCTGTCTTGCTTTTTTTTTTCTTCTTCTTCTTTTTTTTAAAAACCTAATTGGTGTCATGATAAGTTCTGACAAGGTTAGAAGACTGTTTTATGATATGTTATGACACCCAGCAGCTAATGTGGAAGAACACCATCTCCCCTTTACCCAGTGGTGTCAATTACTGCTGGAGGAAACTTTCAACTATTGACTCGCGACTTCATGAATTGTTAAAAATATTGTGACACAAAATGTTGTCTTTTGCATCAAATACAAATAGGAACTCAATTTCATTCCACTACAGCTGCTAAGGATGGTTGGTGCATCCTCATATCTTTGCCTGTAGAATTACATGGTGGTTCTACAATACTAAATATACCTGGTGTCCTATTAAATATTTTAACTGGACACACGGGTCACTTTAGTAGCAGTCTGTATGAAGAGTTTATGTTAAAAAATACTAAACACTTTGACACCAGAAGGCTGTTTTCACATTCATCTGCTCAAAGTGGAGAGTGGATTAAGCTGCTCATTGAATATTAGATTGCAAGAGGTGAGCCGCAAATTGTTTTCATTTTTGATTTCTCAAATAGTTCGTGAGTCAGTCCGTGTCTAAATTTCAACATATGACGTCAGTGGCTACTCAGCCAATCACGTCATCAGCTGGAGACGATGTGAGAATGTGAGGCATGTCACCTGTTTCAACAGCCAATCAGCTCACAGTCAAGTAAGCTGGTCACCTTATTTTTAAACTGTCAGCTGTTGGGATTAACACCAACTATTGTGCATTACAGATCTGTTCCTTGAATAGATTAGAGAGTTTTTCCAATTTTATGTTCATAGCCTTTGTTTGCATAAGACCTCTTTTTTTGGTATTCTGATGAATACAATGACTCTAAATTCTCAGCCTTCTCATACTTTTATGTTTTTGCCATCTCATCAATAGTAGAAATCTAACCATAGAAAGTGATTCCGTCACAATCCTTATTCATGTAACAAGAGGTTACGAATTAAAACAGAAGAGCCAAGTTTTTGCATATGTGTCCTAACACAAGTGTGGAGGGGATCTTTAAAGTCCATGCAATTCACATTAAGAATACAGTTATACGACTAATGTCCTGGTACATAATACAGTAAAGTGTCATTTTCTGTTTATTTCCAGTTGAAATTATCTTAAAGACTCACAACTCCCTCACGCTGCAACAAAAAAACAAAAACAAAAAAACATTCAACATCATCAAATCCTGCCTAATGGAGAAAAAATTGAAAAGAAATCTGGAAAACATTTTAACATTTCAAACAGAACATTAAAATAACACATTTCTTCACAGTCCATTGACTGTGAACACTATTATCCACATGGCAGTAAAATTATGTCTCTTAGTTACTGATAAGGAAACGATTTCCATCAGTAATTGCGTTTAAGAACTTTGGCCTCTGGCCGTGGAGCATCCAACAGTGCGCTATCAAGTGCTACTGTATGCAAAAATTCTTCCCCCTTTCATGGTTTATTAGACAATAACACATCATAAAAGAGCAGGGAAAATTTAATGGGCCTAATCTCTCCCTGTTAAATAGATGATGAACTGCTTGATTGCAAAAGTTAAAGAAATCAGTGACATACTTAAAGGAAGATTTTTTTTTCTTTTCTTTTTTTCCCCCATCACAGCTAAAATTAGTGTGTCAGTTTCTTATGACGTCTTATATTCATTCTGTATTTTATTCTTTAAACACTGCTTCACCTACTTTCCATAGGAGCAGGAATAATCTGGGATAACTTGAATATCTCAACTTGTGCTGCTAATTCTAATTATACTCCCATAGTTGGAGTATAATCTGTTTAAACCGATTGGGATGAAATTTCAGCTATCAAGAACACTGTGTTAAGAACATTGCATTTTGGCTGTTATTGCATATTTGACAAGCCACTCCTTCCCTCCTTTCACAAGATATTCAGTTGCGATGTCAAAATATGACAGTATACTTAACAGACCTGTTTCAGGCTAATTACATAGGAATAATTTGAGCTTGGCTGTCAAAATGAAACAATGCATAACCTGATAAAGAGGGATGATGCTGGGCAGGAAATCAATAATAATATGCTTATGTTCAAAGTGGAGTTTGAGTGTTTGGCTGTTTTAAAAAGTAAAAACTGGGTAAATTTGCTCATTGAATAGAAACAAAATGATACAAATCTGGTTCATAATGGTCGATTCATTTGCTGAACTTTTACACAGCAGGTAATGTTGTCTTAAAATATAGTAAAATAATAGTTCAAATATAAATAGCCGTAAGCTGCAATTACTAGAGTTCAAGCACAATATGCTAATATACGGTGAGGATGACTTCTGGGAGGACAACAGCAAATACGCTCCACCATGACAATTAGTTCTACAGTTGACCCAGAGGCTCAGTCATTTCCACCACCTGAGGCATCTGAATCCCCGAAATCTCAGTGCAGCAGCGCATTTACATTCATGCGACCACATGATGACTATAAACTCTCAGTGCCTCTTTTCTTTTTCTCAGTACCACGTTTCTATTCATGCATCAGGATCTGTCTGTCTCGTGTTACTGTGAAATGCCACATTTTCCTGTCAGCTGGCTCTGGATTTTTGAAGCTGAACATTATCAAACTGTTAACCGCGTTTTTATTTTTTTTATTTTTGATAAAAAAGGGGGCTTTGATTAATCAAACAGCATCAAGGGATAAAGCTGAATACCGGGCATGTGATTCATCATATCGCTCGTGATGACATGGATGTTGTCATCTTTTCAGTGTGTTATTTTTTTTTCAACACTAATGAGAGGAGGTATTATGATACAGGAAAAAAAATTAAATATAATACAAAAGATAATGGGGAAAAATGTGAGGAAAAGGTTTTGCTAGTGAGTAAACATGAAAAACTGATGGACTGCATGCCCACAAAACAATCCGAGGGGCCGCACATTCCTGAATGAATACACACCGGTGCAAAACACTGTCCACATGGGGTGAGATGATGGACTTTTGGTATTTTGGAGGTTGGTTTCGGTGAACCAGCTGCACAGCTGGAAACAAACTGCAATGAGAAATCAGATACTCTTTTATTTTTCCGTTTAGAAGATGCAAACTCAACGCCGTGCTGCTCATTCAGTTTAAATATGAATGCTACAGAGAACAGTCTGAAGCATTAGCCACACGAAACAGTTTCCCCTCAAGAATAAACTGATATTCACATGCAAGTACTGCTGACTCACCAAGAGCAATTATGCAGCCCTGTAAATAAGCCACTGAAGGCTGCTGATGTTAAATTAGCTTGGGAGGAGATAACACGTTTGGTTAATAATTGTTGCCCAGGTCCTGTGAGAGCTGTTGTCCGATGTAGGAAACAGTTCAATGCCATCACAAGGAGAGCCAAATAATTTGGCAGGGAACCGCGGGGACAGTTTAACAACTGGAGAGGGGCCATCCCAGCGGCCAGACCCTCACTGGATGTGACTGCATCTGCAGACCCCGGCTCAAAGTGGAGGGGGTTATAGGGGTTGAAGGCTGGCATTAAGAGATGCACTCATGGCTCCATTAAATCTCCAATTTTTCCTAAAATTGGATGTTTTTGGAGGAAATTTGAAGAATTCTGGAGAGCTATTAAACAAATCAGCATTTGTATCTTTCAAGGGAGAAACTGCGAACAAGTTACAGCAACAAATCATTCTGTATGTTATGAGACTTTAAGTTGTACCGATGATGGATGAACAAACACTTAGTGAAATTATGTGTCTGTTTTATTGTTTTCTGGGTTCTCTGTTGGGTATTTGCACCCCATTTCCCTTCTGTGCTGCTCCCCAACCTTTTTTACCTTCACAGCTTCCCACCACACCTGCTCTGTATTAGCCTCATTAGCGCTGTCCTGTGCCCTGTGTTCTCCCCAGCCAATCAGCTCCGTTCCTGTTCCATCACCTCATCACCTCACCTGAGCATCTCCACCTGTATCTCATCCCCTCGTCAGCTGAAATTGTATTTCAGTACAGTTTTCAGTTCGGTCTTGTTGTTGAGTCATCTGCTCTCTTTGCTGCTCGTGTGCTCAGTTTCTGTTTATCTTCAATAAAAAAGTTTTTTTTTTTTTTTTCCCTGCCTGCCGTCTCCTACACTCAGGTCCACCTGCTCTGATCTTTTTGAAACATATTTTGAAAAGTTGCTCACAAAGGGAAAAAAAAACAAAAAAACATTGTACCTTTACCGTCGAGTAGATCAAACAGTGTAAAGAACTTCATTTCCTGCATGCTTTCAGAACAATGAACTGAATCACAGTGTTACAGATGAAGCGATACAAAAGCCAGTATCACTACCACTGTTCATGGTCACAGCAAAAAGAGGAGTGATGCAACACCTTCCTTTACCTGATAACCACAGAGGTGGATTTGACGAAATGCTAAAACAGTAAATGACTTCCTGAGTGGGAAGCCCAAAGTCAAATTGAAATGAAATTACATTTTTTTACTTCCTGCTACGTACATATCAGCTGCATGAATCACCCATGCCTTATGCTCTGTCGATAAAAAGACGGGAGGAATATCTACTTTTTTAGGTTTCTTGCACTTACGTCAATGTTCTATCAAAGGCGGTGAAGGCATCACACTGAGCCACACAGCAGCATGTGAAACAACACAACAGCCACAGGCTTCGAACGACAGTCACATCTGCTATCACGCTCAAGTCTTCCTTCCTGTCTTGCTCGCAAACACGAAGACGCATCTTCTGCTGCACCTCGGCTTGTTGTACAAGTGACCAAACAAACGTCCACATGCACTGCTAACACCAGTTTGCAGGCTGGATAGTTAATTAGCTCCTCAGCTGCAGCACATTGAACATCATGTAAACGCACCTGCAAATGTCAGTTTGGCCCCGGCTAGATGCTGTTGTGGTTTTTTACTTCTAAATACCACTAACAATGCACGCTGTCCAACCGTGACATGGAGGAGACAGCGCGAGTTTGTTTATTTTGTAACCGACACACCCTTTCCAGCCAGCTGAGACGAAAAGAAGCATTTCTGTTATTTCCCCAAAGACCTTTTTTTTTTTTCTTTGCTTTAATAATAGACTATTTACAAAACATAAAAACCAAGGTGACATTATTTTTTACTACACAAAAGGATGATAGAATGTGATTTTTATTTGGACTTAAAGGTTGACCTCACAATGATGGAGAGAATGCCTCACAAAAAAAACTTGTTGAAAAGGACATTTTAATGGCTGAGGCTGCAAAGCAAACAACCTCACAAGGTGGATCTACCCCAACATCCCATGCAGAGAAAACTTAATCTGTTTTTTTTTCAGTTATAAATATTGCGTGTTTCAGAATAAACAGTCACCTATAACCAAACCCTTTATAAACTAATTAAATGCATTGACAAATCCACTCTGATAAAAAACCTGAATTTGCACAGTTGGTCCAATCAATCCCTTTTTAATTTTGTTAGTGCTAACAAACAACATTTTTTCTCCCATTTCAAGAGTGCATGTTTGATTACTCAATGAACAATAATCCCCAAATTATTGTGGACCCAACTCCACTCCATCAATCTTATAGCATGTCATTTTTCAAACTGCATTTCCATCCTGAGGTACGTGTGTCGTGTTGCTGCGTGAGATCATAACTCAGATCCGGGATACGAAAATCTCACATGCATTCCACAAATTTGTTTGGTGGAACGTCAATAATATTCCCCATCTTCTTCTATTTGCAGATTACTGTTATTTGCAGAGTGGATTAGTGAAACAGAGAGAGGAGGAAGAGACAGAGAGAGGATCACGTTACCCTTGAATAAGCAGGGTAAAAAGGGGAGGATGTCTGCTTCAGGAAATCACAAGACAGGACAAGGGAGGCTTGTTTTCTCCATCCTCTTTTTAAACAGCCTTATTCATGCCGCAACTCCTCCTCCATTCTGGTTCATTCAAGGGGATTCAATCTCAATTCTGGTCCTGTCACTAGCTTTGCCAATCAATTCCTCTCTCCCCTGTGTGGGGCCCTAAGTGTCCCTCTTTATTCTATAAAGTTCATAAGAATGGGGAGGCTTGTTCTCCTTATTTGTATTCTAAATCCCATGGAGCCGGGCGATCAGAGTAGAATGAGGGCTTTTGCAGAGAGACAGGTAGACTCAAGGGAATTAGAGCAGGTGTATTTTTTTTATTTTTTTATTTTTTTTTACACTATCCATAGATCCATTGCTAGTGCATGACACCTGGTAACCAATATGTAATATTCATTTTCTACATCATTTTTTGATGGAACTGTATAAGCAGATGGAGTTTTCCTCGCTGAGCTGTTATCATCCAGCTGCCTCAGAGCGAATTAATTCCAGGTGATATGGGTATAATTCACACGGTGAGGCAAGACCTTTTGACTTAAGGTGGTCTAATGGATGACTGGCAGCCTAAAAATGAACTTTCACTCTGTTGGGTTATTTTCGCTTCACAGTTCACATTAATATGACCTCAATAGTAGCGACGGGCTATGTGAGTCTGATGCAAGGGAACGACAGAATGAGGGGAGGGAGAGCAGAGTTGCATCAAAAAGATGCCAAACCAGTGTCATCTGAATTCTGAGAAATATTATTGCACAGCTCACAGCCATGTCTGGAAAGATGCCGTAATGGTCTGCCACTTGCCATTGCTGGCAGAATAATAAAAAAAAAGACAGAGGAATGGGAAGGCCAGGCGTGGCTAACTTTGTTTGTACTGGATTCCCAACCCACCCCCCCAGCACCAGCTCCCAGCCACCCCCCTGAATCTCTCGCCTCGGCCCTGTCGTTTTTCTAAAAAGGACTGCAGTGGCACTCTGACCTTCAGAAAACATGGCTGAGCAAGCAACACTCGGTTTGATAATTAAATTCTCTGGTTGGTCAGCAACCAATCAGCTCATCTCGAGGATCAATGGCTGATTTTAAAGAGCAAACTAATTCACTAATGGTCAGAGTTATTTCAATTTACCTGCCTGCTGAATTATTGTGTCTAAATCTATTATATCTATGGAGGGGGGGGGGGATCAATGCAAGCCGGGGGAGGAGAGCAGGGGAGGCGGTTGCATCTGTCATGTGAAGCAGTGCAAGGAGTGTGCTGTGAGGTTTATCTGATAGCTGCCCAGCTGAGCAGCAGCAGCAGCAGCAGCAGCAATGCGGGGGCGCTTTATGAGATGGTTCTAAACAGGGAGTGTCTCTGTCATAAAGCAAACTAATTAATAAGGCTACACAGAAAGCATGAGAGCAAACACGGTGGACGGGAAAAATTTTAAGGTTTTTTGGACATCTGATTCCAATAAATTAAGCACACTGGTTGACCGAAGGGGCAGTTAAATTTAGCATAAAATATAAATATACTAAATTTGCTTCATGAAGGCTTATGTGGTGCTTGAAGTGAAAAACACTTATAGTGGCTATTTTTTTTAAAGGGGGTGGATTTTTTTCCCTTCAATCTGTTATTTCAATACTCAGAGCTCACCTTCTCATCACCGTTGTGAATGTGTGAGAGCTGAATTGATTATCAATAGCATATGTCTCTTAAGCACTGTAAAAGAGAGCACAGCAGTGGTGATTTGCTCATGTGGTCTTCTCATTCCTAGAAGACGCTTTGAACTGGAAGAAAAAAATAGAATGATTCTTCCTCTTTAGCCGACATCAGAGTCTTTTACCAAAGAGAATGAGATGCTAGCTAGCGCAGGCACGCCATTTGTCACCACATCCACCACTGCTGCTTTATGCTACTGTGGCTGCGTAACAGATGAAGATTGATCATTTGTCAACTTGCAAATTGGCTTTCAAGTGCTTTCTCTAATTACTCTGTGGTTTTATTGATGAGAAACCACTGACTGCTTCCCTTCGACTTACCTCGCTGGGCACACTCTTTGTTTTGAATATGTTTCCTCTCACCTTTTCTCTCCAAAGACATTTAGAGGGGCAAATAAAAATGGAGCGAATGTTCTCCAACCTTAGCAGATTTTGCATGCTACCTCCTTGTTCTAAATGTTCCACTGAAACAATGTAAGATTAAAGGCAAAAAATGCCAGAGCGAATTCCATTCCCTTAGCTGGTCACAGTGAAAATGCACCCAGAGGAGCCCCTGACATGAATAAGAGCCTGACTAGAAGTCGCTGGGAGGATGTAAATGACACTATTCGCACTGCAGCTCTTCCTTGCTCATGCATGTAAATGTCAAGTGATGTTATCCACTGTATAGTTTCCCCTGAATAGACCCAAAAGGTCTGGACCAAAGGAAGGGATGAAAGCCTCAGTGGGAGTCTAAATGTGTTTATCTCCTACAGAGTGCATGTATGATAACTATAACACGGCAAAAACACTCCCTTGCTTTTCCCCGAGGTGTCTGCATGCATGCATACAATTGTTTTTCTTAGCATTTGCAGCAATGCAATAAGTGCATCCAGTGGGAAAAAAAAGGCATAACAGGCATATAATAAAGCTGCAGTTCACCTTAGACAACATTGATACGTTATTTTTCACTGTAATTACCTGCAGAATTTAACAGCACGTCCTCCTCTCTGTTTTCTTCCCTTCTGTGACTGATCTGTCATAATTGCTTGTGTCTGTAGCATTTTATTCAAATCTCACTATCAGCGCTCTGGGGTAGGGTGTGATGAAGTGTTGTTGCGAGGCAACTGTGCGACTGCAATTGGATTGCAGAGCGAAAATTTTATTTTAGAGACATATGTGAGGAAAGTCTCACCTTATCAGGGTGAGGGCATGATTTGCTCATCAAATTCCGGTGTGTGAGGTACAGGACTCTGGTAGGGAAAAATAAATATTTCTTGTTTTCTTTCATCCAGGATTGTATCAGGTTGTGCACAAGATGAAGCCTGAAAAGAACAATGTGTTTCACTTTCAATCTCAACACCCCCCCCTCCACTCCTACCGGCCACACTCGTGCAATTTCTACCGCCAGATGTTTGTATATCACAGGAAAAAAAAAAGGGAGAGATAAAGGAAATGTTTTGGCAGCCCTTTTCTTCTGTGTTAATGCTGCTTCACCTAACCTTTTCATGACAACCTTCCACTTTTTGCAGTTTTTTGTAAAAGGGGGGTGGATCTGTAACAGAAAATCATAACAGCTGCTGCTCTCCCAAGAGACCAGACCACTGGCATTATGTTGAGAAAGGTTTTGTCCAGCTGCAGTATGTTATTTTTGTTCGCCTTTGCTACCCCCCCCCCCCCCCAAATGTTTGCTCCACTCACTCTGATGCAATGCCATCCCTGAATTTAGTGACCTCCTTTTTTTTTTTTTTTTCTCCCAGACTTGATGTTTACTTTCCTATTCACCCTTTGAGGAATTGCTAATCACGAGACTCAGGCGAGAGTTCCCTATCTGACCAACCGCCTTGCTCTACATCAGCAGAAGGAATGGGGTGTTAAGGCGATGGTCACTGCTCCTATTGTTCCTAATTCAAAGCCATAAATTTTGCGGAATGGAAGGAAAGCAGAGGAGCAAGCACAAACTCAGTGGGTTCCATAAATCAGCAAAAATCTGCAGAGACGCAGAGCAGATGGTGAAAATAAAAAAAAAAAGTGCTCCCATCTCAATTCCTTGCAGATTAAGCATTGCAAAGCTAAACTGCTCCGTCTTGCTGCTCCGTATCAGAACTGTGCATGAATATCAATATTCTAAGGGTGTTTTTTCCTCAGTGCCAGGCTCAATCTCTCTCACTGTTAGAGTGAACTTACTCTGTGTCAACTGCAATTTAGTGTCAGCTATTAACCTACAGGATGTCACTTGCAATTTGGCGTCCAAATGTACATTAAAACTTTTACCCCTTCCACTAGACAACACAGAATGCATCTATATTTGCCTTTTTTTCCATTCGAAACCACACTGCATCTCTAATATGTGTACCATCCATAAGGAGTCCTTTTTTTAAAGGATTAATTTGCTTGTGTTCTGCAAATGAATTGGATGCATGCCGTTGAGACCTTGGAGCATTTTTTGTGATTATCCTGCAGCGCCGAAGACAACGACAATTAGGCCTTAAAAACGGATGGAAATAGTTCATTTGGAAGTGTTTGTGAGTTTGTCACTGTCTAATTGCAGATGCAAATATGATCAGCCAGGAAAGTTGAGAGATACATCATTGTACAATTGTTGTGAAAAATGGAGGTCAGAGCATTTTTCATTAGTGTTTTTTTTTTTTTTCAACAGTGGTGTGGTGATAAATGTCATGTCACGACTTTCGGCGATATTTAGGGAGTGCCTCAAATAAGAAATGATTCAGTGGATCTTAAAGGAGAGACGAAGTGAAAAGGGTACTGCTTTGGGGGAGATGCTCCGTCAGATACACAGGCCTGTTCACATGCATGCACATAGTCATAAAGTATATGGATCCACATGCGCAGAAGCATCCTGAGCAGACATTTTCAGGCCTGATATGACTAAAAGGATTGCGAGTTTTTGCTGAGAAAAGCTCTTTCTTTTCTGCTCCACATTTCCCCACTCCTCTTCTTGGGAGGTTATCGTTTGCAAAAACGTGCCCTTGATATGGGTTATAGCAGCCAACTTGTACCCATTCCCCATGTTAAGATAGAAAATAGAGTGCTCCTGACCTCTTGCCTTTGAAATTCTTCCGCTGTCGCTGTATTCCTCCCCTAAGCTATCCTCTCTTTATGCTGTGGCTCAGAGGCTTTTGCCACAAGGCTAGCATTTTCATCTCCCATGCTACAGCATTTCTTCAGCCTCCTTCCTTTTCTAAGATGGAGGTAAACTGAATCAAAAGCCATGCAAAATGCATGTCTATATACAGAGATTTCAAGTCATCTGTGGCTGTAAGCATCAAGTGAAACCTCAGTGTATGAAAATCAATACCAACATGCCTTTAGCTGCTTAATAATTCACAAGCCAAATTTTGAGACGGTGCACTAGGAGCCACAGGAGAACAGGGGTGATTTTATTAAAGGTATATTTAAAGTTCTTATTTCTAATACAGGAAAATAAATTCTCTGCAAATAAGCGAAATAATGTTTATTTCAGTTTTAATTAGGTGATATAAATGTGCCTCCTCCTTCTTTGTCTCTGAGGCACGAAGCTAAATGACTTTAATACATTAACAACTGTATTTTACCAGAGGAGACACTGTTAAAATGTGGACGTTACACAGTAAAAAATTCTGGAGTGTGGTTTATACACGTACACAAAAACCATGATGTGTTCCATTATATATTATTTTTGATACCTTTTTCTTTGATTAAATGTAAATGCTGGGAAAGCATAATAACTGAACTTTATGCTCTCAGTGCTTTATTTGAAGATAAAGTTTTATTGGAGCAGTTCTAAAAGGTATTATAACGGATGAGTTGATGATATCATTTGTGAATGTCACCTCAATATAGAAGCTTTTTCATGCAGTCATTTTTCCATAGAAAAGATGAGATTGAAAGGTTAGATGGAAGAAAAAGATATATATTTAACATCATAAGGACGCCTGAAATAAGCTTCTCTATATGTAGATTTTTTTATTTTTTTTCCAGGGTGGCTACAGAGCAGATTTTAGGGTGATTTTCTGGAAAGTCGTCTAATTTTCCGTTAATATTAAGCATCATTTGGCTTGTGTCTAAGTTCTCTTGAGTGAGCCCAGGGAAGTCTTCACAGATCAAAGACTGATCGCTTGGCTTTTTTAAAAGAGAAAATGTGAAGAGACTTGTATCAGTTCACAGCGATGTTATGCTGTTTAGAGAAATTATGCCTAAGTGAGGCTCCCACTGGGAGAACCATCCTTTTCTGGACTGAAAATAAGCACCGTTAATCCATTTGCTCTTTTGTGACAAGGCTCGCATCATTGTTTTCACATGGTGCGTGCATGTGTGAGAGTGTGCTGTGTGTTTAACTGGTACAACGTGCGATAAGGGTGGCAAGATTGTTTTTGTTCAAGTGCCAAAGAAGGCCACTGAAGATGCTGAGAGGCAATGAGCCTCACAAGCAGCTGAATGGGTTAATAAAGAGCGCGCTGATTAGCGATTAGCTCCCGTATGGGTTGGAGAGAAGGAGTGAATTTTTAGACGTACTCGATCGGATGATGAACTAAGAGGAGGTCGCCTGTTGAATGTTAAACCAACATAATAACGGAGGGAGGTGGGAATAAAAAGGATCGCAGCCAAGAGGCGTGGCTTGGAGGGAGTAATGAATGAAAGGATGGCCGTAAGGTGAGAGAATTAAAAATGAAGTAGTCCTCCTTATTAAAACTTTCCGCTGAGCTCAATTACAATGATAAAACACTTGTCTGATGAACCATTCGAACAAAAGAACATTGGATCAGAGCATCAAAGTACAAGCACATTTTGTAGAATCTCTCCTGAGCTCAGCAGTACGTTGGCAGAATACATTGTCATGTCACTATCTCCGTTTCTTCTAAATCAGGTTTTTTTGAGCTGCTCTTCCTTGAATGTAGCCAGATTTTAATCCAGCCAAAGGCTACAGCCATAGCACTTTTTTTTATTTTTTAATTTCTGCCCACCACTGTGACTTGAATATGCCGCGTTGCCTCTTCTCTGCCCTACATTGGTGTCACGTTCGTGTGCTGAATCTGCAAAAAACACCGGAGAGGATACTGCTCAGCCTTAGCTTCACCTGGACTGGCCTCTCCATCATTAAAACTAACAACACCAGCTCCATCAGCAGCAGCAGCGGTCCATGGGGATGGTGCACATGTCCGGTGTTTGTGTGTGTGTGTGTGTTTTGTGGAAAATGTGCTTGTCATATGTAAATGTGTACTAGTCCTTGTCCCCAGTGTCAGTCAGTGTTTTTTTCTGTTTGCAAAACATGGCACATCGTGTATCGGTTCAGTGAGCATCAATACAGAATCAATGAGCAGAATCAATGAAAGGCACATCAGTAATGTGCCATATTTAACAGATGACTAAACATATATTATTAACCACCTAGGTCAATAATGGCATGACTGTGGTAATTACATTAGAACACTGATCCTTTCTATCTTTTTAAATGAGGCATTTATTTTCCAACACACAGTTTCCAGCTGCAGCTTTGAGGCTGTTCCTTGGTGAAGGACACTGTCAGACACTTTCATAATAACTATTCAGAATTGGAGGAAAGAAGAATATTCAAGGGGAAAAAAACAAGCAAACAAAGAGAAAATTAAAAGTCCACACAGAGGACCAGGACCAAAATTTAATACCTTCTCACTGGGAGGCCATGCTAACCACCTGGTAGCAAATTAATATTTACCACCATGTTATATAATGACGTAATTCAACATCTCAGTATGCAGAATATACAGAATTTAAGCATTACATCCATTATTCACCGCATGGGAATTAAAAATAGCAGAATATGTTCACAGCAAATCAAAGTATACAGTGGCTGATTAAATCATATATGAGATGCCTCCGAATTTACAGTGAACACTGTGCATCATCTCCCAGTCAGCAGACTGTCAGCAGTTTGATTCAAACACAAATCTGACTGAAACACAAATCTTCTCCCTGTCTGGCTCAGGCATGCTTGTCGGATTTTGTGGGGTTTTCTTGCTAAAACGGCATT
>JAPZDZ010000011.1:14270496-14305439 GCA_029783805.1 Acanthurus tennentii
GAAAGAAGAATATTCAAGGGGAAAAAAACAAGCAAACAAAGAGAAAATTAAAAGTCCACACAGAGGACCAGGACCAAGATTTTAATACCTTCTCACTGGGAAGCCATGCTAACCACCTGGTTGCAAATTAATATTTACCACCATGTTATATAATGACATAATTCAACATCTCAGTATGCAGAATATACAGAATTTAAGCATTACATCCATTATTCACCGCATGGGCATTAAAAATAGCAGAATATGTTCACAGCAAATCAAAGTATACAGTGGCTGATTAAATCATATATGAGATGCCTCTGAATTTACAGTGAACACTGTGCATCATCTCCCAGTCAGCAGACTGTCAGCAGTTTGATTCAAACACAAATCTGATTGAAACACAAATCTTCTCCCTGTCTGGCTCAGGCATGCTTGTCGGATTTTGTGGGGTTTTCTTGCTAAAACGGCATTTCGGCGTAGCAAATAGGCCCGCTGTGGGCTGATTTGTGATACTTTATTCTTAGTTCAAACACTTAGGATCCGCTCGCGTTTCTCGCCTTTTGTGTAAAGAACAACATATAAGACTGAACGAAATAATCCTTGCACTTTTTAATGGTTTACTGTTACTCCAAAATTAGGAGAGGACTGTTAATGAAGTGAGAGCCAGGTTGGCACAGGGCTGACTGAACTGAACGTAGTTGAGAAAACAAATTATTCATGTTAAGAGACTCAATCAATATGTGTTTCCAGTGCCTCTGTCATTCTGATGGAAGGCAACAAGTGTGTCACCCACTGAAGTGTTACAGAATTAATTAAATTGGGAATATTTTGGTGTATAATGTCCCGCATATGGATTGAATTTGTAGTGGCATCTCATTTAAAGCCAATTAAGTTAATACAAATATGCAAACAAAGAACTGTATCTGTGTGGCGTCTTTGGTCTGGATGTTGCATG
The DNA here is from genome assembly GCA_029783805.1 of Acanthurus tennentii. NCBI lineage: Eukaryota > Metazoa > Chordata > Actinopteri > Acanthuriformes > Acanthuridae > Acanthurus > Acanthurus tennentii. Next base: position 14,271,434 of record JAPZDZ010000011.1, read on the forward strand.
TCTGTAAGAAGACGGCAGTAAAATCAATGAGACAAAGAAATGGGGCTTTTCTTTATTTTCTTTTTTCAATCTGACTTGGCTGCCAGATGTCAGCTGAGCTCAAATCAAAAGAGTTATTTTCAACACATTTGGTCTTGCTCGCATCTCCATCAGCTGATAAATGCCGTCTGATACACAATCACCCCAAAGCCTAATTTAATTACCCCCCGACATTTCCTTGATTGTGTTTGACTTAGTGCAAAGAGAGCCCAGAGGGAGCAGCATAAAGACCTGTTTTGCTTTACAACTGGATTTCACATTATTACAGTTGTTTTGGTTCATCACGAAAATCTAATTAGTTCACATGTCCTTTGGCAAGTCTTTTCTTTTTTATATACTGGCAGAAAAGCCTACGAAGATTCCCTGGATGTTCTCCTTAACCCCGCTCCTTTTACGAAACCACTAGAGTTTTGAGAAACAGTTGCCGTAATTGTCCTCGCTGCCTCAACCTCCACCTCCTGTCAACCCCCTTTTCTCCTTCTCCCCTCCCTCATGCATCCCCATGCTCGCCATCTCTGTCACCCCAACTCCCCTAAAAGAGGATCAGGAGAGAGGCCCCCTCCAATTTCTCTCTACCTCTAATAGGCACTTCCTTCTGTTACATGATCACCGGGTGTCAAGATTAAAGAATGGCTACTGCTTCCCAGGGCAGACATAGATAGGAGACAGAGAAAATAGCACTCCATAATTACTGATAAATCGAGCACACTGCCTTCTCTCCTTCCACTTCCTCCCCATCCACCTGGCCCTGATGTCAATGTGAGGGGCTGAGCAAGTTAAGCCGAGAAGAAAGTTGACCACGCCAGCCACTTTTTTTTTTTTTTCTCTGCACTGCTGATATTGCAGTTAAGTTCGAGCAATTCAGGGCCAATTGACTGACTTGGAGCTTTTATTCACCTTCCAATCGTCTCCTCTTTTTAAAGTGCAACTCGCAGTCCCAGATTCACAGAAGGGCAGCTACAGCAAGAGCACAGTGGCAAAACTATACCATATTATAGTCTCTATTTAACACCATTGAGCCGCAGTTACAAACACAAACCACAAGTCTTGCCTCCAGGTCTCCGACGGGGTTGTGACCTACACAGGATGATGGATGTACAACAGAGCAAGCATCCCTTTCCACTGAACACCACACATGTGCAGTGTAAGGGATAGCGGCTGGCATCGGTGGTAAAGAATGGCCAGCTGGTTGGGTCTCCTCCCTCTGCCAGGCAGTCGCAATAGGTTGCCAGGTGGCAACCCACTGCCATTGTTTATTAGCAATCCCAACAGCCCCCATGAAAACCAAAGTAGAGGCAAATGGAGTCCAACAGTGCATGAAAGCCTCTGCTGCAGGGAGACTGTTTTGTTCTACCCTGTCACATAGAAGAATTTGAATGTTTAGTTGAGTCGGCAAGCAACCAGGCGGTAATGAGGCATTACCACAAGCAGTCTACCTATGAAATGAGGTTAATATAGAATGCAATACATGTGCGCGAGAAATCTGCAGTTTAGATGCCGAAGATGAGCTAGATTAGGCCCAATACACAGGCCATGTGTACTGTATCTAGTGTGTTAGCCTGATTATCAGACTGAGCGGTTGTTTAGTTTCATATGATTTATTTAGCGGGATATTGTGGTTCCAGGGAGGGAGGATTGTTTAACATGATTATTAATGATACTGACCTATGTTAAAAATTGAAAAAAAAAAACATTGGTATTAGTCAGGTTCATGATCTTTTCTGTGTGTGTTAACTCTTTTTTTGACCAATGAATTACACTCAAAATAATAGTGTGGGAGGTAAAAAGAGTCTGTAACCATAACTGTACAAAAAGTTACAGAGGGAACAGCTGAAGACTTTTCCTTCTTTTATGGTAGGTGGTGGTGCATTATTCAATCTGTATCAAAGATAGAGAGGCTATGGATTCAAGTGGCACTGTATTATTTACAAGACATTATGTATACATATTTATATTGTGTCAGTAATGCAAATATGATATGCATATACACATTTTTAAATAGGTTACGTTATCATTAACACAGCGGATTTCCAGTTGCTGCTGAACAAGTTTAAAGTGAAGTTAACATTTCACACATTTTCACTGGAAAGCTAGCTAGTTAGCCATGCAGGAAACGTCCAGGCTTAATAAAGGTTGGAAAAGGTTTTTCAGAGTTCTGAAACCAGAATGTGTGTCATTTTGTGGGCTGAATTGGAAATGAGCACATAAGTAAGTGCAGAAAAAACTACCACAGTAAATTATCTTAAATTAGTATTATACAGCATAACATCAAATATATTAACTAATAAACTAAAATTAATGCCATATGACATTAAAAAGTACATCCAAGAGTGTAATTAGGTGACAAAAGAACTGACTTTGATAATTTATAATCCAATATGAAGATGCATAAATGACTCTGAATAGAGCAGCAGCCATCTCAGAGAATATTTCTACTCATAAACACTTTGATCAAAGTATGAAGGACTTTAATGGGCGGAGGAAATAAAAAAAATATCATTAAGCAAAGTGATTAAGATTGAAAAATCTGGCATTAAATCCCCAATGTGCCCCATAATTTTTCAAATAGATGAACAAGTTTCAACATTTTGTCTATTTTTACTAGTTCTCTGGCCACGGTTCCATCTTTACTCTTAAATATGCAACGCTTGATCCTCTTTTCGGAAACCATGCTGACAGTTGACCTAACCCTCTTTCCTTCAGACTATGAGCGCTTTTGTAGATTGACTTTTTTCATCTAGGATTAAAAAAAAAAAAAAATTAATAACACAGCTGGTATTCCTTATGGATGGGAATAATATCTTTGCTCTTTAAATACTCTAAAATAAAGCTGGGATATTTCAAGGAGAAGGCTCTTTGGATTGTCCCAAAACTGCAGGGTTCTTATTTTATCTGGAATAAAATGATCATAACAGTATTTTATTTGGGAATGATCATAAAAGTTAGAATTTGTGAATATTACTGTAGCTTTCCAGTAGATTTCTTCATTATGGTTGATCTGAGAGACATAGTTCCTTCTGCTTCACTGTTTTTCAGGCAACATATGCTTGCCTGTTTCATCTTCAGTGGACATTACATGTGGGGGTTTGGCAGGCTTCAGTTTGAATCGTGGCTTTTTTGAGTTTTCTAATCCCAGTTCACTTCCCTTACAGCTGAAAAACACGTCTATGAAGTAGCAAGTGTTTAATTTTAACTTACTTGGAGACACAATAGCGAGACCAAAGCCCACATCCACCCATCTCCACATTTATTTCCTGCAAGCTTCATAACCACTCCATTATTTAACCATCTTAAGAATACTGTTGCTATCATTATGATTAGTTTGCATGCACACATCAATTTTTAATTCAACTATAATCATTAACACTGATTCTCAAGCATTTCCTCAGACAGAGGCTACTCAGAGGCCACAAGGTAACTGCAACACTAGAGGCCAGGGACTTATATTTTATTTATTGTCTTTTAATCATATTCTTTATCCTGTGGCAAATCTGTTTTATATTCAATAATGTCCAGAACAATATTACAGCCCTAAGGTGTGATTTTTCTTTTTTAAAAATTCATTATCCCTGTTAAACTGATGGTTTTTGTATGCTAGCCTGATACACGTTTTCTTCACGCAGTTTGCACTTTGCATCATAATTATTCCATTCCAACATTACTTTGTTCTCATGTTTACTTAGAGTCTGCCGTAGTCATTTCATTTGTATGGGATGAGCTACAAGGATCCAGAGGCTCCACAGGAGTCAGCAGCTCAACATCTGGTAATGCTTAAATCTGGGTTTTAATTTAAAGATTAAAAAAAAAATAATGTAGCTTTGTGTTGTTGCACAACTCGACTATTCAGACTGTTGTTTTCATCCGACAAAGGGTTTGTAAGGTCCCAACTCACATGGAACTACACACAAATATGCAGATTAATACACACAAATCTGCACTCATTCCAGATCAAGTGGATTTATGCACTCGCACCACACACAGACATGAACAAATGTGGACCCACACACACACTACATTTGGGAATCTGTTATTCTTTGCAGATTCTGCTGTGCTCTGAACACACGTTATAAAACCAATCCGAACTAAGAAATGACTCTTTTGCTGATTGATTTCAACTTCCTCTGACCCTCCAAGGGTGACCAGATGAGAATGGGGGGAAATTAGGGACATAGGAGCTAGCGTTAGCGTAGCATAACCTATCTAAGCCAACCTAAGTACCTGTCACATTTTTCTGCAGGATGCAAATGTTACACTGCTCTCTCTGTGAATGCCTACCTGCAGCACCACTGAACTGAAGCCTATAGCTGATTCAATTCCAGCAGGTTTATATGCTATGCTGCAGTTTCTGCTGTAGCTAATGGCAGGCATGAACAGTGTCCATATTTGCAAGCAACAACAAAAGAATGTTTGAGTCGATCAGTAGGCCTGTGTGCTGTTTAATTAGGCTTTAACTTATTAACTTGGGGTTATTCATTCTTTCAGATAGGATTCAGAGTCCAAGTCAACTCGAGACATCACAAACAAGTAGTCATAAAAAATCCAATACAGCAGGGACTTCACATCAGCTGAAAAGACAGGTCATTATAAAACTCTGTTAGTATTTCTTTCTCATCATTCATTCATTGAGTAAATTAAAAAATAATGACCGTATGAATGATAAGTAGAAATTAAGCTGGGCAAATGCGAGAACACCAGTCAAAGATCTGGCGAAAGGTTATGAGAGTTACCATGGCAACAGCCCTGCAGGCAGTGCCAAATGATCACAAATATGGATGGATCTCCAGTCAGTCAACGTTTCCTCGGGGCTACATGTGACAGGATGCAGAGCTTGACCAGTAAAGCTCACATACAGCAAAGGAATGTAAAACTCACTAATGGTTCATCCGTCGGGACATGTAGGATTGACGTTAGTGAACATGAAGGGATCTATGTTTAGAATTCTAATTAATTTACACGAGTGTGCTGTCGTGGCAGACTTTAAGCCCCAGCCACTCAAAAAGGTGCCCAAAGCGCACGCATACACAGGCACAGGCAAGGTCAGGTACATAAAATCTATAGGTTGGTGCTTTTGTGAAAGTGCTGTGTCAGGTCGTTCACGTGCTACTTCTGGAGTCGGTGGCACAATGCCTTTCACAGCACTAAAGTTGTTGCAGAAAAAAAAAAGAATTCTGCGGTAATTAAGTGTGTCTTCTACAATTTATGTCCATTTTACTGTAGCAGATACATTTACAGGGGAAACAGGTTACTGCCTGGATTAGACAAATTGTCGAGAACTCTGTTTTGCTCTAAATATGCCTGATATCCCAATATCCATTCACTACTGTCTGCATTTTCAACTTAACTTCAGTTATATACAATTAGCACCTAAAGTTTGACACTCAATACTGATACCATGAAATATAAGAATATAAAGGGTTGAAAATCTATAGAAACTCAGCCAGGGGCCAAAGCCCTTTTTAATCTTTATCTACCTGTATGAATGTAAAGTGGTGACTTTCTTTGCATTCCAAAATTAATGTGTGGTGACATTGACTGCCTGTTATTAGTAATGACATGATATTACTGTATGATATGACAATGCTATGTTTAATTTATAGTGAGGTTAAGGCAAAAACCTACAAGTTTCAGGAAACATCCGGGTCAAAATAATGTTCATAACCCTGTACCTGAATGTTTATCAGTCATTTTCAATCATTTAGTGGGAGACAATTATATTAAAAAAAAATATTAAAGCTAAGTGATAAAGTCAAGGTCAGCTTGATAGTACCACTACACTCATATTTGTTTATTTTGCCCATAAATCATATTCATTTATTTATTTTAGCCTCATATTTTTTCTCTCTGCAGTGGCTTGCAGTCATCTCATAGGGGCTCGTCCCCAAGTCTGACAACCACTGGGTTACTGGGTTGTTCTTCTTGGACGACAATCTGCTTTTTCAGACCTTAGGGAAAACTGCGTGTCTGAAAGGAGCTTTATACAGTTCAGTAAAGGAAGGAATTTACATAATTTGTCGCTGCAGCCTGTAATCAGTACCACGGTTCATGCTCATTTTACAATTAGATTATAAGTGAGGCCACAAATTGCCACTTATAGACTTGTTTAGCCTCCCTCCATACGTGTGAAGTGCCCTTGGGCTCCTTGGAAGGCATTATATAAATACAAGTAATTATAATAACAATGATAACAATAATTATTATATATAAATTATCATTATTATTATTATTATTATTATTATTATTATTATTATTAAAGTTCAGATCATGCATGCTAATGCTAGCAGCATACCTTCAATTAATTAGACAAGAAGAGCTTAAATTGTTGAGTTATTGTCTCTGTTTAGCTGCTTGCCAAGTAAAAAAGCTTTTATGGCACCGCACAACAGTATCTCACTCCAATCTGAATATTCAAATGTGATCAGTCATTTGCTGCATTGTAGGTTGCTGCTGCCCTGAGCTGCAATGTAGGTCACTGATGCTGAGAGCCACTGGCCTCAGCCGACGGTGCTTTGACTCACCAGCATCACATCGGTCATGGGTCACTCTGTGAATCCCCCTCCCACTCCCTAACAACTGTTCCTCTGTTTAATTTTTCAAAACTGAGACATGCACATATTGAAAGTAGAGGCTTCTTATCTCCACCCAAGCATAATACCATAAATCCCAGACTATTTCAAATGTTTTAGCAAATGTTTTTCTTTTCTTAAGGAATAATTGGGGGAACCTAAAAATGTTCCTGTAGGGAGTGCTTCTTGCTTGCAAGTCAGCACTAGGAAGATTGGAAAAGATTAAAACCTTCTTTGTGAGAGGCCTAATTAAAATTTTTCAGAAAGATTATCATCCCATAATTGCTCACATCTTAAAATGAAGCTCTTTACACAGGCAGCCACTTAGCTGACTCATAGAAATAAGTAATGCTTTAGATTTGTTTAAAAACTTGGAAGTCCGGGAATCGGCATGTTTTTTGAATCCATTCCAGCACACACTGAAAAGTCAATTATGCAAAGTCCAGCTGCTTGTTTCAAAAAAGGAAGTGTAAAAATCGTGGATGAATCTGTTGAAAGATTACAGTTTTATTAAATATAACTGGGACCGTTTCACATGCAAATAAATACGTATAAAATAAAATTTTTGTTTGACTATCTTCAAAATAGTTAGACTGAAATATGCAAATGCACTGAAAGATTAAAAACATCATTGGTGGTCCATTCATAAAACAATCTTTGTTCTAGACAGTTCAAACCTCCATGTTCATAATTCATTGAAAAAGTGCTGAAGCAAGTCTGTGGCTCTAGTGCACTTGAACATGGTCATCAACATGACCACACTTTGCTCTTTTTTTATTGCCAATCAAATCTGATCCTCTTATTCCTTTTTAAAAGCTTAAAGTGTGCTCCCCGTTATAACACACTGACAGTTATACGGAGAAGTTCAAACCAACTACTTAATGAGATGGGCTCAATTTTTTCATGATGCAAAATTATCATTTCAGTCTTGTCTGCCCATAATGACCCACATCATTTATAGAAAACAAAGCATGACACAGCACGGTTCAAACGTAATGTGGGAAAAAATGTACAGGGAAACAACAAGACAATGCCAAAAGCTACAGTCAGTGGGTGAATGGGTAATTTTGCATTCATACAATAATGCACACATGACTAAGACAATGAGTTAAGGTAGCAAGTGATAGAATCGACAATATTATATTAAACATAGAGTTTTATTCTGACAGCTCAAGTACTGCGTTTGATATTTCAGTGTTTTTCTTGAGCGATATCAACAAATAATCCATTTTTGATCTGCCTCTTTCTAACTCAAAACTTTGGGGGGAAAAAGGAAACACATGCCAATGATACAACTTGGGAAACTTTGTGATTTACTGGCATTATATAGTTACCATCCTGAAAATCATTGGATCTTTTTGTCAGTGTGTAGCCAAGAAATCACTGCCGGTGCAGAGGCAACTGCTCCGTACAACCTAGAAGCTGTGAGCAACACAAAAACACTGAGCTAGAAGGCATGAGGCTAGAAGGAAATCATTCCCACAAGGTGCCCTGAGTGGATTGGGTTTATGTATTATTGTGCTGACAGGATGTGTTTTTATTCACACACACTGCCACACTGCAGCAAATCTGGTCAACTGCTAAAACTAGAAAAATAAAGTTAAAAGTACCTTGACCTCTGCAGTGTCATGACCGATGATGTTTATATGCAACTTATAAACAATGTTCATTCGCAAATGCAGGAAGTAATACGACAATTACGAAGCAAAAGTGAAAGCTGAGGTGTTTGATGGATGTACAAAAGAAGAGGGTTAGTTAACATTTGTCAAATCTAACCACAAATAGGATTCCTCAAAATCTCAACAAAACCATTTTTAGATGCCAAACCACAACCAACTTTATTTTTTAATTGGTTGAGTTTTAAAAAATTTTATCTAACAACAACTAATTCACTGATTTACACCATGGAGTTCAATATTAACCCTCTTAGCTCCATTTTGGTCTCCACACATTTCCATTTTTTAAAGAAAATGTCTGTTTTTAGCTGCTAAATGTGCCAGTATGTTCATCAATAACTTTCAGACTGAGTCTGTCTGCCAAGTACTTTTCTTTCTGCAAACAGCTGCCTGCTGCATCTGTGATGATGCATCTGCAAGCAGCAAGAGTGAATAAGAAAAGTTTCATGTTCCAAAGCAAAAACAATGTGCTCCTTTTCATAGAAATTCAAACAGAAGCAAAACTTTTCACATGATGCACACTCATCTGATCCACTGTTAATATGCATAATTGATGAAAGTATAGCTTTTTACAATCCCGTAATTATGTTTTATAGCTACAAGTGATTTCATTGAATGAAGTATATGTTCAATATGCTGTAAAAATGTTAGATATATATGTTATACAGATATTTAGGATACAATCCACCCAGCATTAAAATGCTCTAAATATCCATATCCATGCATGACATGACTATGTGCAAATTAACAAACAGATAATGGTGAAACAGAAAATCGCCACAACAAAATTGCCAATTGCTAAATCCTGGTCACAGCTGCATTTCTGAGAGGACTATATTTTGTTTAAAATACCTCAGACACATCTACTAGACTGGACCAGATCAAATTATATTGCTGGAGGGAACATGGGAGGCAACAGTGAAGCAAATTAAGTTAAAGGTTCTATGTGTAATAGCCGGCCAGTGCAGACCTCTACTATTCAGTGATGTGAAAAGACCACAGCACATCAAAACATCTCTCTCCCTCTCTTGCTCGCAGGAAAACTGGGCAGAAAATTCAAACAAATTTACAACCAGAGCCATAACCAAGTCAGCAAAGACCAAGGTGGTGTCAAGCAAGATAAATAACTGGAGTTATTACTGTGTTGTCAGAGTTATCATATTTTTAAGGAGTAAAAACTGAGCTCCGTGGCAGTGCTTAATGACTCAGGGGTCGGATTTGTAAAGACTCAATTTAGCATCTTCTTTTTTTCTGCCCAGTGTCTTAAACCTGGAACCAGCAAACGTAAGGTCAAGATGCATAGTTTAAAGAGGACTGTGTGTGTTAATCAAAAATGCAAGGTCTGTTTCAGCATATTTAAAAACATCTTCATCTTCAGCATCCTCAGTAAGGAGGATATTTTTCTTATTTCAGTGAAAAATAGTCAACAATCACTGCTGATACAAACCAGGCAATTACACCAATAACATCAAGGTCATCAGGTGATATTGTTTTCTTCGTCTGACCGATGTTAACCTGAAAACTCATGAAAATATTAACAAAAAATTATATATTCAAGTGCAAAACTCCGTGACTGCAGTTCCTGCAAATAAACTTAATATTTAATGACTTTATTTTTACACAACATCATAGCAGGTTCATCAGCAGTCAGGAAGTAAGCCACAATAGGCTTAGCTTTCAGGAACTGAGAGTGCATATATTTGTCCAATAAATAATGGATTTCTGTTTGCTTGCTAACTTTTAGTGTCCAATTTATTTCTTGATTATATGATAAAATGGTGCTCATGTTCTCTGACAAACATTCAGACTGTGGTCTCCCACTGTGAAGGAAGAGAGGGAGAGAAAGAGAGAGGGAGAGAGACGTACAGAGGGACCGGACAAAGGCCACTGCATTCAAATGAAGAACTGCGTGAATTGAATGCCTAAATAGTTTGATAACAATACAACTGTCGCTGTTTTGAGGATGTTGAGGATTTTTTCCGAGCCTGCTTTCAGCTCCCCTGAGGCTTCGCACAAATTCTGCAGCCCCAGTGGCTGACAAAGATGGCAAAGAACAGTAGATCCAACTATGAATTTCAAAATGGCCCTTTAGAAAACCATGTTTGCCTTCTCAGGCGGTGTTTAATTGTTTTTTCTGCAGTGCACTGCGCATGAGGGTGAGAGGGTATCAATCTAAAAGAGCGTTCAAATGAAGGGCCATTGTTAAAAAACTTAAATAAAATTCCCTACTTGAATTGTTAATCAAGGCTTAACGTGGTTTAAATTTTATGGCGTGCTAGACTACAATTAACCACTTGTGATCAGCGACTTACCCTTTAATTAGGCGCCTGTGGGGTGAGAACTCTCTTTCCAACATCATGCTGTACAAGAACAGAGAGACCCACACAATCTTATGGGACTGATAGCGGCAGCGCATAGGTCACACGGCCCCTAGTGGAGGTCAAATGATTCAGATGCCTCTCTCAAATATTGCAAAGCTCACAAGCATTTCTGTGAGATTTTGTCACATGTCATTATGTGCCCCTGTTGTTTTGTTTCTTGATAGAAACAGATTTTTTTTTTTTTTTTTGACAAACCTCTTGGGAGGCAGCCTTCTGGCCACTACAGCTGCAGCCAGCACCCACATAAAAACAATGCCGTGCCAATGCAGGAATACAAAGAGTGAGGCAGAGAGGGAAAGAGAGTGAGGGAGAGAGAGTGAGAGAGAGAGTGCGAGATAGAGAGAGAGCTGCTGGGTTCTGCCAGAACAAGACAGGCACTGTTTCATGTCCACCACAAAGACAGGCTGCAATTATTGTCCTTATCTTTACCCAAGATGCTATGCATACCGCAGCTCTGTTTGGATGCATGAATATCTATCACCCCTTCCTACCAATTATGCTTGAAGGTGTTTGACTCCGCTTTTTAAGAATCACAACCCCACATTTTGCAAAATAGTATAAAGTAAGTTTCCTTGCCAAGGTCTGTAACAGGACCTATGCTTCTGAATGTTCCCTCTTCAGTCCTTGAAAACATCATCAACATTGGGTCATCTAAAGCCATGACACAAATATAGCTTTAAGCTACTGCTGGCATTTTCATTTTGGCAATGTGATGTGGAATGCTTTCCCTCTGAAAATGATTACATGTTGCCAGCGTTTTTGCCATTGAAAAGGCCACCAGATTGAATGAGGCATACTGAATAAGGCAGCTTTTCTTCTGCAATTTCCGCTGCCAGTGCAATTTTCCGCGCTGCACTTGGAGCAGAAGACAGAACAATATTACAGGATGTATTGACTTGCTGTCAATATAATATTTATTTCAAATATTAAAGCTTAAATAAAGTTCACATTTGGTATGCAGGGTTACTCAAAGCCAGGCATCCCACACACACACAGCATTTCGACCTGCTCTTTAAAGGCTAAGCAACACAGCCTTTCAGCCAGATTGTAATATTTTATTGTTCATTGTGGCCCGTTTATGTTTTCTGACATCAGAGTGATTATTGTGCACTCCAAAACTGGCAATCACGAATGCATAGAGTGCATTTTGCAAGTGCAAATGAATGTAACTGATGAGGCCCACTTTCCAGACAGACACTAGAAAAACAAAACAAGAATTGCAGTGGCAGTCATGGAAGTGCAGATAAATGCTTCCGGACCAATTTCAAACAGAAGCCACTTCTCTAATTTCATAGAGTTGGTATCAGTCTCATACACAGTTATCTTGCCTTTAAGCCACATAATGACACCTAGAGTAAAAGAGCATGAGCTCCCCTCGCAGTTAGTCTGTGGAACAGCAATCAAAGCAACTTGAGGGAGCACGGAACGCCAACTTTGCCTCAGTAGTGACAAACACACATGCACACAAACAACAAAACAAGCATGTACGTGCTTGCACCCGCGCGCGCGCGCTCTCTCATGCGTTCGGTGCCACGTACGACCACGACCGCGACCGGCACGTACACACAAACACAGATCCAGCGGACTATCTGCTTTCACAGAATTCATTACTGGCAGTCATTCATCCGTAACATGGAATTTACAGAGAGAAATAAATAATGTGATGGGGGAAAAAAATAAATAAATAAAAACAACAACAGGAAACACGACCGCAACTTCAATATCCCATATCCAGGCTGGGTTGACAGTCACTTTTAGTTTAATGGATAACGCAGTTTCCGGGATGAATTGATCAACATGGATGTAAAAAGCCACGACTGGACTGCAAACGGAATTAGCTCGAATACAAATATTGATGTCGACTGCACAGTGATTTTTGTAGGCCTGCAAATACACCTTCACTCTGAATGTTGCCCCCAGTGCTGCCATTCACTGAAGTCGCGGCAGGTCTGCATATTATGCTAACCGCAAATTCTGAGATCATTGTTTCTCCCAATGTTTTTTTTTCTTTCTTTTTTTTTTTTTTAGGGGAGGGGGGGTCGCTCCTTTATGTCCGCACTTCTGCAGCATCACCTCAGGAAGACGCCGCTTCACAACGTGCAGAATGAACGCAGTCGAGTGACACATAATCGAGAGAATAACTCATTTGCATACTGTTAGAGATGATGTATTTATGAGATTTTTTTAAGAGTCAATTTATTTTTGTATCCCTTCTCTAACAGCCCCTGTAACGCTCCGTCGACATGAAGTCCGGGCGGAGCTTGAAAAGGACTTGCAAACCCCGATTTTTTAAAAGGTAGCTTCACAGTCAGGAGACCAAATTACCTCCATCCCTGAAAAGGACACCGCCGGCCACCCCTGTAACATGCTGACCACGCAACATCGCCATAATTGTGCCACAATATAGCCCTGCCTACCAGACCACTACCTCGTGGTCAGTGATGGACAGAGATAAAAAAATATATATATACACATAAGATACCCTCATATTATGTTAGAGGTCCGAGCCGGGATAGCGGCGTACTTACCTAAAACTGACTCTCCCCTCTTCGCTGTATTTGTGGTCCAAGATTTGTTAGTTCTCTGGCCAACAACTTCTGCTGGAGCATATGTATCCAGTGCTCATGCTGGTGGCTCAGTCGGTGATGTTGGATTGCGGATGATTTGGCAATCCTTTTCATGCTCAAGGGAAAAAAATCCTCCGTTTCGGCGTGGTCTCGGGCATTGGCGTGCAGAGGAATAAAGTAATGAAGTCCGTCAGGAGGGGAAAGGAGAAAAGGGAGCACTGGATGTGAGATTTATGCCGACGTGTTTGAAACTGTTCTGCTCTCTTTTTTTTTCTTTCCTCTCACCGTAGGAGCCGTTTGCGGGTGGAGAGGTGTGGGATGGATATCTAGGAAGGGAGGCTGGGATGCACAGACTGAGGGCGAGAAAGGGGAGGTACAAAGAATACAGTCTCATATTGTAGAGGACGTTCATGGCAGACAGTGAGGGGTGGGTCTGGACTGTATGAGGCTGAAGGCGAGGGAACTGAGGGTGGATGAGGATAAGAAGCCTTGTCGTGACTTTTTTTTTTTTTTTTTTGCTATCGACAGGTACATATTTACAAGGCTTAAAGCTGACCACCATAATAAGCTTGGTCGTTACTAATTTGAAAAAAGGAGATATTGGGAGAGTATAAGCATGGGGGGTTTCAGTGATTTAGAGATGAAAGATTTTGAGAAAACTCAAAAACTGCAACAAAGTGAAAAAAGCGATGAGTTGCACAGAAGGTGCCACTATGCCACGTGCAGGCTGTGTATTTTGCATAAAATACAACGTGACTGCATGACTGTGTTAATGTAAACTTGGGATGACTCACATTGAAAATCTTTCCTTCTAAAAATTCCCCACCGGGCTCTGTGCAGTCTCTGTAAGTTTACCTCAGAGTGAAACACCGGTGGTTTCTGTCCATGGTGCTGAAACACATTTTGAGACTATTTCTGCTGGTTTTCTATCCAAATGGTGCTGAAGCATGATTTCAGAGTATAACTCCTGTAGTTGCTGTCCATGGTGCTGAAGCAGAACGAGCGTTAAATGCTAATGGATCTGTCCATGGTGCTGAAAAGCAACTTCAGATGTGACGGCTATTGGATGTTTTGTATATCAATGATTTAAGGTTACTGTGAATGTGTCAGCTGATGTTCATTACAGACAAATACAGATCATATACTTCACTTTTTTGAAGACTAGCTGTGTTTTTATATGTTTTTTGGGAAGTATGTGAGATTTTAATGACTTCATTAGATGTTCACAATCTACAATTACACAAAATATAACATCAAGATAAGTTTTTAATGTTTGGTTGGTCTTTTCTCCTCCAACGGTCCATATTCTTTCAGACCAAACATATAATTACAATAATTATGGGGAGGTAGGTCAAATTAGTTAGGGTGTCTGGTTTGCACTGGTGGTTTAAGGACATCTTTTCGGACATCTGTTCTTATTCAAGTCATGCATGTATGATGCAATAATAATCTCAATTGTTATAATTGAGCACTTATACATGCACATTATATGGGTAACTGGCTTATTTTTAACCATATATGAATCAGACGTTCATCATTAAATGTTGCCTAGAGATGTGGTTCCTACCAGATTGTTAGTGGCTCCATCATTACAAACTACTTGCACAACTTCAGGATGAGTTTGTTAGGTGGCAGTAATATAACAGCATTTTCTCCCTTAGTTGCAGGTTTAAATGACTAAAGTCCACAAACAAGAAATCTGAAGCCTTAATAGAGCCCCAGAAACTTATGTTCCTGTGGAAGTAAAAGTACTTCCATTGTTTAGGAGTGAAGTTGTTGTTGCAACGCTTTACAGCTTTTCTTGTGTTACTGCAGTTAACTTTTTTTAAAAAGCATGACAATACATCTTAAGAGAATGTTTAAATTCTTTTATTCATTTTTTGTGTTATTGGTGTTATTGGCTCCCTTTAGAACAATTAATGAACAATTAACTTCAAAATAAAGTACTAATACATCAACTCGTACTATAACTAGTAATATTAATAAAACTATAAGTTAGAGTTCAGGTGAGGAGGTACGAATATGCTCTGAAGAAATCTGTTGTATTACACCTTAGCATGTAAAATGGTGAATAAGAGCGCATGCCGTCCATTATTAATAAATATCTTTTGACAAGTTGTATAAGAAATTCCTCACAGGTACTCATTTATTTTATGGCTCTGAGTTTAATCCCAGCACCACCTGTTCTTTCTTTTGATACTAGACACTCAAGATAATATATTCCCCAGCTGTGCTTTACTGTAGAACTTTAATAAAATGTGTAAATGATACAATAACTTAATATCAAGCTGGTAGCATAGCAGCTTAAACTTTGCTCTCTTTCATTTTTAGTAAGATTAGCAAAAGTTGAGGGAAAAATGTAAGGTTCCTTTTGGGCAGTTTTAAGACCATACATTGATTAAATGACATGACACAGTATATTGGATAAATCAGACAGGGATTGTGTTTCTTTAATTTAGCTGAACTCTTTAATGTCAAATTCGGGTCTGCCCTTTCTCCCAAAAAAATTAATGGTTTCAGAAATGTGGTTCAGAGGCATAATGCTGCATTGACCAACATGATACGATATAATTAAAAGCACATGCTGTATATCACAGTTTTATAGATTCCAGTGCACACCAACAAATTACTTAGCATCACAAGTTGTCAAAGGGATTTTAATGGAACTCAATATGAGCTTGCCATTACTATCTAATTGGCCATCATCTCATGAGTATATGCGACGGCACCCATGAGTTATATGTTCATTTCAAATCTTTAATGTGGCTCAAAGTCTAAACATGTAGAAATAATCACTTCTTCTTTCTTTCTTTTTTTTTAGAATTGATTTTAACACCACCACTACATCTATTGTGGTCACGGACAGCTTTGCAACTCACTGGCTCTCCAGCGGTCTCCACTCGCAGTCGAGTGTTTGAAGCATCCACCAACAGGCAAAGAACTCTGCAGGACCAGCATTCCAGAGAACTCAATGAGGCTAAATGGATAAATGGAGCCATTACAAAGTCATTAGCCTGGAAGTGGCGGTGACACGTGACAAGCTTGCCTTTGCAATAGCAGACATAAAATACTCCAGGGATCATTGAAGTTGTTACATTTCATAATTCTATTAGTCAGCTTTATAGCTTTTAATTTGAAACTTCCATTTAACTTCATTCATTAGGATATTCCTGGACTTACTATCACTAAGAAAAATTAATGTTCACTGATACCTTTATTAAATGACATGAATCTTAGCATTTTAATATTCTTGTGCTGTTCTGCAAATACAGTGTATTTGGCTTTACACTATATTGTAAGTTTACAAGTCAATGTCAAGCTATATATGATATAAAAGCCACATTCAAAGAAGAAACTGCATGTTTGCAGGCTGAAAATGTTCATAATTACCTCAACAAGTGCACTGAGGCAGAGTTTTTCCATGTGTAACTGAGCCTGGTTCTGAAGTCATGGGGATAAAACAAAAACACGGGGTCTTATGAGCATGCTGGTCATGAGTGCCACAGTGAACCATCAGTACCACTGTTGCAATGGTTACGCCTGTCTGAAGCAATGTGTGGCGCTTGCGTCTGTGTGTGCGTGTGTGCGGTTAGGTGATGACAAGCAGGGTGTTGGTAGGATGCTAATTTTAAATTTCCCAATCTCTCATGGAGAACTGCTGGTGAGAAACTGTTGGCAAGCTAAAAAGAAAGAAAGGGATTAAAAGCAGAGGCAAATAGACTGAAAAGAAAAGAGGGGGGAAAATAACAAGGGAGGAAAGTCTATTAATCATTTGAAAATGTGATTTGAAGTTCATTGTGTACCGCACAAAATAGCCTGTATTTCAAGGCCACTGAACCCTTTTTGAAAAGTAAATACAGACTAAGAGGCTCACGATCTTCAATTTTGATTGTTTGTGCTTGTCAATTGTTGGACAGAGACCTGGTGAGCAAACAGACTTCCTGGGCATTTGGCATAGTGGGTATTAGAGATAAAATGAGGTGTTCTGTTGTTCTGACTCAACATCACCTTTCAGACAAATAAATTCAGGGAAAGTGTTCCCCAGGCAGAGCCGGCAGGAGGGCAGTTTTACAGATATATGAAGGTCTTATTGGTGATTCTGGGTGAAGACTGAAATCAAACTTTTGAAGTCCAACTTAAAGTAAACTGCAGTGGTATTTTCTGCCAAGGCATAAACTCTATACTTGCTCTATAAATAATGTGTCCTGTTAGCAGTGTCATCTAACTTTTTGAACCATATGTGAATGCTTAGATGAACATACAGGAGGTTTTTCTGTTCTTTCCACTTGAAAAAAAAAAGCCAAAATCCTGCCCGAAATGGTTGGATATCTGACAGTTTTTAAGGTGTTGAACAGCTTTACATCTCAACTGCAAATGTCAATATTGGTCAGTTTAAATGCCAAAAAGTCGTGCTCTTTGTTCTTCAGCACCCACAGTGCCAACAAACACTGTTTTGCCCTAAACTATAAGTGTTACATTTACTTTGTGTTTCAGTCTCCCCACCTGACCTCTCAGAGGCTTAAAGACAAATAAAATCTCTTATGTGCTTTAAAAAATAGACATTATGTAGAAACTATTCTAAAATTTCCTTTTCTTAAATTCAGAAAGATGTATTTGAACAGATATACATATACACTTAAACAGCTTTTGCATACTCTGAAGAATACTTAAATAAGTACAAAAATATATGTGTAAAGTCAACTTGGAGGAAGCGAGTGAATTCAACAGAGGTGAGAGCTTAGAAATAAACTTTAACTGTGCATGCGTGAAGTGTCTGATCTAACAAGACTTTCTATATTTATAGCATTATGTATCCAGAAAGTCTTAATAAGGTTGAGTTGTGCTCCTTATGATAACACCTTATTAGCCACATAGCCTACTTTGCAAATTATACAATGAACCTAATTTACTTACATCACCTTCCTTAATTAGCAGTTGTTAGGGGAATTAAGAAGCAATATGCTAACATGCATGCCATTCAACATCTCATTATTTGTTAGCCTGTGTTCCTTTGTGTCAAATTTTAACAAACTCTGCAACTCACACTCCCTCTGAAACATTGTCAAGTCAAAAATATACTTTCATTCTGTTCCCATTTTGACTCCATTATCCACATAACTCCAGTAATTGCCTTATTTAACACCAGTCCAGACACAATACCCTTGCAGGAGCTAAATATATGTGTACTGTAATGATCTCATATCTACCTCCTTGTTGGAAGCCATGGGCTGAATCTCCCTCCTAGCTGCCCACAAGACTGTTAGTGCTTGCTGGATTGACAACCTACTAATGGCTCATCTCTAAGGCTCAGGCCACAGAGATCTTTCTACCCGGTGTTAGTACACGCTGTTGCGGAAGCCTGTCACACTGTACCCAGACCTCTCCCTGCCAGGGCTATGAAGGAGAAGACAGATGTCCAAATAGCCAGCAGGTCCATCAGTCATGAGGATTTTTTTTTCTCTCGCAGGGCGAGAGAGGGAGGGTCAAGTGGGAGAAACACAGATGAATGAAGATGACACCATTCCAGCATCTCTGCTGCTCTAATGAAAAGCAAACTCATTTTCAGGAAGTTTTCTGGGTAATAAGACAGCCAGCCAGCCTGATCCAGACAACAACATTAAAAAGTATTACTTTTCTATTCAGGCCACCTCATGAATCTTCCATTTTTTTAAGACAAATCACAATTTTTTTGTGTTTCAGGAAATCAAAAACTTAATTCAGATTACACATTTTAACATGCTCCAAAGCCAAAATTACATAGAAAAATAAAAGCCATGCAGTAACTGTAAAAGAAAAAATGACCAAAAAAAAACTGAAATTCTTTTAATTTAAATGACAAAAGGTCATAAAATCATGTTTTTGTCACAGAAAACGGTTACAAATTACAATTTTAAAAAAAACATATTTATGATGTGACATTTCACACACAAACACAAATTATTGGAAACAGGAAGCAAATTGTCGTCCGTACCTGACTTCCTATTATGTCTTCTCAGAAACTAGCTAAAATAATGGATTATTATTACCATTCCTTACATTTAAAGTTACAGTCTTCTGAATGCATTGTGCTACAGTGTTAATATAGTAGTGATACACTGGACTGGACACTGGACATTAACTGGTTAAAACATCAATTTCACAGATGAATGACAGTATTCAAATTATACTTAAACTTGTCCTCATGGTCCTCTGATCTCTCTGACAAAAGGCAATGTTTCAAATGAGTGTGTGCCTCTTTTTTGTGATTTAAGCTCTACTACGTGAGATCACACATGAATAATTTGTGTACAGTGTGTTGGAAATACATTGATTTCAGATAAATGCAGCTTTTGTCTGTGACATATTTTTGTGAAATGTCCGTAACACCACACGCATATCAAACTGTATCATAAATGAGTTCTAGTACGGCGACAGAGTGGAATTATTGGACTCATAATGTCTTTGTAAAAGCTTCCTGAGGACATAATAATTTTGTGACTGAACTGTTAAGTACCCACTGTAACAAAATCACTGATGTCAGCTTGTTGGCTTGTTGTGAGCAATGCACAGAAAGTTTGAAGCTCGGTGACAAGGACCTTGAATGGGGCACAGTATATAATATGAGTGGAGTTCCAGGTAATCTCACCACATGTGGCAATGTTGCAGCCAGTGTGTGGGTGGCTGCTCAGCATGCAATAACCATATTTCTAATGGCCCATCTGGCACAAAGGCAAAAGACTGGGCACACTGCGGGTTCACACCATGTCATGAAGTTTAGCAAAGCATAAAAAAAAAACAAAAAAAAAAACAAGCCTCAGACTTTCCTCAAGAACATTCCTGAGTGCTGGGTGAGGTTCAACAATCTGCCAGTGTTTCTGAGTGACTTTGCTGAATTCTTAACAGAGAAGAGTACTTGACTACAGGAGTGTTGCCTCCGAGGCTTCACTTTCACCCAACCATCAAAATACTGTTTGGATCTATCATCACATCTGCTTTCTTTGGTAACTTCTGCTTAAGACTTTGTTTGTGAATTAAATTGCCTGAAATGCATAAAAACAAGATGTCAGCACAGGTTGTTTATACATTGTGCTGTTAATGCACTGCTGTAGTCAATTTTAATGGACTCTTGGCCATTCTTAGACCACAAAATACAACATATTTTATTTTAAAAATATATAGTAAAGTCTTAGATTTGAAACTTTGCAGAATTTCTTAAAAATCTTTTTTTTCTCTTGTTTTGTCTCCCTTTTTTTTTCAATGTGGTCTGTCAGTCCATTAGTTGGTCAGTCAGTCTACTACTTAGATCCTGAATGAAATATCTTTAAAAACAAATTAAAGCATGTTAGCAATGCTGATGTCAGCATTAGCTGAACCGATGCTGTGGCTGAGTTCAGCCTCACTGGCAACTATATTGTAAGTGGGTGTTCAGACAAGAAACAGCCTTGTATTAAACAACGCAAATGGTCGTGTTAGTGAAAGTGTGTTTCTTTAAGTATGGGTTAGAAGTGAGATACAATCCAGGGTGCCAGCTCTATAAATGTGATGGCCTTTCAGGTGCCAAAATCCTACTCAGTGGTTTATAATATTCAGAACAGGGTTTAGATCTCTTCAAAGTTAAGTTGAAGCGTGGTCTTTAAGAATATTTTTCTTCATACTCAAAGTTCTACAGATGTTACACTACAAGGTGTGGTGGCTTTAACCCATTTAGTGGGTAATAATTGATCAAATATTTTGCCTGAAGTTACACTTCCAGATTGGAGGTGAAGAAGGACAAGTAAAGACACAGGATATCAAACTGCAAGAGACCTCTAGAGACAAAACAAGACTGATAAAATAATATTGTTTCACCCACCGCAGAAACTGTAAAAAAAATATAGTAATAAACAATAAAACTAATAAATAATAGTTTATACTCAACTACAACATTGTTACAAAGAAAAATATGTGTAAGTATCACTTTGGTGCATCATAAAAGATGCAAAAGTAATGACCTATTCCACACATTGCAATGTTATAAGTATTGTAGTCAGTACAGATTTCTGCAGGTTGAATTAAGAGATAATTATAGAAACTGCATTCTTTATTACCTGTTGCTTAAAGCCAGTTGTTCATATGAGACACTAACCGTTATCACATAATTTTCTGTGGAAATATGGGCCAAATTAAGAAAGACTCTAACTCTCCCAACTGCTGACTAAGAGGACTTCTCCTTCCTTGCTCTCGGCAAACTATGTAATTTAAACAAAAAAATGTGGCTTTGTTTGTTTCTCGCCCCAGACAGAAAAAAAAGAGAATAAACATATGCAATGGGATTACAATGGAAAGGAAAACAAAGCGGCTTTGAGAGCAGTTGTTGAGTCTAAATAATTAAGCAGTGATTAGGAGGTGGCCAAAGGCCGTCCGATTGGCTCAGCGGCGTGCTGTGGTCGAGGCCGACACTCTACGTTCACAAAATATGCGTTGTTGTAGCCAGCAGTGAAGAAATCTCATGCCTCCCACTTTTCCATTTTCCACTTGAGAGGAACTCTTTCTGTCCTAAGCATTCCCCTTTTCCCTCTAACTCCATAAATGCATTTCTTTCTTCCTCCCTCTTAGATTATATTTTGCTCTTCTGCCTTTTTTCGTGTGTGTACCCACTCATCATTAATGTATTCTCTGTAGCGCTGTGAAGACTCACATTTCTCAGCTCTGGGCACTTTTTGGAGACTATTGCACTTCTGATACTTTGTTTTTACATTCATTTAATCATTTTGGCATTTCATTTAATGCCTTGCTCTTTCATTTGTTAAAACCCTGTATTTTTTTACATTTTTTTTTTTTGTTTGCAGAGTTCTGGTTACTCCATTGTGAAATAACTTGTTTTTGCTAATTAAGTGCTAATTTAAGCTGTGAGGATTTTTTTAATCACCCTGAGCAGAAGGTGAGCACGTAGATGCCTGAGCCTGGCAGGAGTTGAACACATTATTGAAGCTTTAGCCCAGAAATAAAAATAGTTTTTCGTAGATTCGCAATTAAAAGAAAAATCCCAGAGTCTATGTACCCTTTAATTTATTCCCAAATTTAGAAAAACATAATACGTACACCTGTGTCTCATTAGGAATAGCAGCACAGAGGCAATCTGTAGAACCGTGTGTCTGAGGAGAAAAATTTGAAGGCAACACAAGTGTCAACAGTGGAGAGGAATTGCAAAATTACAGAAAGTGAGAGAGTGCGCCCTCGGTAAACGAGATAGAAAGAAGAAAAACAATATTGTTTGGAGGTTTGAGTTCTGGGAATCTCAGATAAAATACATTACAGAGTGACAGAAGGTCAGCGAGGCTGTGGATTCTGTACGCTTAAAGTTGTGTACTTTTTAACAAGGTAAAGACAACACTGTCTGATTATGGTGAGAGTGAAAAGACCAGAAAACACATCAGCATTCACAGAGCTGGCCTCAAAGCGAGATGAGAAGGGAAGAGAAATCTTTTCAGAGCACTGTCAGTGGGATGGTGCTCAGATGAAAAAAAAAAAAAAGGGTGACACAAGGGCCCAACTGCAGATGGAGTCGGGCTTGCGGTTCTGTGCCGGATTGATTACGCACACAAATCAAATAAACAGCAAAAACAACATTCAATGGCATAGAATGGCATTTTACAGTGCAAGCTATATAAAACCTTTCATTTAATCGTTGTCGTGGAGGTGGTCTGATTTGAAGGGGATGCTGGGAAGAAAGTGCGGGTGTGTGACTTGCCTCACTCACTGCCAGCAAATATCCTGGTCCACATGGATGAGTTTATCACAGATGCAGGCTTGAGGACGCAGAGGGAACAACACGAGCTTCAGTGAGGCGTCAAGGCAAAGCCGTCTCCCTCATGGTTCGTTCGACTACAAAACAAGCCATATGTGTCGCAATGCAAAGTGCTCCTCTTGAGTGTATTTGAATCGCACTGATGGATCGAATCGACCCCAGACATTAATAAACATGTAATAAACCTGCAGCTGTATATTTTATAGTATCATCAAGTAACCAGACACGGCTGCACCTTTAAGTCTCTCCCTGATAGGATTTTTTTCCTTTTTTTTTTTTTTAAAGAATCAATCCATAATGTTTTGACCCCTGGCTTCAGAGCTGCATGCAACTGGAAGGTCGTGGTTGGATCGCCCCTGAACTGGCAGAGAAAATCTGCATGAGGGAAGTAAAATAAAAGAGCAGCGCTTGCCCTTCCCTAGTTACCTTAAGTAATTAAGGCCCTTAATCCCCAGATTAAGAGAGATCAGACTGTGGTGTACTGGGAAGCTTCCAGGTGTGAATGTGTGTACAGTAACAGTGTGAGTATGAGCAAGGCCTTTCCTGAAAAAGAGAGCATTAGTCTCACAGAACCTTCCCCCTGAAAAATAAAAAGGTCAGAGGAAAATCTAAATAGTATGAGGGGGAAATTAAAATAATGGTCAAGTTCATTTTGGATTCGCTGTCTCTCTGGTTTCTCCTCATAATTTCTGATTGTGTAATAAGAACGTGCTGAATCTGAAAGCAGATGTCTGGAGGAGAAAGAGTTCACACGTAGCAGATAGCAAACAACATGTCATAAATATTGACATCTCATTGTGACAGCTGCAAACTCCTAAGTTCCTGTCTGTACCCCTTCAGCAAACACACACGCGCACACGCACACACATACACACACACACAAACACACACACAAAGACCCTTTTGTGTCAACAGAAGATTCTGAGTCGTGTTGAAAGCTTGTACAGTAGTAGAGCAACACCCTGTCTTCAAGGGAAAATACTGAGTGCCACAGAGAGATGTTGGGTTTGTTTTCTGGGACCTGTTCGAGCCGCCTGGTGCTCCTGGAGCTCACCGTGCTGAGCATATGGAGCGCAATGTAGTGTAGAATTCACACTGAACACCATTTGCATGATGATTAAAATGTTGCAAAGCTATCTAAACAGCACGAGCTAGCTTCCTTGGAGCGTATGTTTGCAATAACAAGACAATGCAATCACTATCTATCCATGAACGTGAGCTTTTTGTTTTTTCAATCTTTTTTTTTTGTTTTAATCAGATTTTTGTCTAATTTGATTAACTCACTTAACAAAATCATCTCCTGCTGCCCTTTTGCACCACTTGTGTTGTTAGGGACCCGCAACATAGAGACTGAAGCAGCGTCTTTAAAGTGAGTGATGTCCGGATGACAGCCCAATCTCATAAACAACTGGGATGGGCTTGAAGTTACCGAGCGCAGTCGGTGGGACCGCGAGTGGCCAAATCACTTCATCACATGTGCCAATCTTTCCCCAGCTCTAATGTAATTAGTGTGGATCTCCTCTGGCTACTCTGGCCTTTTGTTGTTTGATAAATGTAATTAGATAAAATGAGCATCAGTAAGCTGAGGCCTCGCTAGTCTGAAAAATGTGACAAGAAAGTCATTGTCATTAACAAAGTGGCTGAAAATGTGCGCGGCTTCTCTTCTCCTTGAAGTTAAGGTTAGAATTGGATGTTCCTACACACAAATACACAAGCAGCTTATGTACAGTTTCTATTGCCTGCAGCAGCCCGGGCTGAAAGCATATGTGCAGTATGTTCGTACAGTTCTAGTAAACATGATATCTCAGAAACACCACGATGGAATATCTTTAAATATAGACCAAATGTTTACTTAAACACAAAGATGATTGATTAGATTTCAGTGGTCAAAAGTCAAAGTCACTATGACCTGATTTCCCTCCGATTCTTGTGGAAATGATATCTCAGGAATGCTTCAAGGGAATTTCTTCAAATTGGCACGGATATCAACTAGCACTTCCAAATGAACTCCATTGATTTTTTTTGTGGTCAGAAGTCAAAGGTTCAACTTGCTGTGACCTCTCAAAACACTCTTTTGGCCATAACTCAAGAATTCAGATGCTAATTATGAGAAAATTCCACACACAACTGTCTAATGGATTAAAACAATGAAGTGAGGACATTTTCTATCCAAAAGATCAAAGGTCAGCTTCACTCTGATATCCTTTTCTGCAGAAATAGCTTTCTCGCAATCATTCAGCATCATATCTCAGGAGCAGAAGAACAGATTGTGACCAAACTTCACATTTGATCAGATTCTGACTTGGTGACATTAATCTTTAATGCCCACTGTGAAACTCGGGTTACTGTATAGATTTTCTTTGCTGTAGGGTCAGAAATGTTTGTGAAGTGGCCAAGCAACATCCATATTTAAAGCAGTGTAGTTCATCAAAAAGTCACCACTCTTGCTGATATTTGAGCTTCAGATGTGGATTTATACTTAACTGGTTCATGTAGAGACTAAAGTGTAAGGCAGTAATTTTAGTTTTTAGGTCTTTTTGCTTAAAACAGTTGCCTGTTTTGTTTGGAAATGATACTTTAAGAGCAGTCAGTGAAGTTCAAAACAGTAAAGTTGGCCATAAAACCAACACAGTGAGCTGAAAATGCTAAAACAATCTGGAGAGCTCGGGGGAAATGCAGAATTGGATGGTAATTTTCTTTTTTTCTTGCTTTATCGCTATGACCGACCCCTTTCACATCACACATCGCAATTTCATCAATTATAATAATTATAGCAGCTTTAAAGACTTAGGTGTTTTAAATTTGAAACAAAAAAAAGATTTAATGCCTCATGTACTTTTCAAACACAACATAAACACCCATAATTTGCCCATTTTCTTCTTTAGATTTTTGACCCGACTTGGCATCTTGCAGTCCTAATGCCATTTCATTTGGTTTGTTAAAAGCTCCATTTTTACTTATTCTTCAGCTTTGTGTTCTTTTTTTCTTACCTTACTTCTCCTTTCACCTTTTTTGAGCAGAATAAATATATGGCTGGTTTACTACTTGGATAAGGTAACTAAGGTAAAAGAACATTTTTTTTGAACATTCAAAGTCCTTGAATATTTGGGCCTCTACTTTGATGGGAAGTAAACTATTTTTACTTTCCATTGTAACAGAGGGACAGCAGGATTAGAAAAAAACAGTATGACTGAACTGAAAACACTCACAAGAACTGGATCATACATCAGAAGCCTTCAGATGGCAGTATACTTGAAAGCAATCCATAAAAACCTACAACTTCTGCAGAAGATGATAATCTGATACACTCAGTGCTTGTGCAAGTGTAATGTCTAAGCATCTGACTGTAGGAGATCCTGAAGGTAACGAACAAGACTGGCAGGTTGTCTGGTTGTCATATTGGAGTTTGCAGCCTTGTCTCTCATGTTTACATGCAAATACGATGTATTTTGCATTCATAATTTAGTTAAGTAGAAATGTAATCACCGCCACGCTTACATTCAGAGATGCTGCTGGAGGCAGTGAATCATTACTTTTATGTTCTGCGCTGAAGTCGCAGACAGGTGGTCAAGGTGGATCAGTATGAGAATCCAGGGTTTGCTGTTTTCCTGATATGTGTCATTCCAGTGTGGGCTGCATATGCAAATGAACAATGGTAACCTTGCCTTCATGTCGTCTGCACCCAGAGCTTGCAGCTCATTTTGATAACAACAGTCCGCCGACTGACTCCAGGGTTTGTTGTTTAAACTGTTAAATGTACTTCAACAATTTCATAAGTCCTCCTCCGCAGACACAAAGAGGAATGAAAGTAAGAACCTCTTGAAACTGAGGTCGAACTGTAAAACAAAGCAGTGCTGATCAAGTATGACTCTCATGATTCACCCATTGTAATTATATTGAGGCTGAAAGTCATCAGATGGCTTTTTCAAGTCACAACATGTGCAATCTGTGTTTAATGCTTAACACAGTAATGCTACCAAAGTGTGTCCTCACAGCTACACCTTCTCTTTTAAAAACTCACCACTTTTGCCTTGAAAAAACTAAGACGCAACATCTATAAAGCCTCCATTCAGAAAAACTCAGGACAATCACTTCCCAGTTTTCCTCCACAAACCGGTAAGTGATGTTGTAGTGACTCAGTCCGCTATTTAATTTCCTGTCTCAGTGGACATTTTGCTCATGTGTTCAGTATTAACATCTCTGACATTTGCCAGGTAATTTTGTTCACAACAAGTAAAAATATGTTGATAGAAAATGTAATTTTGTTGGTGCTATGTTTTTCCTCGAAGCAAAATTTGCTCTTCCAAATTTGTCGTATATAAATGTCATTTCTAGAAGACGGGGCGGGAAATTAAGATGAAGCCCTTTGAGATTGCATAAGAAAGGTTGTGTAAGCTGTTAAGTTAAGCTGTAAAGGGGGTGTTTACTCCCATAAAATGAGCGAGATGAAGGCATAAAAGGAAGTAAATGATTATACAATAGATGAACTCAATTTTAAAATTTATAAGCACTTGCATAAAGAGGTGGAATTCACTCCAAGAGTAAGTCAAGTGTTATTAAAGTTATTGATGTGTACAGCCCCATGAGTTAGCTAAAATATGAGCCTGGCCCCATACCATATTATGAAGTAGGAGAGTGGAATGAGAAGTGTGCACTTCTCAGTAATTTACACTATGTAAAACCATATGGATAGGACAGGCACTTTGGAAAATGAGTGGAAAACCATATGGGGAGCTAATATATCTTTTGTCTCTAAATTACTGCCAACAGGAGTCTGTTATTTCCCTTTGAATGACATTTTTCTTATGTGCATGTGCCAAATCCAACGGTGATACGGCGCATTCAAAGCTGCTCCGGAGGATTAATTTGACTGGGTGGATAAACCTGACTGTGCAGTTGCACAGATAGCCAGAAGTGATGTTGGAGGGTAAACAGTATGTGAGGGATGAACTCGAAATGATCCCGGAGTAAGATAACACAATTATATCCCGTAAAAAAAAAAGAAAAGAAAAAAAAGAGTCTATGCAGGATTAAGCTGGTAAAAAAAGGTTTATCCTTCAGTCTAACGCGAGCAGAGCTGATTAGCATTTGTGTGATCTCTGTATTAATACAATTTATTTCTTTTTTTAAAGTTTTCTATTTTTTTTTCCAGATATCATCTGTTTTTAGCCCGAGGTCGGCAAACTAGCGGAAAGCAAATAACACCAGCAAGATTATTTACACAATACCACGCAACTTAAGCAAACCTGTCAAGTACTTTTTTTAAACTCTCAAGGAGAAAACCTATAAAGAGCTGGTTGTAAAGAAATGAAAGTAGTACATTTAATTGATTGGAATCTGTGCAATTCTTTGTCTTAACCCAAATTAAAACTAGTTAGTCTGGTAAAACATTGGAAGTTTGAAGTCCTTGAGTCTGTACATTTTTTCAAAGTAAATTTGAAGCCCTACTTGAAATAAACACCTTTTTTTTTGTGACTTTCCTCGAGGCACTGCACACAATTTATACTACTAACAAGCATAAATTACACCAGGGACTAAAAACCATTTGGCTCTCCATGAATTCCTGCTTTTACAGTCCTGAAAAGAGAAAATTGCAGAAGCATTTTCCTTAGTCATTTTGCATTTTGAAAGGTAACACTCAAGGATGCCAACAGCGTCGGCATCAAAAGACTGAGATCGGGAATGTTGAATAGTCGCATATGAGACACATCATTTCGATTCTCCACAAATAATGTGCGTAACAAGAGTGATGGATAATTCTCCATCTTCTGGAAGTCTTTCATGGGAAGACGCTCAGTCAGACCTAGCATTTAACCAATCCGGTGGTATGATGATGAAAGGGGATTAGGCAGCAGGACAAAAATGTGAAAATAACAGAGTTAGAAAGTTGTAGACAAACAATTAAGGTCAAGTTTTGATTTTGCACATAAAAAAATCGCTTTATATTGATTGATGATGATTTTCAAGACTCAGGAAAGACGAGACTTACTGTTATTTCAACCACGACTTTAGTCTTGATAAAAAAAGATACCGAGTGATTTTGATTATTGTATCTTTGCCTCCACAGGCTTGTGACAGAGAACCACAATGTAATGGATTTTTTAAAAAAAACATACTGAGCTGGTATGATGTTGAATTTAAATGCCACTCCTCTTTCATCTAACGTTCAGATCACACCAGTTTCATCCTCATTCCTCGTCTCAGCTGAGGTATATCTAAATTCCTCCGAGTCCTTGTGCTACCTGACTGGTAGGAAGGCAAACATCCCATTCTTTGCAAACTGTTTCACAAACTTTGCGAGCACTGCCTTTGTTGTTGCCCTTACGTGTGCAGAATTCTGAGAGCTCTGAGAGAAAACTGGGGAAATGAAAAAAACTCCGTTCCAGACTTGGCAAACAGTTTTTCCAAAGTCTTCTCCCAAATATCCAAGGAATCTCTTCACGTTGGTTAATTTAATTATCTATGTGGAAGACATCTGATGACAATAAAGTGTCTCTTTGAAATTTTCATACAAAAATTGCAATAAAATACATGAAAAGTTTGAGACCTTGAGACTTTTTCAACTCAATATTTAAGAGTGAATTATTGAATCGAATAAAATTATTATCTCAGAGCTAAAAAATGGTTTGTTCTAAGAGTGTAATTCTAGCAGTCGGCTGTGTGAACTGCAGAGGCAGAACATTACATAGTTCTTGCTTTGAGCATCAGCGCGCTCTCTCTCAGTCAAAAACAATGAGCCAGCTGCAAATAGACACAAAGTGAATTTCCATCTTTTACTTTACTTTTTGGGTCATGAGCAGTCAGCTGAGTTTCCCTGACTGACATTTTCTGTGACAACGATCCATAAACTTCCTCTAATACTGGCTGATATTTGCAAAAGGTGGCAGTTTCTTTACATTTAGAGGAACCGTTTCCCTTAATTGTACCAGTAGGGGTCACTAACAGAAATATACAGTTCCTATACTATTAGGAAAAAATTCTATTTACATTTTGTACTGAAACCTATGTATAATGTATTATAGAAAACTGTGAATCTTTACCCTTAAACATAGTTTGGTGCATTTTCTCCAAGAAGGAGACATAAATAAAAGTAAAGTTTAAATTTTAGCCTTTTATAATTAAGCAAACAGAAGAGAGAGCAGACTGTATCATTACATTTAAACAATTAAAAAAAAAAAATACACTTACATTTACACCACTGAGGTAATTTGTCATCATCTCATTCACTCAAGTCCAAGCCTATATTTCATCTTGGTTAACATCTTGGCCAGTTAAATCTCAGTGTTGCATCTCATAATTAAACCCTTTACAAAACAGCTCTGTTTTTGTTTAGCGGAGACATCTTTCAAAGTGTGATTAAATGAATGGAGACGAAGTTGAAAAATCTTAGCAGTCAGAACTTGTTGATGAGGATGTTTGTGTATTTGTCTCCAAAAGAAAAAAAAGAAACACACACACACACACACACATTAGGTTCATTTCCTAGAACTGTCATTGCCACTGCCCTCCCACACAGCGTTATGTCTGGCCAACTGGCAGAATCGTTCTCCATTGACAGCTTTGGAATAATTTCAGTCCTGGTCCTCATTCTCTGCATTAACAAGCAGCAAGTCTGAGCAGTATTGTTCTGTGGCACACACATCATTTACAACGACAAAATATTTTTTTTGCACATTATGTGCTTCTCTGCTGCATGCATATGCAATTAAACATGGTAATCACTAATCTACATGTGGTGCGTTCTTAAGCTAAAGTTTGTACTTCCGTTGCAATATAAAGATTTGCGGTGCAATGCATCTAATGGTTGACCTTTTCTGCTGTTTCAGATACTCAACATGGTACACCTCAAATCATCTGCAGCTGTCTGCCAGCACACACCGGACCAGTTGCCCCCCTCCCTTGACTTCAGTGGCAGTAACAATCAATTTCTATGATCCATCCTGCTCACATGGCTCGCTGCAGAACCGGTCTTCATCATCCAGAAGCGCATGTTCCGGTTTTGTGCATGACAGATGGAAACCCAGGAACCTCTGCTGAAATTGCTGCAGCGCTGCACCATAACCACCTCTCTATTCGAAATGAGAAAATGGCAGAGGTGATTTATGGGACAAATAATTGTTGCTGCGTTTCCTAAATTATATGTTGCATCAGTGAGAAGAGTCTTGATTCGAATCGTCTCCCATTCAACTGCACAAACCTACCCGCTCTTGCTGCAGCAGCTTTCGTGTCCTCCATTTCTCATAGCACACATGCACACCCCACTTTTCAACAGCCCAGCTTTATTCAGCCATTTTGACAATGTGAGTGTAGTATAGTTAGTAGTTTTGCACAGGTTAATTATGGTGTAGTACTGTGAAGTTCCATTCACCTCAAATGTATAATTAATTATATAATTACTGATGAAAATATTCTTTGTGAGCACATGCAAGTTCCCTTATTGCCATACTTTCCTTAAGTGTCACTGTTTTTAAGTGTGCGTGTGTGTGTGCGTGTGTGTGTGAGTGTTTGAAGGTAACAATAATTTGTCTATTTACCTGCTGGAGGATAATTTCTTTCTGGAGCTCACTGAGAGCAACCGCAAGCTGCTCCAAATGCAGAACAGGAGTTGCACGGTTGCATCTGGCAAAAAAAGCAGCGGATCAGTGTGACTCAGGCTCACGCCATCTCCACAACAGAGGACAGGCTGCCGAACATTATGGACGACCAGCATGAATCCCTGGCATCCGTCTGCGATTTCCAGAACTGCGGCAGTGGTAGCGGGGTTTGACAAGACCACACTGAGGCTGTCCTGTTCGGGGAAGGATAGGCCACAGTGACTGAGGCTTCTCAAGAAAGGAAGTGTGTTTTCACAACTTTCCCAAAGGGTTCATCTATTGTAGGTCAGCCAAAATATTATTTGCAAAAAAGATTGGACCAAAGAGAAGAAAGAACCAGGCTATATGTTGATTAGTTGACTTTACAGAGCCGGTAAAGTGTCTGTATTGACCTTTATTCTCTGAACAGTATGACATTACTTTTTTTGCATACAAACTGGGAAAAGGGGGAAACAAATGCATAACTTTGGGGAGCAAATTAATTAATAACCAACCACAAATAGCATGATTTTTAAACATAAAATGAAATTAAATTAGTTAAAGATAAAATAAATTAAGTGTTAATGAAGCTTACCTCCTCTTTGGTTCACTTTGAGGATACTTTAATAAAGTGATCTCTGACATTAAAGTCTGAGAAACATTTTGTCACGTTGTCATGCTGTGCCAGTGTTCTCAATCCAACAATGTCTCAGGGTGACTCAGAGATCCATAAGGGATCCATTAATTTTTTTTTACTGGGCTCATGGGAAACTCAACTTCCTGAAACTTACTTGCTGGCAGATGAAGGAGGACAAATTAGCTGTGACCTCTTCCCTTAGGCCGCATTTTGACAAAAAAAAAACAGCTCCCTCAATAACTTGACAGGGACGACTCTGTTAATATGGTGGAGGTGCCAACACAAAGAGCTTTGCCAAAAACACCAAACATGCCGGGTTGTTCGTCAAAAAGAAGTTGAATCTGGTTGAACTTAACTTGATTTAAATGCAGTGCAACATTATCCAGCAAAGAGTTTCAGGAATAAGTCTGATATCGTATGTGCAAGCCCAAACTCCTGGCAAATTACTTTATCATTTTTTTAATATTCACCTCTCGATTGCTGCAACAAAAGAGAAAAAGGATTGCAGGGAGCAGTGTAATCCTTCCACATAAAATTGTAAACCATGACATCTAATAAGCCTCCAAATTCATAGATCTATTATTCCAGCTGCACTTCCTGGGTTGTATTTCATTGTCTCAGTGGTACCTGAAACAACTCATCCACAGCGACACGGCACCTTTAATTTTTCAAAGGACTAATTCTTAAAACCGCTTTTTCTCAGAGAGCTTCTTACTCTGAAATAATAGGATCCTACTTTTCAGCCACAGTTACAGAAATTTCAAGTACTTCACATTTCGGTTTTTCATTTTTAATTATTTGTCACAGTTTGATGCAGTCGGGGCTCGGTTGGAAAAAAAGATGTTGCTACACGCTTTTGTGCAACAATGAGTTTAATAAAACATCTGAATTATAATTTGTGAGCCACCGTTGATCATCTCTGATAAAAAAAAAATTAAAAAAACACCCAGAAAGTCCTGATGAAACAGGTAAGTTGAAACTGGAGTATTAAATACAACCAAAGAATGTTTGCTTTTCCTTTCTACCCAAAGAACCTAATTTTGTAGTTGGTGTATTTAGTGTTTTTTTTTCAGTCTAAGTGGGAACAAAAAGGTTGTTTAAGGTGTTTGAAGAACCAACCAGGGAGAAGTTTATCCATTTCTAAACATTGTTCATGGTTTTTCTGAGTAATTACATTTCATTTGGCGTTTAGAAGTGTACTGTTTTGATTGAACAAGTGCTAAAATCACAGCTAAACTACCTTTAATCTGTGTTTACTCCCAGCATCTGATTAATTCTACTCTCATCTACAGATTTTTTCGCAAAGAGAAAAGAAAAATCGACCGTCTGTCCCGTTAAAATACAATGAGGCCTTTCACTTCAGTTAAATATAATATTTGAAACCCTGTGTTACTCTGAAGTTGGGAGGCAATTTCAATTGTGTTGCATAAGCCTATTAGGTAACTAAAAGATTTGTTTGTTTCACATCTGATTCTTTAAATTTCCACTTAACCATGGCTTTAAACTTTGCAGTGTCTGAATTTTGCTGCTCACAATAGATCTGCAGTGTTAACTTCTTTATTTAAATGCATATTGTTTCCCTTTTTTTTTGTATTTTGAACCTCCATAAATACACCCCACTGTCTGGGTAAAAACTGAATACATAAAAGGAGAAGAGAAAATGCAAATAGTCTGGGTGTTAAACAGAACCGAGCAAATCCATCCTGCAGACTCTGCTTCAGGGTTGGTTTGCAACACAGAAACAGATAAATTTGTGACTGCGTAGGTTTTATGAGAATGTGAATGCTTACGAGGGAAAAAAGAA
>JAPZDZ010000011.1:14305539-14319234 GCA_029783805.1 Acanthurus tennentii
GGGGTTATTTATTCCCCTTCGACACTCAAGAGAACTTGAACGGTTTCACTGCAGTAATGCATTTCCCAGAGCGTTATATCTCACTGCAACTGCGGCCCATTGAGCAACATCTCTCTGCACCACAGCTTGATCCATGGTCATTCCTCCCCTCTTTCCCCCCCCCGCCTCCCTCCTCTTTGCTGCACACCTGCCTCTCCAATCACGGATGATCCTGGTTGATGGCGACTTCACCAAGGCCAGTATTGAATGCATTACTCATGCGGTCAGATATCGGCTTCAAGCGCGGTAATATAGTGCATCTTGCAGCTCAATGGCTTCTTAGAAAATAGAAGGCTGAGCAGCTGTTAATGGAGGATTTGTAGATTTTTATAAGTTCATGTAAATCGCGACTCCGCTGTGAGGTTTCATCAATGAAAACAGTGATAAAATACGGTTAGTGTGTATTTATACAGAGTTTCACATGCAAACATACCTCATTCTCGGATTCGGGACATCATTCCTTCGCTGCATAACTGTCAGGTGTAACCTTTAGATAATGCTGAATGACCTGCCGGAGCATACTGGCAAACGTTACTCTCCGGGTAATCTAACCCATCAACATTAAAATCATTTACCAGGTGGGGGGCTGATAAAGCTTACCTAGCTTTGATGATACCACAAGGGCAGCAGCAATTTGCAGATACAAATCAGAAAATGATTTTGCATTAGCAATCATCCCTGAGTATTTGCAATTGCCCCAAGGGACACAGAGGAAAAATATGATTATGTGCCATATACTGCACTTCAGTCAGTTTTTAATTGAGGGAAAACTGGCATTTAATTAACAATTGACCAAAAGGAAATGAGTTTTATTGATTTGTTTGCTAAGGGACAACACTCATCTATGCATGTGCAGCTCACTGGTTCAGTCCTTGGAGGGAGCAGACGGAGACAGAGTAGTTTATCAGCAAATATTGTAGCCAGTGCTTTGAATTCTGTGGAGAACATTCAATATGTAGACAAGTGCCTTCAGGGGGGAGGAACAAGTGGCTTGTTCAATGGCTGATTTCACAAAAAAAAATGTACATAAGAAACGCTATGACAGCTACCAGCACAACAACGTCATAAGCTGACTTCATTTCCTGTGATGACTGTGCACTTTTAAATGATCTAAAACAATTAATTCAAATTTTATGCTTATAAAATGCTTCATAATCATAAAGCCACATTCAGTATTGTACCACTGAGTTGTTGTCCTGCCTTTCATCAGCGCTGGCAGATACAGAAACCACATGGTCAGCATGGACTCAAGGTCACACAGGTCCCAGGTAAGCTCGCTATATTTTGACAATTTAGCCTGACTGTGTGCCACTGTGGCTGTGATTTGTTAATGTGTTATGATCAGATCTCTTCTTTTTTTTTTTTTGTCTTTCAACCTGGAACTAAATTTATGCATTTTGAGTGTGACTGAGAGGCAACCTAGCAACAGTGAAAGAGAGGAATAGAATTTGTTTGAGTGAATAAAACAATCAAATTCCTTTAGTATTCAGCCTCAGTTCCCTCCATCTGCACCATCAGTGCTTATTTTAAAAAAAATCTAGTTTCATTGATATTTGTCATTACTATAATTGCATTTCATTAATGCCATTAAAATAAATAAATGTAGTTTGGTTGTGTATATTGGATGTAGTTTCACATATAAAATGCAAAGGGTTTATAAATTCTGGCAAATTACAGAAATCATAATAGTTTGACGCCTGAGGGCGAAGTTGAGGCTCATAAACGGCCACAGTTCCAACTGTGCTTTAACTTCTGGCGCCAAAAAAGGTTGTAGCGCTGGAAAAAACCACTTCATGTCTTCACAACTTGGGTGGATGTTTTGGTCAGATCAACAAATAGATTTTTGATTGCTGCATTTCAGCAAACACATGCACACACACAAATACACACACACACACACAGAGGGAAAAGTCAGAACTACTTGTTAGAAGGCTGCTGGGTGGGTGGCAGGGATGGTTCATTCCAGATCTCCTCACCAGCAGAACTGTGTGGGCGGAGGAGCATGTCTGGAGTATGAAAACAGTGCCAAGGTTGTAGCTCATAACACTGGGTAAACACATGGCAAGGACACACAAGTGCTTATGCACCTACACGTTCACACACATACACACACACTCATGGGGACACAAACTACCCCTCAACAACAACAACAAAAAAAAAAACTCACACACACTTTGCCCGCCCTGCTTCGCTCATATCTGTGCACTGGCAAGATGCCTGCCTTGAGTCAACTGATTAGAGTATTTTCACCACCACCATCCAGCCCCGGGTCTGATCATTAAAGTCAAAATTAACTTACCATCCCATGGCCCCAAACCTCCTGTTTATCCCCCCTTTAATTTCTTTTACCCCCCCTCCGCCCTCCCTATCTCTACTCTGTCTAAAGTGCTTGGAGCTACGCTGAAGAAAGGTTCATGGACTAGAATAGAGCTGAAGTGATAAACCTCTTAGCGCTCCCTCTCATTTTATTACCTTGGCCGCATTTCATGACATTAATATGTTGTTTGTTGTGCAGAATTAACTAAAAACAGCCGAGGGAGAGGGTGAAGGAATACAGCAAATTAAAAGTAAGTAAAAGTGACTGATCTCTCGTCTCTCTCTCTCTCTCTTGATGGATCTTGAGCTTGTGCTGACTGCTGATTAGACTGACAGAGCCTTTCTGACTCTCGACTCACCAAACTGGTTTCAAAGCAGCCTGTGTGTGCAATGTGTGTGTCTGCGTATGTGTGTGTGCGCTTGTCTTTTTATGTATGAGTGTGTGTGTGTTTGCATAAATAAGCAGTCCAGTCATTCATCACGGTTTCATTTCTCAGCTTCATGAATAATGTCAGTGTGTATGCATCCATTTGATGTGTCCCCCAGTATAGGACTGCAGTGCAGCTCCTGAGATCTCTATTCATTGTAAATCAAAATTAATCAATTAAACTGAATCAATTCGATGCACAAAGTGCCATGTATATTTTGTTAAGCTGCGCGTCACACAGATATGGAAACGGTCGAGCATGTGTTTGAACACTTATTAATGAAACAGGGCGGCTGTTGCCAAAAAATCTGAATCTTCTTCACTCGTACTCATGTAAGTGTAATGGGGCAGTGAAACTACTCAAAATGTGCATTTTGAATTGAATTTTAAGCGAAGAATCTGAGCTGTGACAGCGAAAGAAAAAACATTTGGGTGTTAACAGGAATTCGACAATAAAACTGGCAGACGTCTCTTTATACTACAGGGTGCAAACAATGCTAATCGTAAAAACAAATGACATACAGTGTAACAGAAACATCTCGGAGATCCAGCTTGTATTTTGGCCAGGCAATGAAAATTGCAAAATAAATAAATAAATGAATGAATAATTAAATTAGGTCCCATGTGGACCGTCGAGACCTAAAGACCCGCCAGGCCAATTAGACAACAAAGCCAATAGCAGGGCTGAAACAATTACTCGATTGGTCCGTTGACAGAAAAATTAATTGGCAACTATTTTGACAAACACTTTATCAGTTAAGTCGTCTATTGAGCAAAAATGCTAATCAGCCTCCAGTTTCAGCTTCTTCAGTGCAGGGATTTGCTGTATTTTTTTGATCTTGCATGATATTTCGACATAACTTGAGGGGTTTTGCATGTTTGGTTTAACAAAACGAGAAAAATGAACAAGTCAGCTTCAGTTTTAGGCAAAAACTTTTCACTATTTTCTGAGTTTTTATAGACTTCATCTTCCTTTTGCCAGCCCAAAGCTGCAGCTAACATCTTTTAATCACTGATGAAGCAGTAATTTTTTTTTTTTTCATTTGAAAGATTGGATAATTAGTCAACAAAATGCCAAAAAAAGAATAGCAATCGCTTCTTCAGTCAGCTTTTCCTGTGCTTCAATTAATTGTTTTCGCCAACAAATGGTTACATAAAAACAACAGAAGTACAAACTCCCTTTTGTTTTTGTTGTGTAACAAATGTTTGCAGTGACAAATCAATAATAACCTTGGTCTCTTTTCTTCAAATGTTCCCATTGTGAGACTAATAAAGGAATATCTCATCCTATCTTACCTTATACAACTATTCACAGTTCTAATGAAGACAACATACATACATTTACAGCTTACTTACTTTTATTTTTATATACCAAACTGTGAGTCCCCACTTCTCTTTTTTCGTTATTACACAAAATGTTAAACCAAAGACATCTAAAGCAACAAAATCAAAGGAGATAAGTCTAAACATGGCTTCACTCTAGCCACTTAACAAGTCTAAAATAGCTCTGCATTCACTCAAGTCATAGTAGTTCAATGTCAGCACTATTGAAAGGAGAACCCTATTTTTTCCCTCAAACGCTGGTGTCTGCCTCCACTGAGACAGGATGGAGACTGAAAGCATTTGAAAGGAGGCAAGGTTTGCATATGTCCTTAGCAGAGAACACCACCTCAACTTTGAAAACAGCTCCGGCTCAAAGTTAACGTCATTCACTTTTAGAAGACTGAAAAACCAGACA
This sequence comes from Acanthurus tennentii, assembly GCA_029783805.1. Classification (NCBI taxonomy): domain Eukaryota; kingdom Metazoa; phylum Chordata; class Actinopteri; order Acanthuriformes; family Acanthuridae; genus Acanthurus; species Acanthurus tennentii. The sequence goes on from JAPZDZ010000011.1 coordinate 14,310,060, forward strand.
ACCGATGCTGCTGCAATATCAGGATAAAGGGACGACAGACGGATGACAGCCCTCAGCTGTCTTCAGAAATCCAGCTTTCATACATCCTTGGGTTTGAAAATGAAGAAAAGGGACACAAAAGACGGATGGAGTTCAAGGATGTCTGACAGATGGACAGTAGAGATGCAGTGCTAGCCCCTAGCGCTCGTAATTAAGTTGCGTAATTGCACAGATAATGAGTCAGTCTGCCTTCAAGTCAAAACACTCCATGACACACAGCACTGAAGACTTTGTCATTTGCCTGCTTTACTGCAAATGTCATCCCGCAAAAAAACGTTATATTGGTGTGTGTGCGACCAATGAATCAAGACTTTAGCAAAGTGGTGGCAGGCTTTATTGTTAAGCTGGTGGATGATACAGTTTCCACAGTTACCACTGCGCCTTTTTTTTTTACTAGAGAAACTCTTCCACAATCCTCTGCGAGTTTACACGCTGCCTGTGAGTCAGAGTTTGTGTTCGAGCACTTGGGCCATTATAAAAACAGCCTCCTAAAACTTATGGAGAGCATGCAGTCAGGCGGCAGAGAGACTTGTTTTATAGACACTTTCCTTACAAGACGACAAAACAGGCACTAAAGTTGAGGCTATTCACCTAAAGGCCAACATCCTGCAACAAAAGGAATATGGGTTTAACATTTGTGGAGCTGTCAAACTAAAGAAAAAAACCACCAGCAAGAAATATGGATTTGTTCTTTGCGGTTGCATTTGTTAACAGTGCATAATACACTGCAATTAACTGAGAAACACTTTGGGTCCTTGCTGATTTCACCGCGGATGTAAAGGCAGGTGCAAGCTGTCAAAGCGTGGGATTCATGCACAGTAAATCACTGGATTCGTACTTTATTAAGCAGACAGAATGGCACGGTTGAAAAAATCTAAACAAAAAAAAAAAATCTCAAGAATACTCCTGAGTATTATCGATGCCGTGCAGAAGAAGTGTGTATAATAGAGAGTAATGTGGCGAGGTCATTAACGCACTGGCTGCATCAAATCCAGAAGCTGCAGAAAAAAAGTGTGAATCAATCAAAACCACTTCTAAAATAACCCGCACTGAAAAAAAACCCTTTGAATCTGAATATGATGTTGTTTTTCAGGGTGCTGGAAAGGATGATGGAGACAGTGAGCTTCCATAAAGATGGAAAATTGACCACGGCCGACGTTCTCGGTGTACTCCACTGTGCACTTCAGGCCTTACCAACTGCACTCAGAGCTTTCAGCCTCATCTCTGTGATGGAGAAATCCACTGAAACATGCAAGAACTCTTTCACAACTCTTAAAAGCATTTGGCTCCGAGCACCGCATCACATGTTGCTCAAAAAAAAGAAAAAAAAACACAGGGCTCGTCTCGTTCAGTTCGCCTTCAAAAAAAAAAAAAGGGCACTCAAACGCAAGTTAAAAGATGAATGGACATTTTGATGAAGGCTCGACGCCCAAAAACACAGCCTTCAGCTTTACTGATGCACAAAGTGTGTGTGTGTGTGTGTGTGTGTGATTGATACACTAACATTAATTCATTCTTTAGATGCTCTTTGCCTTTGGCCGTTTGTTGTTAATGGCATTACACTATATCTCATTTGCAAGTGCGCCTGTCGTGGAGCCAAACTTTTGTCACCATGGCCGTAAATCTTTTGTTTTTTAAAGCCCATCAGTCATCAAACAAAGTGGTTCTATTGCCATTTCTGCCTGATGTTTTTCAGTCCTGATTCATGTTACACATTTTTATTTCTCCTGAATTAAACCTAAGTTTCACCTCGCTGGTCTTATTGCCATAATGTCGCTGTAACCGTAAGTTTTAACTCGACTGTTTAACAGTCAGGTGATCATTTTATTGGATGAACATGTGAAATAATACGAAACATTTCTTTTAACTTTACACCAAGGGAAAACAGGCCACACTCCTCAATCCAGAATTTCTCAGCACCTTGTAAAGCGTTTGATGCAAAATGCATGCAGTAAGCTTGTGGTGCTTCTCACCAATGTGCTCTAACAAGCATTGAATCTGACATCGGTGACAACGGCCATACATCCTCTCTCTGTAAAGACAAGCAGGAGACTCTCCAGAGGGCACATTTGTTGCCTATAGGCTTCAGAACAAGCACGAATCAGGATAAAAAATGACTGGAATTCTTCGGTCTTTCATCCTGACGCTCATGCAAGACATTCTGTATGTTTAATATGTGCTTGAGGTGGATGGAGAGACACGGCGCACAAGCTTTCAGCAGGTCTGTAACTTCATTGGCGCTCGTCTTCACTTCCCCGCCTGCACCTATCTCATTTGAGATCTTGATTTTTGTTTTCATTTAATTAACTTCGGCGCCTCAGCGTCAACAGTCTCAATGCAGCTAAGACAAAGACTGACTAATCAGTGTCCTCATTTAAAGTGATCCGGCCCCTGAGGATTTCATTGGATATGTTCAAGATGAGTCATAGAGTAAAACCAAGACATCCTTGTAATTATAGTCGACTGCAGTTTGTCTCATCCTCCAGAAGAATTAAAATGTTAAACATAAATGTCATTAAAACTTATTGATTTTATCCTGAGTGAGTTTAGAGTTAATTTAACCGTATGAAAAAAAGCAAAACTATCAACCTCTTTACATTGATTTATATTATTTTGTGATTAAAACCTGATTATAATCCTTATTTTTGGTAGAAGATACATACACTTTAGTGTTAGGGAACGCAGAGATTGTGCAGACCTTAGCCAAGACCAGTATTAGAAAATCACTGTCTGTCTATATTTACAAAACTATAAGAACTTTGTTAAGATGCCGAAGTGAAGCCTCATCATCTTTGCTAAATTTGAGCCTTTTCCTTGTATATCACTGGCAGAGTGTAATGCAGAAAACTCACATTTAGAACTGAGCAGGATGGTAATTAGTTGTGTGATATTTTTGTATGAAAGTTTTTTATAGTTTAAGAAAAAATTGGCAATGTTACAATCATTCATGTTCCTTCATTAAACCACCGTCCCCAATTTATCCATTAAGACATATGTCATTAATTCCTCCAAGGCCAAATGTCCACATCTTGCAATGCTAGAGAAAAAGAAAATCAAGTCCTGTAAACACCCCCTGTTGATTTGCTCTAAAATTTAATGGGTTCTTTCTTGGCCAATGCAACACCCTTAAAATAGGTTTAATGAAAATCTAGACCGATTTTTTTTTTGTTTTTCCTGTAAAGAGACAAATAAACTGAACCAAAAAACAAAACCTCCTCGGTGCAGAGAACAGCCGATGCATATTTATTGGCATTTAGAGTTTCCACTTTCATGTCAAAAAACACCCATTTCCACCACTGTGGGCATTGCTGCAAAAATGTATAAATAAATAAAGTTCGATGGACCATGAATGCAGCCTATTGGTAAAACATTCGTTCAGAATATCTCAGGATGCTCAAAAAAAAATCCAATGTGTCAGCCTCTTTTGCATAATGAGACAGCTTTAAATTCCACCAGCAGGAAGAATATGAACATATGGGGCTTGCACACACGGACTTTTATATTTCTTTATCAACAAAAAACAGTTGGTATGGAGCTGCAACATGAGTGAGAGCTGACATGGGGTTATACTAATGATGCAATGTCTGAGGCGTACTGACAGGTCTGCTGTAGGGGGGCCAGGCCAGAACTCCAGGCTGCTGATGCCGACTGCTGACAGATATTGACTTCTTCTGAAGCAAGGTCTTGTGTGGATGTGTTGGTGATTACCATGTAGTGCTTGCTGACATGTGGAGTGTGACAGGCATATTCAGTGGTCTGAGGACCCGCACCTGACACTCTGGATTGGTCCTGCAGACTGAATATGTCTTTGTTAGAAGTGGGTTCTTGCTCATAACTATCTATGTGCTGTGGCTGGATTATTTCCTCTCAGTTACTTTAAAGCTAAGGCTGTCTCATGTATCCGGTTCTCTTTTTTTGCTTGAACTCCTTCACCTCTGTGACTATCAAATTAGTGAAAATCCTCCAATTTCATCATGCAGTCAGTTTTCTACTGCCTTTCTGTCTCAGAAATAAGAGATACAATATGCTGCCACTCGCTTTTAATACACTCATCTGCCCAACTTTCCTACACCGCCTTTGTTAAGACATTAGGAGACTAGACACTGAAATGAGGATAAATTGATGTCCAATAACTGGCTTCTCTTGCATAATTAGCCATTATCCTGCAATGGAGCCAAGACTGTCTTGTGAAACCATTGAAGCTGAGATTTGATGTAAATAAAACAGGGTATTTTTAAAACATTCACACATTTTGTGCTGGACAAAGAAATGTAAAGCTGCCTGTATCATTAAATGAAATTCAGTCTGTAAGGGAAACTTATTCAGGCCAAGAACTAACTGTTTGACAGCTAAGAGCCAGATCCAAAACATATCTGACAAATAAGTGAAGTTAAAAGTGGAAAACAGAACAACCAGTCAGTTCTTCATTCAACCAACAGAGCTACTTTCAGACATTAAATATACTGTGTTCCCTGCATTGCAAAAAAAAAATATCCAATAAATAAAATTTTGACAGAAACACGACTCAGCAACTGAGTCAAATATGAATGTACAAACTCAGTACAAATACTGCTGGAATCTGCACAGCTCACTCCGGGTATTTGTGGTTCTGATGTCCATGGAGGAAAAATATGAATCAATCCACTGGGAAATAAACATGAACTCAACTCAGTATCTTCACACCCATATTTTTCATTAAAAAAAAATCAGCTGGTACTTGTTTTTTTTATATAAAGCGGCAACAGAAATTGCAAATTCAACATGACCAAAATGTAAGTGAATATAGGTTTATAAGCATGTGGTGGTTTGGGTGTAAACACAACTAATTTCCTATTTGCATCATGATGGGAAAATTACTACTTAAATTAAAATGATCCTAAATGAAAAAAAGAAAAACACATTTTGAAATCTTTTTTTTAAGTCCCTATTCCAACAGGCCTAACAGGTGGGCTACACTTATGAAAACCTAATTATACTTTCTAATTTTTGCCTATAAGTTCTCCTAAATCCTACACACTTGTCCTTTAAAGCCAGCAGGCCCTTATACACAACTTGCTCTTTATTAAATTCCAAAGGTGAAGTGAGAACTTGTGATAATGACTCCTTCCTGATATAGAGTAGCCTTGGGGCTCCTCAGCATTGATGCTTCCCTGATGCTTCCTTGACACTGACACCTTTGGAAAATGAATGCCTCGCAGTGCCTCCAAAGCGACTGCTTTAATGTCAGCAAATGTAGCATTTATCTCTCAGTTTAGTCCAGAGAAGCTGTCATATTATATTTAAGGCCTCAAGCTTGATTTTCACTATTAATTAGTGTCTTGTTTCATATCAATAGGTTGAGGATTTTATGTACTTTGAACATGTAACTTCACTGTGGTGCAGTTGCACTTCCAGACATGATACTCAGTGCTGTTTATTATTAACTCTAAGGCTCCTTTAAGCTGAACTCATTGTTTTTACATCTTTTGCAAAGAGCATACAATAATTCATCAACTATCAATATTTTAATTATCCCTTTTATTACTACTAGTACCTAAATTTACAGCTCATATCATTTTTGTCACTAATCGTTACTAAAATATTACACCTTTCAACATGATGCATCATGGCTCACATTATGACACATTACAGCTTCTGCAACGACCATATTGAACTGTGACACATTTTTAACAAAAACACTTAAATACATGATAACAGGTTTCATGAATTGACTGCAGGTTTAATGATTTTTTTTTATTTTTCACGTCACAATTTCTAGTCACTCTCCAACCTAATTTGACCTGCACACCAACAAATATACTTAGAATGTGACAAAATGGCCTCAAATCTCATGCCTCAAAAACGTACCCAGCGATAACAGGCTGGAGAAATTGATGGGATTTTTATGCAAAAGAGGGATGAAAGATATCGTTTTTCAGAGACATACACAAAGACTATAAAAGAGGTTAAGATAAGAGGTCAGATAGCGAAGCCAATATCACATCCAGCGAAGCTCTCAGAAGAATCAGTCTGTGATCTGAGCTCCATTTTTCCAGATGCAGCCAAATGACACTTGAAGACCAAAACTGGGGTGATGAACCATGAACGAAAGGTAGCCTCTGTAACAGCCGTTATTAAAACGTCTGGCTTTGTCACATGGGAAATTTTATATTGATAACATATTTTTGTCCAAATGGCCGGCCTTGCAACATAAAATATACTTTGCAGTCTTCTTTTTGATTTAGCAATAACATAGACAGTGGTAATATAACTGAGAGAATGTCATTGAGAGTTCAGCTACCAAAAAAAATTAAAAATTTAAACAGTGAAAGGCTCGATTCAGTCTACAGAGAACGTATAGTCAGTATTGATGCTAAAGGTCGGCCGGGCCAGAAATTCAATTACCTTGCAGGGAAACTTCTAAAGTGGAACCAATGTACAGCGCGGTATGTGACTGCGCTGCTCACTGTAGAGCAGCATGATCTGACTCCAAATATACACGAAAAACACTCAAAACACACAAACTGGAGAGTTTTCATTTCTAGTTCTCACTTCACAGAGAATTTCGGTCTGTAGCATCTCAGCTCACCTCAGGGATTACAATGGTGTGCAGCAGTCAAAGTAAACAAGTGCACTGTGGCATGTTGGATCCCAGTCAGACAGACGGGCAGACAGACAGATATACAGGCAGATAGACAGACAGATAGATGGATGGATCATAGTTATATTTAAGAACATGGTCTATTTTTTTCTGTAGCCAGTCACTGAAATAACACTGATTAATGCTGGACTTTGTATTTGACAAAGTGAGCTACTGAAACAAATGATAAAAGTCCTCCATAAATCCATGTGAAGAAAGCTGTCTGAGACTGCCATGCTCACAATTTCATATCTGGAACTCAACAGAAAATAAAGAAATTCTGAAGGGTAAATACAGAACCGAATGTAGGACACAGGCGGCAGATAAGGCGGAAATGACAGATAATCGCCTTGCAAAAAGGAACTGAGTTGACACATTTATCTTGAATTCATAAATAAATAAAAGTAGTGGCTGAAATGAAATAAGCAGCAACAAGGGTCTGAAACTTTGTGCGCGGCAGTGGCAGAAATTGCATTTTTTTTTTTTTTCCAGTTTTTCTGATTAGTATTGTGAGAAATGAAGAGGACGGGAAAAACCTCATCAACGGGAGCAGCTGCTTGAGAAACAGATCTCAGGCCTTTGTCACCGTATCATTTCTCCGTCTAGAAGGCCTGATCTGGAGCATCGTCACGTCTCGTCAGCGTGGCCTGATGTTATCACTTGGGGACTGCTTGAGGACAACACACACCAGTGCAGATTAGCAAAGTTAAAAAAAAAAAAAAAAAATTCCAATTAATCAGGAGTTCAGTGGGGAAAGAGTTTCAATTTAATCTCCCAAAGGAGGAGGCTTCATGTACCTCATTGAAGCATGTCAGAGTTCAGGGGTTTAAGGGATTGTGGCACAGGCTTACCGCGTCTGGACAGGGACAGTTATTGAGTGCACTTGTCCTTGGGGTCGGACAAGGGCTTACGTGCAAGTGATGAGAGTGACAATGGCAGTTGTCCCTGATTGTATCCCACAGTGTTTGCTTTTTACAAAGGAAATGAAAAAGAACTGAGAAGAAGGGGAAGGAAAAGTTCGGGAAGAATGCATTCAATTTTTGCACAATTAGCCTTCAATGAGTTTAGCGAGCGCTTTGAAGTTCAGTTGATGAATCGCACAGTTGTTGAAAGAAACTGAATGGACAACAGTTTTTGATTAATTAATGCACCATTGAAGGTGCTTTTTTCAAGCAAAGATGCCACAAATACTCAGGTTGCAGTTGATGACGTGAGAATTTGCTGCTTTTCTTTGCTTCACTTTGTTACTCATCTGATATCTGTAGGTTTCAATCAGTTAAAGAGGTTAAAGAAGCAATTTGAAGACGTCATGGTGGCTTATGGAAACTGAAAGAAATTCATCTCGATGTTTAAAAGGACTTATAAACTTAAGCTACAATTTCTGCTCAAACTCACGAACTCTTTTTATCCTTGTTTAACAGAAGTTAAGGGTCATGTTTTGGTCGTCCAGGTCATGACTTTTTGAGGAGGGTTCGATCCAAGGCAAACATTTCAACCCCCCCACCCAAAGGGGCATGTTCGGGTGTAGCTGACTGACCAAGAGTCCCTAGTTTTTAATGTCTGTGGAATCGTTAGAGGTCATTGATGCCCCTGGTTCTCTGACCCCAACAACCATCTTTGGGTCATTTTAGACAAAATCAGGGGTCAGTCCATTTACTGGTGGTAAATGGTACTTTGCTGGTACTCTCTTGTGAAAAGTGTTACAAACCCCGCTCGTTATGGGGAAAGGGAAGTAACATAAGACACAAATGATGGTGAAATTAAATATATTTATTTGATAAGGACACGTGGATATTAAAGGACCAACAGAAAGGGCCCGCCAAGTGCGGTCAAAGAGAGGACTCCTTGAAATAAAATGACTATCTGGACAATAACTATATGTAAGTAACTTAAATCTCTGTCTCTAACACAAAACCTAACTACAAACAAAAATACAAGTGACCTGCTCCTCTAAACCTAGTGAAACTAAACAGTGAACCAAACCTATAATATGTGCGACTAACCTAAATCAGTATTTTACAACTCACCCTGGGCCCAATTCTGATACAATAACGAATGTCACAGTTTAACAAGGTTTAACAAGTCGAAAAAGGTGTCTGTTGCCATTCTTGGTGCACACTGGCCTTTTATCAATGTCTTCAGGTCGTGATTGGTGGGGCCCCCCGCCGACCAGCCGCACCAAAACTCTGCCAGGGATCCCTTCGGGCCGGGAGGACATGCCCTCTGATGACCTGACTGCGGGAATTGAGAGGACAGACACATACGCACGCACACACACACACACACACACACCGGAAGGGGAGGTCTAGGGCCTTACGGCTCAGGGCCATAACAAAAGGTTCATTCAGTTCCTGTTGCCATGATCGGCTGATCAGCTCATGTTGCGTTACCCTTCCTTTCAGAAGTTGACTCTGCTTCAACTTTTCGACACAAGTTCACAGTGTTTTTGTCATTTTCTTTGGGACTCCCTGCAGTCAGCACCTGCAGCCTAATCAGACTTTCCATATTAAAATGAAT
>JAPZDZ010000011.1:14328732-14342666 GCA_029783805.1 Acanthurus tennentii
CTATTCATTTTCTAGCCAGGTGACCAAGAAAGCATTGCTTTGCACTGAGCATCCACAGCAACCCTAACATTTTTTTTCTGTGGCTCCTTCTTCCAAGTCTGGCTGTGAGATCTCTAAGTGCTCTTATGTAGTCCTTCCAGCAGGTGCTTTGCCGGGGTGTCCTCTCACTTAATAGTGCCTGAAATTCTTGGAAGAAAAATGAGTCCACATCAGGTGCCCGAACAACCTCTTCTGGCTCTTCTTATTGCGGAGCGGCAAGCGATTGGCTCTGAGGTCCCTCCAGATCACTGATGCCCTCACCCTGTGTGTTGTTGCAACATGGGTAATTACATTTTTCGCACTGATAAATACTGCATAATTACATAAAAAAATGCAAGTATAATCAGAACTGCATAATTAGGTTATAATTATCTAGTAATATGGAAATTAAGAGCTACCCAGTTATTTGTCAGTATTCAATTGTGAAAAATAAGTTGAAATAAAAAAGGATAAATTCATTGAGTATGCGTGTGCAGTCATGTGTACGCAATGTGGTCTCTATGCCATTTGTAATAATGTGTGTGTGTTTGTGTGTGTGTTGGCAAAAAGAAAGTGAGAGAAAACAACTGCTTTAGTGAAGTTTCAGTGCGGCATAAAGCATCTGTGTGTACAAGTGTACAAACACTGTATGTCGCTCGACAGGCCCGAGAGTAAATACGAACTATACCAATTTGTTTGTTCAGCTATATTCTGTGAATACATTACACAAAGACGAGGATGCAAATCTGCAGTCAATGTAAAACTCATTCAGGCCGACCTATCGCACTTGAGTATGCAAACAGGCGAGACATTTTCTGAAGTGCTGCGTGGTGAACATCACAAGAAGAGATGTCAGGAGTGAAGCACTCAGTACTGTGATTCTTGATTAACCTGTCGTAAAATACATAAGCAGGCAGGCCCAGGTTGCGCTGTAAACAGAAGACACCTCTTACCCGAGGTGGGCACTCAGTCCTTTGAAAGCCATTTCTCAGCATTATCGATTCATTCCCTGCTCGGTGAGCTGAATTACATTCGATCCAATTTGGTTTCCCACCTTTTCTCCTCTGCAGGACAGGAGACTTATTTGCATGAAGTTGCAATTGCAGTGAAGTGGGCAGAGACAGGAGAGCAAGGGAAACGAGACATAGGAGTATTACTGCCAATCTGCATTCTTTTATATAACCTCATCAAATGGAAAAAAATAATTGGTGTTTTCAATTTGTACAGTTTGGCCGACCCCGTCCTTTCAATCTGCCTACAAATTACATGACTTAGACTTTCAAATAGCTTGTAATGCATGTACCAATGTCCATTTTTTTGTGCAAATGATATACAAATCCATTCTTTTTAATTCTGTGGAGAGCTGATCCATAAGATCCGATAATGAACTCATTATTTTGACAAAAACATGCATGTTTAACGTTGCGAACAGGCACATTTTTAAGACTACAAAACTACTTGTTACATTAGGAAAAGAAAATGGTTCGGGTTCCTTTTAGAGGCTCGTGCTCTCCAAACAAAAAGTTAATGGGAAGAACTGACCTTTCACCTGCGCAGAGAATTGCATTTGACATACTCACTGCATGTGTTTTGTCTAAAGTTTTGTCATTTCGAATCGGATCGAGGACATCGAGCTGGTTGTTCCTCAGGCGCATACTGTGAGCACATAATGAACTGCAGTACAATAGTTGTTAGTATTTATCCATTGCAGCCGGCTGTCATGCTGTTTCCAATGTCAACAGTACGTAGTTTCAAACATTAACAGTTGGCCTTGGTAGTCATCCATTGTATGAGAGATGGTTGTCGTGGTAACCTTTAAATTAGAGAAATTCCTGGGTGGAGAGGAAGCTTTGTTTCATCCACTTTCTCAGCCACACAGGTCACACATGCAACTAACGATATGCCAGTTTGTACATTCTGTCTCGTTTCTTGCTTCCTAAATCACATTCCAGCATTTGCTGCATGTCTGCTCAGCAAAGTCCAACGGTATGATAATGATCTGTGGACACCTCTGCCACATTTCCCTGCTTTTTTTCAGTAGAACACATCTGGTAAAGCCAGGGGCTGCTGACAGGACAGCAGGCTTATTAATGATTACCTTCAGCGGGTGTCCCATCGTAGTGTATCCTCTGACCTTTCCCTCTGAAGAAAACAGTCGATGGACTGCAACAGCGCCTAGTCAGATGCCCTTCCTCCTCCTCCTCCTCCTCCTCCTCCTTATGCTTCATCGAACATTAGAAAGCCAAACAGGCAAGGAGGGGAAGGAGGGAAGAGAATATGCATTACTTTTTAAAAAGTTTTCTTCATTTTGTTATTAGTTTTAAAAGTTGTAGTTTCATTTGAAGTGCATCATTACTTTCCGGAAAAAGCACCTCGTTTGAGGATCTAATTCGGAGTGTGAATTTGTGCCTTTGTTCCCTTCTATTGTTTATCTCCTCTTCCCTTTTTCTACTCCTTCTTCAAAACACCGCGTTTTGTGCATTATGCCATAACAAATGTGGGTCATCATATCCCTGGGATGAAAACTCAGAATTGATTACATATCTTGACAAGCACTCCAGCTATGCCATTATCAAATATTGCCTAGAATCCCTAAGCAGCACTTAGGGGAGAGTGAATAAATTCACCCTTCATTTTTTAAGACAATCAAATGGGTTAGCTATCCCCACATCACCTTTATTTTATGCTGACAAAAACAAATTAGTGACAGCCCTTAACGACGCCTCATCTGTTTTGTACCTGTGTGAAAAGTGTGGTGTTATCAAACACTGTAGCTCCCCACCGAGGAGGGAAGCATTTACCCAGGAGTCTCTTTTTTTTAATTTCTTGTGCGGTGTGTTCAGAGGAGATATCACGGGGACCACGAGCCATACTGCCTCTGTCTTCGCTCCTATTTGAAGCTCCTGACAGGCTATACAGCCTGAATCTTCCTTCGGGGAAACCAGCAGGACATTTCTCAGACAGAGACCCTTTAAAGGCTTCTGGGGGGGTGGGGGTTAGGGCTCTGAGTGAGAGCACAGGCTCCTATTAGTGTTACCATTTCAATCAGAGTCCATCTGAGCTGTGGGTAATTCAGAGGTTTTCGCATCGAAGACTGAAGAAAGGATGTTTTTTTTTTCTTGTAATTTATGTGAATTGATTTATGCATTTCCTTGTTTTTTGGCGTAAATATTCTTGTAGGGGTCCAGACCTTTGAATTCAGCCCACTTAATGTAGTTCAGTTGTACAGAAACACTGTAGTTGACAATAAATAAGGCAATAAATATTCTTTTTTATCCATAATAAATAATGGAAAATAAGGTCATGTAATTGCTGTACTTGCAAGTAGGCATTTTCATATGTTTTAGCAGGGAAAGCATATGTTTCATCATCATGTAGCATCTAAAATTGCTGTGCTACATTCAGGTTTCTCAATTTTTTCAGCGCTGCTATTTTGCAAATTTGATTAGCGGCACATTTTACACGGACGCTCAAATGGAAAGGAAGCGCTCTGTGCTTTTCCTCCTATCAGAGACGATTTGTCTGCAGCGAAAAAAAAATGTTTATGTGCATAAAATGTAAAAAGGGATTTCTCTCATTCTTATTTGTTATGTTTTGAAAGTCAATCAGCAAATTAAAGATGTGTTCCCATTCAATCATACTAATTAAAAAACATGCTAATTAGAGACACAAATAGAGTGGAAAGCAAATTAGCATCAAGTGTCAGGTTCAATACAGGACTGACAATTAACTATTTTGAAAAGTGAGTCTGAGGACCCCATTAAGAGGGTTATGGTTGAAAAAGGCTAGACAGTCGTGTCTCATTTATTTTTGGATTATTGGTTGCAAACACAATGAATTTATATAATGTGTCAAGTGCTAAAGACACACAAAAATAAATAATACTGACACAAGATCCACACCAACACTAGCTATGTTTACACTTGGCCATATATTATGATTACAATGCGCTAACTGTTTGCTTATTGGTGGATCACAAACCATCTTTCAAAGGTGTGTGTTGCCATCTGTCGAGTCAGATTGTGAAGATTCTGCATTTGCTAAATCCAGAAAAAGCAATTTGGCTTCATATAATTGATTATTATTTGGTACCTTATAAGCGATAACAATGGATAGCTGATAATACAAATTCACCTTCTACTGGACAACAATTTATGGCAATTTATGTTGATGCACAGTCTTGCATAACTAATTTGAAGTTCAAACATGATTAAATTGTTTCATAAAAAAAAACTTCAATTAAATCAGGTCAATCAAAAATCAGGTCCAGTGCAATAGAAATTTCAATCAGCTGCAGAGGCGACGTTTTAATAAACTGATCAAGAGAAAAAATTGTTATATTTATATGATGAAACTAATTACTTCCTGTCTGTGACTGTCTGCGCATGCCCTCGGTCCTTCCTGTTGTTGTCAGATGGATCCTGAGAACGAGGCTGCAGGCTTCACTCACCCCTGCTCATCAGGAGTTAGTGGGTGCACATGTGACGTCCTCCCTCAGCTGATGGCAATCAGACTGGCTGAGAGGTGATATGAGGGGGCGGTGTCTTCCTGCTCAGTTGGTTGTGCGTCTACAGAGAGTCAACACCATTAGTCGGCCTGCTGTGTTTCTGTTTGATTGTGTATTTGGGTTGTGTGTGTGTGTGTATGCGTGTGTATGTGTGTGTTGGAAGTGTTTGCTTTTTTTATTTCATATCATATTGTGCCCCTCTTTTCTAGTGACTCCCAACTTTGATTTCCTTTAGTTTAGCTCAGTTCTTTTGTTGATCTTTTATTTTGATAGAATTAGTAGCTGACTGAGGGAGTTTTATTCCCACAACCCTCTTTTCCAGAACCCGAGGGGAACCCAGTTTTCCATGTTGTTTTGTTTTGTTTTGTGCAGTGCTTTCTTTTGTTAGTTTCCTAACCGGCGACCCTTGGCTTCAAGGTTTTGTGTTCTGGGAAATGTAACAACTGCATTAATGCATGAGAAACATATGAACAACCAACAGACGTACAAAAGACTGGCAGCTTCCAAGCTTAAGTGAATCTCTGTGGAGAGTTTGTTGTTTTTGATACAAAATCCTAAATCCTAACATACACAAACTCGCAACAGCACTGAACAGATAGATAACCATCTTCAGGGAGCTGATCAAACATGTGCCAAAGAGAATTTTGGATGAGTTGGAACTGAAAGGTGGCTGTTGAGGAACACTGATGCATAATGCATACATCACTGTTGCACATGTCAAACAGCTGTTCCAAATAAAGGCGTAAACACCAGGACATGTTAGAACAAAGCCCATATAAACAGCTCACCGGAAACCTTCAACTGCCACAATTTTTGATAGAATTTTTTTTAAAAAAGGTGTGTAATTTCAAAATCTGATAAGAGAAGGACACTTACAGGTTTATTTAGGCAACATCATAAAACCATGGCCTCTGTAGCTCACCTGCATTGAAACCTCATCCCCCTCTTGACAAAGTACCAACAACAAGAGCATTTTCAATTTCACAGCAGTTGTTTTCATCATAGTCTTATTGCACATCATCCTACTCCTCCAGTGTGCTCTCGTTATTTTGTCCACCCCATGTATGTGCATCACAGTCCCTTAGGGAGTCCACACTGAGCCTGTCATCCAATTAGGACTAAATCTGATTTCACTAAAAGGCTCCATCATTTAGGAGGTCTTTCAGGGAGCAGGCACTGAGATGCATTACAACTGGGGGATTGTTTGCATTCATTTTCACAGCAGTTAACACATTCCGCTTCAGCTCTTAAGCAAATATCTTGCTGCCTCACGTTTGAAGTGGCAGCTGGCAGACACAGACAGACAAAGTCAGAACATCATCTGCCTAAAGCAGCCACATTATATCTTATTATAATAACTGTATCAAATGACAATGTGAGAACAATGTAACAGTGTGAGAGGGAAGCTCGAGGTCTCCTCGGTTTTATGAAGCTTTATAGCCAGTTTCATTTCATTGTTTGGCTCTCTGGCTCACAACTTGTAGTTTTGCTCTCAACACTCTTGCGGTGCTGTTTTTGGCCTCAATAGGCAGCTGTTTTCAGCAAAAAAAAAAAGCTCTGAAAAACCTCACTGCTGGGCACCAAACAGCAGACAGACACAAGTAGTGACTAGCTGGCGAACATAGTGAAGCACTTAGCAGCTAAACAACCAGATACTTCCCTCAGGAGTTAGTGGAGACCAAAAACTGAGCTGAAAGAGAGAATAATGGACTTAAATTTACAAGACAGCAGATATAAGACTCTAAGCTAATGATGATGATGCTCCATAAAGTCTGATGCGCTCCATATCAATAACAATTAGCAATAATAATTTAATGTTGTGATCACTCTTGCCCTTAGTAGGGCAATAATTCAGTTATTGCATTATTACCCATTGCTTATACCGCTCTTTCTACATTGTCAAAGCTGCAGGTATGGTTTAATGTGAAGGAAACCAGACTTTGACAACAGGAAAGGTCAAATTTTGTCTCTAAAATGTTAAATGTTCTAAAATCATCCTGTTAATCTTTCCTATAAATAAAAGCTTTACAAAATGAATGACATAAAATTAAAAAGTAGAAAAAGACTAATTGTCCTGAAGGTTTGCTTTAGCTGAAAGGCAGCGCTTTTACACACAAGATTTTTTAAAAAAGCTTATTCAATCAGTTTGAATGGTTCAGCTCAAGGGGATTATAGTAATTTAACAACAAAGTTAAAACCAACAAATGTCGGATGAAGATGGATTTGAACTCGGGACCCTCGGTGGGCTGGCAGCCTTGTTGTAGCATCTTTCAGGGAAAAACTGCTCTTTTTAACCGAGCTTAAGGTTTTCTGAGGATAAGTCTAATTAAGCAGACACCTGTGTGAGCGGGGCAGTCTTCTGAAAGCAGGACAGCACTTTGGTGAGAAGTGATTTCAGAAACAATAGAAAAGTAAGCCTAAGGACCAACTAAGAGACATTTTCTTTTCTTTTTTTTTTCCTTTAGAGAGGCAACTTGGGCTAACCACCAACCCAACATGCCTCCCAGGCAAACTGAAGTGAACCAGCACACATTTTCCTGAGAAGGCTAATTAGCCAAATGTCATGCACCTGGGTTGAAAGGATAGTCTGTTAAAAGCAGAAAGTTCTCAGAAGGGACATGTGAAATCAAAGCCCTTAACGCAGACATGTGAACAAAAATTATAACTTTAAGACTGAGTGGGATTTTGACTGGCTGAATATATTTATGTACTTAAAGTAAAAATCTTTAAGATAGGAAGGAAAAAGTGAAGAAATGGTTCTGCTTTTCACCTCAAAAGTACAGATAATTGAGAGTTTGACAGTCATACCTGTCAGTTAAGATGACTTATTTTACCATTAATCAAACATTAAAGCTCTTTGACTTTTGCAGGTATTCTGTATTTATATATGCACTTAGTAACTGTTTTTTGCAGAGGAGCTTTAGAGGTCTGAGAGGGCTCCATCACATGGAGCAGCAACGTTAACCTGGAGCTAAACACCGGCAAAAGCAGTGGGCTCGACTACAATACTTAAAATTTGGATGTTGCTGCAAACAAGCTGCAAATTCTAAAATGTATCGCACATCTCTTGAACCCAGCAGCACAGATGAATTATACATCACTACAGTTTCAAGGAGGGCACCCAAGATTAGTGGCACCCATTCAGTACCTGACCAAATGTGAAATATGGTCGCAATCTCTCTTTTTTGCTCCTGAGTTATGGCTGTTGAATAAGGGCCAGAAAAGTGTTTTGCAGAACATTATAAAGTTAAAGTGAAATTGTTCTCTGACCTTCATTTTATCCTATTAGACAATTCTGGGATATTTTGCCATATTTAGCGAATGAATTCTTGAGTCATGGCCAAAGAATGTGTTCTGAGGTCGTAGAGATCTTGACTTTTGACTCCAAATACTAATCAGTTCATCCTTGAGGTCAAGTAGATGTTTGTGCCAAATTTGAACCAATTCCTTCATTGTTTTCCTGAAATATCCCATTAATAATGAGACGCACAAGAAGCTGAACAAGCGGACCGAGCGAACGAAAAATGCCTCTGACCGGCTGCCACCAATGTGGATGCAGAGGGGAAATGAAACCAGTAATCTTAATAACTCACAATCATCACATTAATAACATAATAGCATACAGAATGTCCTTCAGAGGCTGAACATGTCAAGTTCATTTCAGTGTGTCAGGTGAAATTATGTGGCACTATTCAGCTGAGGAAAAATTATATCCAAAGAACACAAATTATAGCTGTTGCAACTTTTTAATGGAAAACAAACTGCCAAAATTTGTATAAGGAGTCTAGTGGTGCTTGTAACTCATCACCTGTTAGGCTTAAATAAGGTGTCAATCCATGAAAACTTGTATCATTTGTTCCATTTTTTAATGCTTGTTAAATGGCTTTTACATGCCAAAGCGATGGCCTGCATTAGCACAAATGCAACAGTTTGACTGAGCCAAGTCTGGAGTGACAGCTTGACAGTCATTCTGTCAAGTCATTGTGACAGCACCCCATTACAGTCTATTGGATGAACG
This sequence comes from Acanthurus tennentii, assembly GCA_029783805.1. Taxonomy (NCBI): domain Eukaryota; kingdom Metazoa; phylum Chordata; class Actinopteri; order Acanthuriformes; family Acanthuridae; genus Acanthurus; species Acanthurus tennentii. The sequence continues at coordinate 14,337,276 of JAPZDZ010000011.1, forward strand.
GGAGCATATCAATCTCTCGCTCTGTGGTGATTTTTTTTTTTATTATTATTTTATTTTGTTGCAACCTTTGAACATGTTGCACTGCTTTCTCCATCTACAACACTTTTGCCTGCTTCTCAGTCTTTTGAGCAGGAGACTATGCTGCAAACTGGCAGAATAATGAAGCAGTTTTTCAGTGCAAGCGCCTAGAAAGCCCCCTTTAATTTTCAGTAATTTAGGAATTGCATATACTCTACACAAAAAATGGAGCCCACTTCCTCCACTCCTGGTATGTCATTTGCTTCAGTCAATGTAAGTGTGCATTGTGAGAGCACTTTTCTCTCGCTTATTTGATCAACATATAAAAAAGCCGTGGATGTTATGATGTCTAGAAAATGCTTGTTTACTTGTATTCAGCTCTGTTTGACCACGCAGGTTTTATGACTTTGATTCCTGACCTGTCTGACCCTTTTAAATTGAATTTGTGGTTATTTATTCTGCTGTATCAATTCCAAAGATGAGAATGTTTGTGTTTTAACTCACCTAGCAGTATTTATGTTTGTGAGGCCTTTAGGGAGGGTCAATTTAAACATCCCATCAAAGTAAAATTCAGTGTAATCTTATGCCAAACGAGGGGAGATTGATGCCACCTGGGATAGATTGGCACTAATTCCAGAGATCATTCATGATTGGCTTAAGACAGCAGCTGGCAGAATGTAGGAGTTTTGAAGGAAACTGTGCACCTGTTTCACTCTCTTCTAAAAAATGGAGGTGGTGAAGAGTTTTGGAACATTTCTTTTTATGTTGTCTTCAAAATCTACATCTAATAGCTGGTCCATTCTTCTGTCAAACACTATCATGTGCAACAATGAGAGCAGAATGAAAGTAAAAAGAAAACACAAAAATAAAAGTCTGAATGACTGCAGTCTCTAACTCAAGCATCTTCACTCATGATATGTATAGAGTTTTAGTTTTATGGATGGCAGCACAATTATCTATTTATAAGTAAATCCATACACAGACATATTTACCTATATTTTCATTGGGGTTTGAGACTGTCACTGTTAAATATTTGTGGACATACCCTAAATTTTAATCTTCCGGAAGATGACTGACATTATTATGCCACAACTTTCTAAAGAGATTTGCAAAAAAAGCCAAAAATATCAAGTATTAATGATGCGGAGGAGGTTACTACTACATAGAAACAAAAATGTGGCTTTTATCATCTTTAATCAGCACTGAGAGCCCACAGAAGAGACTGGCAGAGGAGTCAATTTCACCAGTATCTTTAAGGATTATCTATCAGTAGCAGTATCAACTATTACCATCTCACACACTCCGTCAACAGGAAATTTAAAACATGAGTCATTGAAATATACTGCATTACTTGTAGAACAAATTCAGTGGAGCTAATACCTGCTAAAACACTGGGAATAATGTATACAGGAGTAAAAAGTTTCGAGACAAAAGTTGCACTTCAGAATCTCAGGAGGAAACTGAGATATTGATACTGAGATAATTATAAACGCAACGTGTTCAGGAACTAAAACCACAGCCACACAAACTGCATACAGGTGGAGGAGAGTGATGCTGTGTCGACTGTTTTCTCTTACTGAAAAGAGGCTCGAGAGAAGTGAAGTGTACCAAACGTCCACCTGCTATTCAAACTTACTTTCCAGAAGATTGTTTTTGTGGCGCTATTTTGGTGGATTTGGTAAAGCTTGTAGTGTCTGATGGTCACATCAATATTTCACACTTCAATCTGGGGCAAAATGTAGTATTGACAGAGGGAGCATCAATACGCCCTGCAGCGTCTATTCTACCTGGAGATTCATTAGGAGCAGAAGACAAACACATTTGTAGAGCAAACGCCCCAACAGGCCAACATGATTAAACTGGGAAAGAGTTTTCGTATATTATTCAGCTTCTGTTTTAGTTATTTTCTTTTATTTATTAGGATCCCCCCATTAGCACCTGCATAAGCACAGGGATTCAACACACATACAGCCATACACACTGGTAACTAAAGCCGCTCTCTCATTAGCCGCTAGCACAGTCTCTGCTAGCCCATCTCCTCTGTGTTTGACAGCACTGGATGTTTGTGTATGGCTTATTCCCTATGCATGCATCAGATTTACATATTTCCAATGGGAACCACAATCACCCAAGACAACTAACATATACAGCACAGGAAGCACTTATGGAATGCAAATACTGCAACAGCCTGAGTAGAAGCTAACCTTCATTATACGACATGCTGCAACTTATAGAAAACTTCAATATATAAAAGCTTTTTACATTTTACATCTGTTATTCATGAAAAATGACAACGAATCAAACAAATGCTAAGATAAACAATTAGAGCTGCATCGGAAACTGTATGATTACGGATTTATCAGTTTGATTTCCAAAGCTTTCAGCTAATTAATAGCTCTAGTGGTTTGCACTCTTCATTTTATTTTTCAATCGAATATACGTCACTCTGAAGTTCTTGGAGGCAGCTGGTTTTTGGGGCCACTGAGAGATTTCCTGCGACTGGATTTTTTTAAGACTGTCTTTAAGGATTTGCCTTCTTCTAACATGACGCTCTGTGACAGCATATTTCTTGGCCTGTCCATTTCTGTGCAGAAAACGTCAAGAGACACTTTCTAATACTTTGGAATTCTAGACAAATCATTGACTTTTCTTATTTCTTATGAAAAGCGGTGTTCAAACCATCGCTTTTCTGACATCCAGGAGCTAAAATATTGACACAGCAAATGAGGCAAAGCTCTGTACAAATGTACGTCAAGAGTGATCAGGAGTTGGAGGCAACAGAAAAAGAGGACAGAGAGGGATCTTTTGGGATGGGCTACCTTGGAGAGGCCTGTGTCTGCAAGACCTGAACACCTGCCAGAACCTTAGGATGAAGCCTGACTTATGCCCTCATATATTATTACCTCTTGATGAGCAGGCCTGTGGTGCCATTAATCAAACGCAACATGGCAGACACATCCTCTCAAGCCTGGACCAGGCTCAGCTCCATCTTCTATCCCTCAGAGGCGCCGTTCTCTGCATTTTACCTTTTTGAAACTACTCTGCAGAAATGCAAAGTAATTTTTTTTTTTTTTTGCATTAAATTACTTTGTACGTTAGTCCATTAATATGTCGGGCTTCTAGGGCCAAGCATGGTAATCAATGACTTGGCACATCAACAAGGAATATTTCTTGCTGCCGCTGAAAGCTACTCAAAAGCAGAGCTCAAAGGCGCACAGTTCCATTCAGCATAACAGGAGAAACTATTAATTCAAAAAACAGCCTTCTACAAGAAAGTCTGTCTGTGCAGCTTTGGAGTTCCATGAGACAGATGCAATGTTGTTGTTGGTTTTTTTAAAAGGGGAGACAGTACATATGCATTAAAATATAACATAATTCCTACAAAAATGCTGTCATAGACTTACCTGAAACCACCCAGAAAGGTCAGCTCATCCAAAATATAAATTCTTCCGCAGAGCCATGGCAACCCTGCATCCTGTCCAACACATCTTTTCATACAACAATCCTCCTCATTGATCTGAAAATTGGCATTCACGTCCAAAAGCCTCTATTTTTTAAAGCCATTTTTTATCATGTTTCATCCACATCAGACACAGTGCTCTGATGCAAAATGGTCTCTCCACAATGAGCTTCTCTGCTGTCTCAGCTGTGGTCAATACATCTTGCTGACCTCCATACAGAGGCATCTCATCCCCATCTCATTAAAGACCCCCCATTCTTCTCTTTCACAATCCAGCGCTGGTGTGGTGTATTGAAATTTCTTTGATGGGAGGTTTTTAAGCTCAGTACTGAAAACCCAACACTCTGGACATGTCAAACAAGACATTTGTTATCTATTTTTGCATTTGCAAAAATGTTGAAATATCCTTTTTTTAAGGCATCACACAGTGTTGTAATTTAAAATGCAAAGCCTGAACCAGAAGCTCTGAGAGTGAACAAGTGACAAAAAAAAATGGGAAAACATGACAAGAGGAACTAGCGACAGGGAAGCCGTTGAAACAGGTGCTGCCTGTCCAGATGATTTCATAAACCAGCCGAGTTGTGGCAAACCAAGTGGGACATGTACCACTCTTGCCAGGACTATATATATATTTTTTTTTTTTGAGTTGCTGTGTTTGATTTCTCCAGTGTCTTAACGCGCTTTGTTTGAGTAGTGTTCTACAAAGGCAATCTGGCAAGCTGACTGAGGCTACAAGCAGTCCGCGAGGAGACGGGCACGTTGTCAGGATGAATAGTCATGGAACAGTAACTGAGACATCGACTTGTCCTGACCTACGTGTCATCCCTGACTTCTCTCATTTAGTCCAACTCAGGAGGAAGCTGAGCTGTGTGAATCCTGTGCCGCGGTTAATAGAAATGAAGTAGATTAAGATATACACATGCCCATTCGATACTCATTGACACTGCTGCAGCAAACCTCTGCGTGAGCCTGGTGTCTCATTTAAGGTGTGATTTTTGTGTTAGCTAATGAGCCAATTCAGTTTGTACAAAGGCAACATACGAATCACCAGTGAAAAATATGCTTTCAGGTTTCTTGCTATTCATATATTTCTGCCATTATAAAAACAATTAACTACCACAGTTTACTTGTTTAATTAGGAGTGACATTTATACTCTAAAGAAACTTCAGGCTGTTGCTCTTTTTATTATAGACAGATGCAATCAGTGTGTTAATAATCAATATGCATTCACTGCAAGGGAATGGGTAGTATTTCTCTGCAGCTTTATAGAAACAAATATTAGTTCTGATTAATATTCTGCAGATTGGGTCACTTGATAGTCGTAGACTTTACTATAGATATTTTCCGGGCCGTTTGTGGTTGATATGGTGTTCTGTGATGTTTCCAAGGTTTTTGTCTCATTTGAGTCTGTATTCTGCCATGATGATTCTGCACAGGTCACAGGAAGTCCTGTGAGGATCTGAAGTATTTTTGGGCTCACTTCAGCACCACGGACAGAGACAAGGAAAGTGAGGCAGCGAACTGCATTGACGGCATTTAAGTGGTTGTGACTCACCATGTTCTGTTTATCCTAACTATGACTTCTGACGCTTGGATTTGCAAAAGACCAGCAGCTATATTTACCTGCTAATAAAAAACCTGTGCAAAGTGCATCTAATTATAGGAGTCAAGGTGGTTATTGAGTGCTGTATGTGGCGGTTGCCAGTTTATGCAGACTGAATCCTTATTTGTCAGAAGAAATAAGATGCCACTCTCAAGATGAAGTACAGTCTCGTAGATTAGCACTACAAAAAAGTCAAGGTTAAGAACACTCCAATGACTGTTCGTGTGTGTGTGTGTGTGTGTGTGTGTGTGGCCATGTGATATTGAAAGTAAACATGAATCAAACTAAATGCAAAGATCTGACTTCAGT
>JAPZDZ010000011.1:14345442-14355590 GCA_029783805.1 Acanthurus tennentii
TTTTTGTTAGCCTGTGTAGTTAGAAAAGTTTAATCAAAAGTAAGTTCCTTTTCATTCCCTTCCAAACCTTGTCCATTATGAGGTTATTCTTCATTTAAAAAAAAAAAAGTGCTGCAGAGTACTTAGCAAAGGTGCAAAATTTAGCCAAAGTAGAACCCATTAGTGATTTTTCAAAAACTTAGCCTGTTTCATCACACACAGAGCAGATTTGGATACAATTTCTATGGGGAAAAAATGATGTTCACTCATTTGCATCACTTCCAGTTCAGCTTTTAAGAGCAGTTTCAGGCTGTTTTATGGACAGTGGTGACAAGTACTGTAAGTTTATATGCCTTTTTGCAATCTTAGTCTGATTTAATCAGTTGCAATCATGGGTTAAGATTCGGTTTTGTTTATCATGTGACTAAGAACCATATCTGTCCCACTGTAATAAAAATAAACAGGGAACCATGAACCATTTAGAGCCACAAAGAGGCGAACTCATTTTCTATCACAGAAAGCAGCATATATAGCACCGCATCACATCTTCTCCACTGAAAGGACACCATGGAGGGCACTTTAACAGGTTTTCTTGCACATTGGGCCACCGTAGAGGGCACTTTACCTTGCTTTATCTACCAGTGGATCATCCAAGGGGGCACTTTAGCTGCGTTTAAAGAAAGTCAGGGGGAGAAGTAGCAGCCTGCTACACAACCCAGGAGTCTTTGTTACAGCTACATTAACATTTCTACCTGGGTCTGCTTCTTATCAAGTTTACTAATATAAACACATCTTGACATGCACCTTAGCTTGTTGAATGACAAACAGGTAGTAGTTTTTTTATGATTCAGTCAAGTTATACAAGGAATACAAGGAATGTATGAAATGTATAGTTAGAAAATATTGGTGCTTATGTGCTCTCTTCAATAGAAACCACAACCGAATGTAATATTTTGATGCAAAAAGAATAAAATCCTGGCCGGTGCTAATTTAGGATTCTTTGAAAATGTTGTCTGGACATTCCAATATTAAAGTTAATTTTTATTCTATATTCACCACACTGGTATTAAAAGTTATGATCAACAATTAGTTCATCTCGCTGTTATGTTTTGCACAAGAGCCTCAGCAGGACTGAATATCAGTCTGCAAAAACAAACTGCAACTGCAAATACTGCACACCCACAGACACACAAAACCATTCATCCATTTCTCTGCGCACACACACAATCACACTCTTCCCCTCTCTTTGGTGTGGAGATAAAACATTGAATATAATCATAATAATTTGATTTTTGCACATTAACATGTATGTTGTTCCCCCCTAAATTCATTACGGCTGCGCTTTTGGCTGAGGGCTTTGTTTGTCATTGTCCAATTGGTCCATGCCACCCGCTAGTAACTTTATCTCTCAGTCCAGCTTTCCATCCACCATGGCCAATTCCTCTCTCCCTCCACCCACAAAAAACTGTCCTCTTTGCACAAGGCCCCCTCATTCATTCTAATTAAGCCAACTGAAACTAAATAGCAGAAGCTTTGTTTACAAGGGGCTTGCTGTGCTCAGCATTCTGTGCACGGAGGCACTTGTCTTTACAGCCAGTCAGGGGTTTATCTAGAGCTACACTTTCGGCTTACACTAATTTACATTTGTGTTTTCCCTTCCACTTATTTCCATATCTGCCACTGTGGGGCTTGGTTGCCTTCACAGAGGAAGTTTATCAATCACATTTAAACTATAACTAACACAGACTGTGTCTCGGCATCACAAAAGCACGGCCACATATTCAGTTAGCAGAGAGCGAATGGTGATGCAACAACAACAACAACACCAGCAAGGAAAAAAAAACAGTAATGCAAAGAGGAGGTCAGTGATGATTTTTGGCCCGAATGAAAAATAAGCAAAAATACCACTGCTATGAAAAAAAAAATGTAAATTAAAGTCGGCCATGCAAGTTCAAAGAAAAAACATCAAATCCTGAAAATCTCCTTGACGACTTCACATGCTTGATAAGAGATCAAACATCAGACAGCTCAGTGCGATGTATTCTGTGCCACCCTTTGGAATTGAGATGAGTAAGAAGACAATATCATCTCTCATCATTTCATTTGACAAACAAGGCACAAGACTGCTGTCAAAAACAGAATGTCTTCACCTAAGCAGTGAAATGTGCCAAGACTTGATTGTCAGGTTACCAAACATCATATCAACTATTCAGCTCTTGTACATAACTGCATAAAATAAATATAACATTGATTGCATAATAACAAGACTTAATTTAAGAAAAACATTACAAGGCTGTGACCAAAGTGCAAATACAAATACAGAATACATTTATTTTATTTTTTTTTTATGAATGAGGGGCCACAAGGCCATTTTTGCACAGCTGGATCTGGTTTTATGCAGCTGGTATGTGGACCCTCCCCCAGGGAAATTGTAGAACCAGACATTTTATTTCCTGTTCCCTGATGACATTTTAAGCATTTAAATAACAACAAAGCCTACCTAACAGCAAATAAATATCATAATTAACTCTGAAAAGGCAAATACACAATTATCATGCCACATGAGGACAATCAAAAGTTCTGCAAATATCCTTAAGACCCTGAGCTTTGTCTTATATGTTGGACCACAAGTTACCAGGAAGCTTATGTATCGTCCTTAGTCACATGATCATCAGGAGGGCCTTTTGTGCATGGAGCTAAAAGATCATACAGATCATTAGGTCCCTGTGTCTCTAATGCAAGTGCAGTGCAACAGTTTTAAGGCAGAAGATGCATTTGAAGTGGATTTTGCAGGTGAAATCAACCACACTATGACGTGTGAGCATCTTCCCTAAGTGGCTTTCTGGGACCCCTGAACCTGCCCATGTCTGTTTCTCTACTTGCATTGTGGTTATTGTGTGCTTTTTTTTTTTTAGGTTGAGTGTTGTGTAATTTCTTGCACCTGTGGCTACTTACAGTCTGTATTATCTCTTTATGGATGAAGAAGCAGTGCATGACTTACTAAAATGCTATTTAATGCTATTGCTATTAGTGTAATGAGTGGACATATTGTGTTTTATATTGCAAACGTGAAGAAGTGCACTCAGCAAACAAGATAGCTAAATATGGTGCCAAAAAACACAAGTTGACCTTTTATAGCGTGCTGGTCTGAGCTGACCATGCTGAGCAAACTGATAAACTAAAACTAAAAGTAGATGTTATTAAATTCATTATATTGGCTAGTGTGACTTTCCAGTTTCAGTTTCAAGTTGAGTTTAGTTACATCTAGTTACTCATGCCATGCTGAAGCTCCATCTCAGTTGTGCACTTAGTAAGTCTGTTACTGAGCTCAGCCAATTTTCAGTAAAAGCAGTAAACATGAAAAGTGCTCTGAGAGAGCAGCTTTAGCAGTTAGACGACAGAGAAAACTATAATCTGTTGTGACGGTGAGCAGAGAGCCGACTGAGAGGAGAGGCAAAACCCAATACCTGTAAAGCATTTAGCTGTGGCTAATTACACATTAGCTTGATCAACAAGCAAGAGGCCCAAGAAAAAAAAAAGCTCACTACCTTCCAAATCACTCCAGCTGGTTTATTTCTTTATTTTTTTATGGAAAAAAAGTTACTCGTGTTGAATAATGAAAACTAACATGGGATGTGGTGTGGTTGTGGATGAGCTTATGTTATTCCAATGCAGCTTTTTCCACACATAAAGTCTACTGATTGCTATGCAAAGAAAGCATGCTAACTGAATGCTAAGCCGGGTAACGAGTTGCACATTCTCCTGCAGCACATGGAGGTGCAACTGTTCATGACTTTATTGCCAATTTTCCGAGAAGCAAATGTAAAAGTAACAAGTTACAGCGAGCTAGTTTTCTCCTAAAACTAACTACAGGTGATGTCACTGGTAAGATATGGCTGAATGGGTACAATAACAATGCCTTTTTTTGTTTGTTTTTGGAAGAAAAATTCTCCAGGTTCTCTTTCTCTGTGAAAAGAAAGCCATTTCCTATCCTGCTGCTCAGTCAATGCACTTAACAGTCACGCCTTTGCTCTGTCACACGAGGACGTCTGTCAGAGTCATAGACCTACTTTTGTGGTAGTGGCAGGAAAAAAAAAATGCACTGTTTTCAGGCACCACTTTTGGATATCTCATTTTTAAAAGAATGACTTGAAACGCTCAGTCAGAGCACCCCTGACAGCCTGGCAATTTCAGACGAGAAGACGAGAAAGGGTATGTGAAGGTAAAACTCCAAAAGTGGGACCTGTTGTTCCCTCCCATGCAGTTGAGGCTGCACTAGCTTCTGGTGGTGATCTCCCCCAGTGGCACCCTTTCGGAGGTGATTTTTAGCACAGATGAGGAGACCGTGGGGACGTCTGGATACATGCTGGGAGCTTCACTTTTCCCCAGCTGTTTTGGAACCAGCTGTGGATCTCCTGTTGGGTGAATGAGTGAATTGATGTGTACTGGACCTCTGGTCTTCTCATAATACACATATAGGGAGTTTTTGTGATTATACTTTCAGAAATAAAAACCACAGAAATATAAAAACTGATGGATCATGGATTAGGGCCTTTGCATATTAGTCCCTGTGCACCTTGTTAATTTTACTGTGTGTACTTTTTCCCCAAATCACAAAAAACAAAAGAAAAGGCAAAAAAATCATCGATATACCCCTTATAAAATTCATTTATTGCACATAAAACATCTGTAATTTTGGTCAAAGTTATTTTTTGCTAAAATTAACTCATTACATTGTTCTTCAGCATATGTTAATGTATTTATACGGTAGTTCCTTTGTATTGTAACCAAATGACAGCGAACAGTCGCATATCCAGCCTGCTTTATAATACAGGCAATTAATATAATAATAAGTCATTGTAGCAGGACATTTTTACTTGCTTTACAGTCGCTGACTTGAAGGAGAGCAAGGACTCAAGCAAAAGGAGCAAACATCAAAGAAGACAAAGCTTTGTTCTATCACCTCTGAGGTGTTTGAGCCACACTTCAGCTCCAGAGGTGTCTGCATTTTTGAAGGCACAGGATTTGCTCCGAGCACACAGCACTGTCTATAAGTTAGAGGATTACCCTGGTCCAGGCTGTGGATATTCAGCGAGGTGTGGGCAAGAGAGCGAACGTCTATGTGTGGGTGAGAGAAGAGGAGAGAGGCTGAGCCTGTACACAGTCTCGGTGTGTGTAAACAACCTTGTGTGCAGCACAGCGCCTCAGGGTGTGAAAGTCTGAGGGAGAAGGCGGCCTACTCCGAGGAGCTTCAGTAATGCACACACGCAGCTTCCTGAATTCAACGAGCCCTCGAGGCTTTATGGGCTTCATGTCAGGAACAGTCACAGATTTGTCAACATAAGTCTAAGAAAGGTTTTTAATTTATTTAAACACAGCTGCATGATGATGTAAACTGCAGATCATGTGACCAATTAATTTTTTTTATCCTTTCTGTAGTTCTGCCTATATGTGAAGGCCAATGTATTTTATAAAAGCTGCAGCAAGTTTTGCTTCCATGCTTCATTATTGATTTCTATTCAATCATTTCTCAGTAAATTTGCTCAGTACTTCGCTTCACAATGAGTCTGATTGTCTTCTTCTGCTCATAAGATATGCAATCCGTGTATTTTAGAGAAAATAAAAAATATAGCACCATCTGGTGGTGGTTATCGTTAATCCATTTATCAAAGTAATTAAATGTAATGGGACATTTCCCTGCAGCTACTCGTTAAGCAGCGTTACCAGCAAATCTAAAACCCTAATAAAAGCTATACTGGGATAGTTTATCTTTTTAATTCCATAATAATCGCAGGTCAACTCCACACAATCAACGGTGTGTAGAGTTCTTTTGTAGCGCTCAAGGACATAATTAAACACTTGACCTTTACTGTATTTAAGCATATAGGTTTTATGTTAAAACTCAGGAAATGTTAAGGTCCCTTTGACTCACATTTTCTGCCACTTGTTCATTCCTACTTTTTATGTATTATTTTATTTGTATTTCTAATTTGCATGGCAAATTTCCCTCCTTTTTTATGATCATTTAAAATTTTGTGAACTTGTTATTAAAAAAATGCTGTTTATGAAGATATTATTTAGCCAGGCTTTTAGAGAAGCGTTGTTTCTTGCAGTCATCTGATTTAATAATTAACCAATTAATTGTGTAATCAGATGAAATAAAATCTGATAATAATACCACATCATACTACATACTGGTACCATAGTCATTTTAATATGATATTTTATTGGAATTTTGATTTGTGCTTGATTTGAAGTGTGCTGTTACTTTACAGTACACTTGAAATGAAAACGTGCCTCACTTCCAATAGAAAGCTCCAAAAACATCTTAGGAAACAGGAACGATGAGGTGTTAAATCTCCTGGACAAACATTTTCCTTTTTTTTTTTTTTTTTAGGAGTTTTCCAATTGTACGACTTGTTTAGTAATCTCAGCAACAGTTTTTTTTATTATTAGACTGAACAAGATGTTGTTTTTTAACAGTCTAACACTAATGTGTTACTGACTCTGCTGTCCTTGAGAGTCTAGCAACACATTATGATGTAGTATATGGTTTGGAAGCAATTCTTTGGCAAAAATTACACAGTTTCTCCTTTATTTAATCCTGAAATATATCTTCTGTGTTACATTTGTAAAAACACAGGGTCTTTAGAAGAAATATCTTAAGCACACAGCTCCATACAGCAGTGACTGCTATTTCTTTATACAAATACATTGATCACATGATGCTGTCAAGAGAAAAGGAAAATCTGTCTCAATCACCGACTCACACCTTAATTTTTATATAGAACAGAGCTATGAGAGCTGTTTTCTTTCCCTCAGGTGGTCATTACAAACACGTTTCATATTTCACAGATAACAAACACATTTCAGCGGGTACATTTTTGCAGAACAGAACATGTTTGTACTAAGCTGAGGCCACTCAAAGAGGCGAGCAACAAAGCACATGCCTACACACAAACATACACACATCACACAATGTCTCCTGAACAAGGCCAAATGGTTCCATGGTCATTTGAGGAGATGATGTCAGACGTAAACATGTATTGTTCGCCTTGGTTTCAATCCTGAAAAACATGGCTGAATGTTCAAACACAACACAGGAAAGGCCTTAGATAGATGAAAAACACTTTGTACTCAAAAGTAGAAGTTACACTGTAGGGCGCAAAACACGGTCACAGAATAAGGTTCGATATTCTTAAAGCTAATTGTGTTTCAAGTCAATCCTACATTAGGCTCAATCAGATAGAAATAATGCAACGTAAATACATATCTTCTGCATCACTATATGATACTAAAATCATGGTTTAAGTTCAAATGATTGGTCGTGCATCATCTTTGTAGATTTTATGCTGCCATATAACAACCAGATGGCAGCCACCTAATTACGACACCTCTCCATACATTAATGCATGTGTTTAGGTTTTGTTTGTGTGTCAGACCTGGGCGTGTGTAACATAACAACAGAGAGATAAAATGAGAAAAAAATAAACTCCTGTATCTTGCTCTTCTAAGCCACTCACAAAGATTTTAATAATTATTTTGAAGTCCTTGTTTTTAACATCTTATAATCTCGTCCCTTTGAGTCAGAAACCCTTGAGGTCCGGGTTCTGATCGTGTGTTTTGTTGCGTGGGCTGCACACTGACAGCAGGCTGCATGCTTATGACACACACACTGAAAACTGGCTTTAATGTGTTCAAACTGTGCTAAACAGTGAGATTTCCTGTCATTAGTCAATATGCCAAACCATACTGTACACGTCCACGACTTGTCTCTTTACGATGCCAGCAGTGATGTCAAAGTGTCGCTGAATCAAAAACACTCATGTTCACGTTTCCTTTATAGATGTGATATTATCACTCTGTTATTAATAAGCTTGAGGGTGTGTATTCAATCTGTGTAAGTGCTGTGCCAAGTGTGCCATATTATCACTCTATGGTGATACTTGTTATGTATCCTGAGAGTTTGTTTTTTCCAGCTTTACAATGTTAAGTGGCTGTTAAGAGAGACACTCGGAAAAAAATTGTCATATTTACTTTATTTAGATAATTTCAAAACAAAACATATAGTTCTTCAAAAACAACAAAGAATTACATGACATTGGTTGAGTAGGCTACTGTCTCATCAAATAGACCCATTTTAAATGGTAAAAGGCTGCCCACTCTAGCACAAAAATAACACTGCATTTTATAAAGCAGACAATCTGACACGTTGTTAAGGCTTCAGGGTTTTTTTTGGTAAAAATTCAAAAAATGGACATTGTTAAGAGGCTGGAGGAAGAATCTGCTCACTTGAATGTAGGCATAGTTTCTATTGTACACCTACACACAGATGCGCACGCACAAACTCACATACACTACATGTATCGTGTATATGCACACATGGACACACATATTTCGTTTCTGAGGAGGAGGAAGTTGTTTTCAGAGGTAATGAAGGGATGTGCAGGGTTAGCAAGTGAATTAACTGACAGTCGGTCTGATGTTACTGTCAGTGCTCAGACAGAAGCTGCTACTCACAGGGCTGGCTTATCACAGGTACAGAATACCTGACATCTGGGGCAAAAAAAAAAGTCTACTACAGTTGCTATTTTTTTCTAAATGTTGCCTGCAAACTGCTAAATTTTCACTTTTTAAATTTTTAATGGTTTCTGCGACAAGTTTGTGAGTGTTGAATATTTTACTTGGCGGCTTCCCCCTGTTGAGAAATTCAGACAATGCAGTTGCAGGATGTTCAGGGTGAATCTTGGGGTTATGGCAGATGTCAAACAGGGGTTAAAACAACAAACCAGATGTATTGTCTGTGATGTGTGATTGGACACGCACAGTCTGTGGCTACAGTGTAATCAAAACTCAAGTCTATACGAGAATAAAAAAAACAAAAACAAAAGTTTGCTTTACAAGAACAAATCTTATGCATTTGATAAGTGCCTTGATTAGGAATTGTCCCAGTTCTCCACATGAGTAAAAAGAACAAAGCAGGTTAAGAAAATGGTTTAAAGCAAGAATATTATACAACACATACAAAATCATAGTAAAAAAAAATGACATAGACATTAAATACAAGTTTACCTCATCATATTGCACAAATACTCAAGTGGCAATTTGTACTGGCCCTCTTCGTTCTCTGCTTCCACACAAAATACACAAAAAATCATGAATGAACAGACAAATATACACACACACTCACACTGAGTGGGAGAGGGGTAACAAGCTACATCGCTCACAAGGCAATTAGGACACATACAGTTAGTTGAATGTTTTTTTGAGATTAGGTTTGAAGTTGAATAAATCATTTTAAGAATCCAAATCAGAGGGTGAGTAACTACTGGGAGTGTGGATATATATGCATCAGTTAAAGTAAATCAGTGTGTCAAATGTATACAAAGAAAAAGGTTTAAACATCACAATTTGGATGCTTGTATCAAAGCTATGTACTGTGGATACAAATTGCTTATTTAACACCACAAAACTTGATGTGTGATGGGAATATTTTCAAAGAGGTAAAAGAGTGGCAATAAAACATATAACATACATTTACATGTTTACACTGAAACAAACAGTGGGTTCACGGATCAACCGTTTTCTCTACAGTTGTCGAACTCGTCCAAGTCCACATTGTGCATTTAGGCCTGGGCGGTATCTATTTTTATGCAATATGTTTATTGTGCAGCTAGCTATCTTAGATACCTCTTGCCAAATTTGAATATAGATGGCTGATGGAATAATAATTAGAAGAGAAATAAGCACCTTTCTTGACTTTTGCTGTGGGACTGAAGGACCATGACATGCAGAGGTTTGACGTTAGCCCCTTTAGCCTCGACTACGTTGAGAGAAATATTGCACTCTATTCTAAATTTGGACTAAACCAAAATACTCCCAAAAAAGGATTGATGAAGCCTCTTTTTTTTTTCTATTGCTGTAGTGCTAGCCCGAACACTCGCAGTTGTTAACCGTCTTATCTACTTCCACCAGTGAATACTGACCCCTGGTGGTGTGGCTGTGTACTATAATACGTCACCTCAATACAACATCTCCGTATTAGTTCAATAGAAAGAGGAGCAACCGTATAACTAAAGTGATAGAAGTTCAACATTTCTATATACTCCTGTATACTGCAATTTCTTTATACTGCCCAGGCCTAAAAGCAATAGCACTGCATTTGCTGA
>JAPZDZ010000011.1:14362606-14377323 GCA_029783805.1 Acanthurus tennentii
GCCCTTAGAGCGCATGAAGCAGCTGATCACCTTGATGGTCAAGACGATGTCTCCTATAGTGTGACCTGAAATCTGCAAGAAAGAGAGAGAAGATTAAATGAGATAAAGGGGGAAAACGCACAAGAATCTATCAAATGAGCTTTAGCTGACCACGGTACAGTGATTCTGAAATGTTTGGGACAGACTGACCTGAAATATGTAAACAACAAACCATCTTACTGCTTTTCGACATTTTTCACCGTACATTTAGTTACTTTTGAGCAGCAGCTGAGTTACGAGGCGTGAAAAACAGCTAACGGGGCGAATGATTTCTTACCTCTGCGTAAATTCTCTTGTCGCTCTGGACCTTGGTGCTAGGGTCCAGGGGAGAACGGAAGTCTGGGGAGGTGTACAGCTGCATCAACAGAGGCATCTGATGAGGTGCATTAGTTTTATTGACAGTGTCTGGTTCTGGTTCTGTGGCTGTAACTGAGAGAAAAAATGGCTGATATTAAAAAAGGATCAGAAAAAGAGAAACCAAATGCATACATTTTTTCACTGTACTCTCTTGAATTTCACTTTGAATACTCGGTCTTGAGGAGGGTAAAGATGACAAAAAGAGTGATAAAACGGCATAATTGTTTAAATTGCAGCATAGCACGTTGTGTATTATTTTAAATGTGATAACCATGATGGTGTGAAAATATTTAAACCTGTCATTATCTCCTCACACTAGGGTCAGGCTTTTTGTGGCGTTCCTTCCACACTCTTTCTTTAAAAAGCCTCAAAGTTAAAAAAAGCAAAAAAAATTAATAAAACCAACAAAACTTGACCTTCTTTATCCTCTCACCTGCTGTGTCTCCCTTTTTCCTGAGAACCAGTAAAATCGGGGAGTCCTCTGGTCTGAGTTCAGTGTAGCTGGCGAAAGCAGTGACTCTAAAATGCTTTAAAGCCTCTTTTTGTACACTTTCTGCACTGTCATTGTTCACCTCAAGTGTAGGTGGGATCCTGAGCTTCATGTCAGGTAGCACGATGGCATTGTTGGACTGCAGAGAGATGAGTTCAAATGAATCACTTAGAGATTGGGTTACACAAGTAATCAAAAAATAAGCATATTTCAAAGGCATGGAAAAGCTTAAGTTTAAATGCTATTTAGTGAGCTATATCACAATGATATAAGCACATTCTGAAGAGTGAACTCCTTGCCATCTTAATAAATCCTGTCTTAGATGTGATTGTGGGATTTCAAATATGCTAAATCTCTGTACTGTAACCACTGGAGTGTGTGTGTAGGCAAACTTACAACAAAGCGGGCGAGTTGTGGGTTGATGATGGTCCATGTGGTGCCCTGGGGGCCTCTCAGAAACATGCTCGTCTTCTCACTGTCCACACGAAGGGACATATTGCTGCAATATGGAATATGAAATGTTACAAGAGAAAAATGTTGCCAACAAAGACAGCAAAACAATGCATTTAGATGCAATATCTTGTGAATCTCAAGGTTTACCGAGCGTTGGCATTCTCCGGGATGTTGACAATGTGAAGCTCGGCTTCACCGCTCGGGGTCTCTTGCTGTGGTGAGCAAGACTTGAAGGAAGAACTCAAGGCCGCTGTTTCAATCTTCATAAAGTGCTTCTCTAATGCATCTTCATTTTTGAGCATGCAGATTTGAGAGCCAGGTTTGGTTCCTGTAAAGCCACAGTCATTAATTTTCTGACAATCATTCATTGTCGGCAAAACAAAAATGACAGTAATGCAATTCATTCATACACGTAACCCTGCATGCATAATTCCATATGATAAAGAAGTCAACAGCTCCATGAAAAATGATTTTTAGAACATCTGTTGGACTATTTCATTGTGGAGGTGAGGTAGTGGATGCAATAAGTTAGAGGCAATTACAATTAAAGCCCATCTTTCTTAGATTTATTTAACAGGGTAGTTACACTAAGATCGATCTAAGAGCTGAGACTGTTTCCTTAGTGTGGCTGGTAACTGAACTGACAATTTACAGTGTTTTATCGGAAAGGCCAGCAACTGGGGAGCCGTAGCCCAGTTTGCAACAGGGGACCAAACTGCTGGAGCAGACACATTAGCACCTAGCCTTCCCCAGTTATGGAAGATTTTCCAGGAGTAGTCTCTCGAGAGTACAGTCTGCTCAGCCTCTGACCAAATAATGGTGACGAATGGTGTAAGGTTGCACCCTGGAGCACTGCTCAAATTGCCGCGCACATTCTGTTTCAACACGCTGGAAATGGGGATGATATACGTCTCCCACAGCACCTCATATCGTCTCATCCCACTAGTTGCGAAGCGCACTTATTTGCAGCGTATTTGAGCCACAGTACATGGGGGTTGGGAGCATGTTGAGCACATTAATGTGGATAGAGTGGAGTGGAATATGACACAGATGTGGTTTTGGAAATGTGTTATGCTTTTAGGTTTTGTTAGCTTTAAAGAATATTAAGATTTGATATCAACCTGACTGCCTCTGTCCTCCATGCACTGAGGAAACTACCTGCTTTTTACAGCATCCTTTTAAGCCCACGGGGGGTCCAGAATGATTCTGAGTGCAGTTTCACTTCAAGGTATTCCGAGGTACTATGTACTGACTGGCTCGTAGCTGGGCAACTGGAATTTAAATGTAGCTTCAGTAACACAGCTGAACATGCCACTTTTGCATTAGCAATAGCATGACCTGAATTTAAAATCACATCAAGACATTAAAGGAACCTTAAGATCATGTATTTTTTCTTGAGCGAGCCTTCAAATTGGCAGCCTCCTGCTGTGTAGTCATTGCGCAGACTTGTCAAACGCCCACGACAGGGCCCACGCGAGTTCACCAAACACCCCATTACGGGCCAAGGGATACAGCAAAATAGCGATGTAAACTGCTCCACAGCTTGAGTAATTTGAACGCCCTTATGGACTATGAGTCAGTGTGAACACCAGCTATAACAAAGAGTGGCTGAAAACACAGCATTGCATTGCAGTTTTAATCAACACATTTTTAATGGACAAGAAGCAGCACGCAATTGTGAGGCAGGGATGTTAACTAATCACCTGCTGTAACACCTTATAGCTTAAAGATGTGTACGTGTGTGTCAAATAATCCAATCTTATTGTTGCATAAACCTGGAACAGGACAGGCAATACTTTAAACTGAATTCATTATAAAAAAATAAAAAAAAATCCTGGACTTAGAAGCAGCAACCACCATTCCAGCTCCACCACTGCTCACTTCTCTTTAAACCCATGTCAGACCTCTGCTCTGGCTCAGAGCGCCTTAAGGGGGTTGTGTTAGAAAATAATTGCGCTTGCATCGAGCACCCCATTGCTCCTGCTGCTGCTGGCAATAGCAGCAAATAATATTCTTAATGTCAAGTCTTTTCTCATACCATGAAATCTCACTTTAAATCAGAGTGTATTTGTGCCTCCATCTTTAGCATCAGTGGTCATTTGTCCATGGCTTTCCATGCTAAATGTTATGTCACATGCAATAGCATCCTGGCAGCACTAGGATGTCGAGCTCAGTCCTCCAGCATTTTACCCAAGCTAAGGATTTAAACTGATTACTTGATATTTGCAACAAGCTTGTGCGTGTAGGGGTATTTGTGTTTCAAACATGCAGCATTATAAGAGGTTTACTGGGCTTTAAAATCTAGTGCTGCTTACTTTCAAAAATACAGTGCAAAATCAGTTCGGTTGCAAAGCTTCACATGTTCGGTGCCTCATAAACAGTGTGTAAAATATATACAACTTTTCTGAGGTAGGTTTGTTTAACTCTGCATGGAACCTCTGATTATTTAATTCTGTCTTCCTGACATAAATTCTCATGATGTTGTTAAGCTCACTGCAGTTTGTGATAAAGGATTATAGGATTAATGTCAAGAATGGTCACACAAGAGGTGTCAAAGCTAGCATGGGCAGTCTTATTAAACATTCATATATAATGCAGTAAGAGTATGCATACAACAGGAATGGAAATATGAAGTGAGGAACTAATGTTCCCTTAATGGCCAAATGCAACTTGTCAGTCTTGCAGAAAAAAGTAGTTGTGAGGCATTTTCTAAACAACACAACAAAACTAAAGTGGCAGGCCAAGAAAGATGTTGTAATGATACAGTTTTAGGATTTATCACTTCATTTTTAACAAAGAAGAACAGAGCTTCACTACAGAGAGACAATGTCTTCAATTGGACGAGATATATTAAATTTTTAAACTGTATTTAATTTTAAAGGACCAGTGTGCTGGATTAGGGGCACCTGGTGGTCAGCTTACAGATTGCAACTGAATACCCTTCCACTCACCCCTCAGTCATCAAACATGTACGGCCTTCTTTCTTTCAAACCCTGGGAATACTTGAAGCTTTGGTTGTGCAATTTATTCACGATCTGAGTCATTTGTCCATGGCACGTGGCTTGCCCTCTAGTGATGCAGTGATGCAGTAATACATATAGTACTTAGTCAAGTATTTGAACAATTATGTTCATGACACAGTCGGTTGTTTATGCAGAGGTGTCGTTAAAAAGCAAACGTATTTCAGCCTTGAGAGAATCTATGTGGCCATCACGTGAATATATAAGAACATGAAAGGCCCTCAAAGCAAGTGATTAATAACCCAACAAATATTCGATTCAGGTGATTATACACTAATGAAAACATAATAATAAATGATAAATTCCATTTCTGCCATAGACCTTTATATATTCTGCACACTGATCCTCTATCAGAAGACTGTATATTCCCTCATTTTAAAGGTGCCTTTAGGAAGAGAATGGCCATATGGAAGCCGGCGCTCTGCTAACAGGCAGGTGATTTAATATTTTTTTAACAGCATGGGGTCTGGTTCTCTATGTAATGCAGCTTCAGGGCGCATATATTCTTTTTGTCAATTCTCCCAGTCAAACTCTAAACACAGTCATCATCTGATTCTATATCCTATAGAGTTTTCTTGTTTTTTAAAAGAAAAATGTCCAAAGCTGCACATTAGATTTCTTTCCATTTATGTAACGTTGGTTGAAAATGTGTTCATGCTAGACTATCACATCATTAGGAATAAATACAGAACAAGTGTAAAAATCAGCAGGTAGAATAAGCAGGCGTTGCTTGATGCAAGGCAATTTACATCTCAGTAATTGTTTTCTCAGTGATTTCATCAAATAGGGGTTTCATGCATACTCAAGATAAGACAAGTTAGCGGGCAGAGATGGCACTGGAGACAAAACTGCATCTATCTTTGATTACTGTACTTACTGTACTGCGGACTCACTTCTGATTATATAAGCTGGGGCTGTATTTTTGTTGTGCCCACTGTAATTACATTGACTCTTTAGCACAAGAAACGAACGCAGGTGGCATATTTCAGAAAATCCTACTGTCAAGGCTAATAAATCCATAACACCACTTGGCAAGCAGAACGTCCTTCTTTCTGATTGAATCCCATAATGCTGTCTTCCATATTTCCTCATTTCATATGCTGACATGTTTCCAGGCTTTATAGGTGCCTCCCTTCAAACATGGCAAATACAGCCCACAAGGTGCTTGGTAGGAGGAACCCTGTTAGTGCAAAAAGGTATGTTAATAATGTATGAGCCAGCTTATCCTCACCATTCATTCCTGTTGATGAGACTGTTTTCAGATTTCGGATAGTGGTGAATGAAGTCACACCCCCAAACTTCTGTCTGGCCCACTCGGCCAGCTCCTCATCGTGAGTGGGGACGTCTTGCTTGTAGATGTTGTTTTGGTGGTGTTGATTTTGGGGTTGATTGATTAGGCTTATTTTGGAGTCATTGTTTACCTGCAAAACAGAGGCAAAGCGCTGCAAGTTAGTTCAATTACATACTATTTTGAGATTAATCAGAACAATCAGAATCACTTTGGTCCCAAAATGCAGTCTGTCTGTTTCCCATTGTAACAATTACACAGAACTCAGCGAGTCAGCTTTGTGTTTATTTTTATTTACCTCATGTCTGCTCACACTGCTCATATCAAACATGTCTGCCCATCCCTCTTATTCTCCTCTATTACTCCACCCAACTCTCCCTCTATTCTCTGAGCAGGGTCTTGTTAAAAAGAAATGTTTATTATGGTTGAGTGTCCACGAGCTCAGTTGCACAACCCTGTTGGAGCCATGGTCTTTCCTTTGCTTCCTGAGTGGGGCCAGGAAATGGGACCTTTTTTAGCTTTGTGCGTCACCACAGTCGGCTGGAATCTGGCTCCATACAAGGTATAAATATATACATCCATCCCATCGACTAGACATTGCTGTTTCCTCGTCTGGGCCAATGGGAAATGATGGAGTTTACATTAAGCTTTGCATGAATAAAAAGGCAGAATAAGGCATTGGGCATAAAAGAGAGGAAATTGCCTAAAGTAGACTTCTAGACATGTGTTAAACTTTGCTAAATGAATAACAATTCAAGAAGGAATAAAATGCTTGAGTTTTGTTTTGATCTCAACCTTCGGTGTATTTTAATAGAGTGAATTTGTCCTTCTATTCTTCAGCAGTCCAAAGATTAAAGTAGAAAATAAAATGCTGCATAAATACTGCACCTCTTCTTTTAATGCCCACTGACATTTTGCTACAGGAAACTCAAAACTCTCAGTGAGATCATCAGGTACAAATGGTTGCAGGACATCTTAATATTTTTAAAGAAATGTTGATTTAAGTTTAAATAAACTGGGCTGTATTCAGTATAATAAGCCACAGGTATGTATTTTGTGTTTTTATGTGTTTTGTCTTAATATTGTCATCTTTTGAGCTTTAAAATGCACATTACATGGAAAGTGTGATTCATACTTACTGGATTCTGACTCAACATTTATTCAGCTTCCTTTGTGTCATCAGTGTTTTCATCACTCATAACCACAATACTGCAACCACCAAGGAGAGGAGCACACCGCAGCACATAGCATTTCACCAAAATGAGGTGAAATTTAATAAAAGTGAAAATGGGAGAGAGGTGATGCACTGAGTAATTTTAGAAAGGGCTGTATTTTCCATGCATCATCCCGCTAATGTTTATCAAGTGTGAAAAGGCTTGTTTGAATAATAAAAATCCCCCTCTGTACCTGTCTGGTGTGTGTGACTGTTTGTGTGTGCGTTGAAATGTTGAAAGCCGAGTAAGCTTGAGGGAGTCGCTGGTCTTTCTACATGAATATTTGATTGACAAGAGATCAAAAATAGCGTGAAGGGAAACTCCAAAAATAAAGGAGGGAAAAACTGGTCACGACAGAATCAGGGAGAAGGAATGGTTGGAGAAGACAGACAGGAAGTGAAAGGGAATGAGAATGGTAGTCATTTTAATGATCACAGTAGGAATAAACACAGATTCGCCTGTGATATCAGATTGATATTCTGCAGGCTCGAAGTTAAGTTTAGGGGACACAGAGATGTTTGGAAAGCACATCTTTGTCTTGAGGATATTACATAAAGTTCTGTTGATACTTCTTTCCCACAAGTCTGCCTTGGAAAGGATGTATGATTTACACATGCAAGACTTGAGCTCAATTGCCAGAGGATTGCTAGTTATTTTTAATAATTGGGAGATTGTCAGTAATCTAAATTCTGTGCAAATTTAATATTGAAGTAAAAGTTTCAATGCAAATCACGCACCATGTGACTACACTGGTCCCATACAAATCTGCATCTGCATCTTCATGATACAGGGTATTAATTATTTGCAAGGTTTTTTGTTTTCCACTCACTTTATTTTCATCTCTTGAAGCTATCACAGCATATTGGGTGCATATTCAGGAGGCTCATTGCTCTTGTTGTTCACAGAAAGCAGATGTTATGTAGAGCAGTGATATAAGGACAGTACAAAATGCTATTTTTTGGACAAAGCTTTTCAAATAAAGCAGAAGCACAATGAAGAATAACATAGGTGCATTTTCACCTTGCATTACTTGTAAGACTTCAACAGCTACATCATTTGAAGGCTTGGAGTGAAGATAAATCCTCCCATTATTCTCCAAAGTTAAAAAAAATAAAAAACTCTGAGTCCTCCTCCTGCTGCTAAACGGCTCCAGATCAGCACAGAAAGTGTGTCTCCGGGCGCTTACTCCTCTGGAAACTCCCTGTCTGCTCCCTACTATCTCATAGGTGCAATCGTTATCAGCATCTGTCTGCTGGCATCTGTCCCTCTGCTCTGCCCTTACAACCCTACAATACATGTACCAGCTTATGCAATCAAATGTTAATATCCTGAACAAAGGTTTGAAGTTTTTAATTATTAAGTGCAGTCCGACTCAATATCATACCCAGGGTATAATGTCAGTAAATTTGAGTGACAGTTTTTGCTTATCCTGCATGAAATGGCCACATGAAACACGTCCAGGGGGGTTTAAACTAGATCACATGATGTACCATGGCTGGTCCTTTAAATTCTTTACTTAAATGTATCAAGAATTTTGTAAAATGGCTTAAACCAGTTAAGAAACTGCTCTTGCATCTATAAAAGTGTTAAATAATATAGAGAACATAAAAGATTCACAAGACCTATTAGTCAAAATTCTTGCTGTGCCCTTGTTTGTTTGGCTCGTCTTTTTCTTTTTAACAACCCTGTGTACTCAGGTCAGCTTGGGGAGGCTGACAAGAGCTGTGACTGTGACATTGTGCCAAGCTGTCACGCTGGTGACGTACTTTGTGAGACACAAAACAGATGCTGTTTCTCTTACACTGCAATCTGCAGTAAAACACTATTATCCCCCAGTGATACTGCTCATCCCATGAAAACATCCTGTAGTCACAAGCAATGTTGTCCAGGCGCTCGACAGGACATGATACAGGATGTGGTTTGACGCTGCTGTCAGCGTATCACTAACTAATGACACATTCCTATAAACATATCATCATCGTGATTGGTCAGCTGTGATTTTTTAACTTTTTATTTATCTCTTTATGTGTTTGCCTGTCATCTTTATCTGCTGAAGAATTTAAAATACTGCTGACAATTTTTCAAGCGTATCATGGCTTTTTTAAAGCTTCTTCCAGTAGTTTCAATACATGTCAGTGTAAAAGTGCATCGACATTGGGGTTATGAACACAGTAAACACTGGTTTATCTTCCCTTATTTGTCAGAGTGAAATATTGTTTGTGTCATGAAGCAGTAAAAAAGACAAGGCTGTGAGAAGTCTTCAAGATGATGCGTTCATGTGCAGAAGGAAAGCCCTGACATGTGAGAGTTAGCTGCCAAACAGCTGCAGACTTCTGATCTATTTAGTCATAAGCTCAAACAAGGAAGACAAATATCTTGCTCAATAATAGAGGCAATGTGAATTTAGGAGCATCTTGTGTTTTAGAGGTTACCATGTGGCAGCTAAATGTGCAATTTTGGATTGTTATCTTGGGAACTCCTGAGACAAGACAATGATAACATAATTTTGCAGAGAAAAATAAAGCTGATGAAACGTTCATTGTGATTCTTCCTCTCAAGGAAGTTTCAAATCTTATTTCACCTGTCAAGCTGCACTGATATGAACTGACACCAATGACTGCCTCCAAAGTAAGACAAACACATTAATCAGTGTGCAAAACTGCAACCTCGGCAGACGAAACTGACAGTGAAAACTAAAATATGCAATGAGGAGCCTACCTAATGGTGCAACAAAACAGTGATAGAAGCTGAATCTGCTTACTGCTCAGAGCAATGATCTGTTCAGCAATAATGCACTCGTAACCTATAAGGCTTATTTGTAGCTGGACTATTTAACAACTGATGCTTAACATTAAAATACAGTTTGACTCCGAAAGGACAGATTCCTTATCTGCAGAAACTGCAGTTCCTTCTCCTCACAACAACCAAAACTAATCAACGTTTATTATTCTGAAATGAGATGTTTCATCATTAACATATTTAGAATTAATAGTCCAGGCAATCTCATTTATTTAGACGCCTCAAAGCCTTTTTTTTTTCTAATATGATTTCCTGTTTTAGACAGGCTATTTAGTTTGGTGATAAAAGACTGTGACATATTCTTTTTTTTCCATCAAAACTGAATTTAAGTACTCAGTGCTTTGTTTCAATAACAACATGTCTGCATTTGATTCACCTTGTTCATGTTCCGGCTCATCACCAATTTAAATATCAAAACATTCTGACACGCTGCAATAACCAACATGTCAAACCCTGCGACACTTTATCCGAAAACAGTTTTATTCCTTTATTTAGTTACACACTCAGGCAAGTGAATAAAAGTTGGTTTGTGACCTCACTAGATTTAATTCAAAGACATAATTGAGGACAGTGTATAAAAGTCAGAATTTCTAATTTCACTGGAACATTAATTCTACGGCCGATGCTATCAGCCCTTTCCTTTTGATTGCCACTCTAAAACTTCTCTTACAAAGTTTATGGTGTGGATAATAAAAAAACACAAAAACACAAACTGTTTTTATGCAGAGCAGCCACTTGGGAATATCTATGGAAAGCCAACATGGTTCACTGTCTTTTAAAGGGCCCTGAGAGCTGTGCAGCTGTGGCAGTTTGACTGTATGGTAAACAGCTGGCTCTTGACGGGAGCACAAGTACATCTGGAGAAATTTGAAAATTATACAATGCTAAAAAAAAACAAGCACTTACACTGACGTCCACCACAACCTGTTAGTACTAAACAATCTCTTGCATTAATAACAAGTTGAGTTATAGAATCATATGCAGCCAAATAACGCATGAAGCACATTTTGCAGTATATATGGCGTGTTCAGCTTTTTTATTTTCCCTTTGCTCCTCATCCTGTGCCTGGGGGAAATGCTAGGCATGAGCACAGCTTGAGTGTTGACATAGAAAAACAAAGAGGCATTACTCACATAAATTTTAACATCAGTGTTGATGTTGTAGAGGCCGAAGGCCTTGTCTGTTGATGTGAGGATGAGGTTCATAGGTTTTGCATTCGTCATCTCCAGAGAGAACATTTTGGGATCCTGAAAGGAAACCAAAGATTTGTTACTCAAAAATAAAATAGGACACATTTCAAATCAGTCACTTTAAAAAATGATCCCAAACTATAGCGATCACATCAAACATATTCAGCCATCATGTTAATAAATTAATAACTTCTAATTCTATGTGAAAGCCAAAGTGTCTGGAGTTTCTAATGGTGTTGCAGGCAGAGAAAGTTTTGCAGGTGGAACACTGGGACTGATTAGGAGCACAAGGAAATAGTGTATCATTAATATTCACTCACCCTGTAAAGCCATCCATATGGGAACTACTGTGCTGCCTATAATAAGTTTTTTGGTCAGTTAACATGCTGTGACTGAGCTGTGTTTGTATATAAAAAAAAATAAAAAGTGAAAGAAAACCTAACTTTTATGACATGTTTTGAGTACTTTAAAACAATGCCGCTTGCTCCTGTTCAGATAATTAACTGTGCTGCCATACAGCATGGTGTAGGGAAACATTTATCTGTGAACTTTTGTCAACTAGGAACATGAAATAGGCTTTATAAACATTATACTTTGCAGATATTTATACTTTACTGCAAAATTCAAACAGTTAGAAACATCATGACCATGTCAATTATGTATTTTAAAGTGTCAAAAGTATGAGAATTGTGGAAAAATCTGTGAGCTGTTTTTCACATGGTACACAAAACAAACAATAATTATTGACCCCTCACACAGAATCAAATTCACCAATACTGGACTCCATGCCAGTATTTGTTTTCTCTAGAAAAATGGGATATAACCATCCCCCAATTTACAAACCTCCCCACCTGGCATGGAGTTTCATTAAATGAACAGACCTGAAGCTGAAGAAGTAAAGCGACATTTTGCTTGAAGCATCAACTTTAAAAATAGTTCCAACTGCAGTTTAATTTGACACGAGTTTGATTCCTTTTCTGCCCTATTGCAAAAACTCAGCAGGGGGTGTGACAATTATCCTTGTTTTTGCAACTATGAGATGTCAACACATGCATACCTCCAGAAAAAGCACTGCCAGTCACTAGAGGAGGGCTCGTAAAGACGGAGACAGGAAGCTGTCTTTGCTGTCTGCCTTCGTATTGACAGAGACATTAATGAGGTAATGCAGCTTGGTTCTATTCTTACACTCTTGCACCATAAGCAGTACAAGCCAACAAGGAGAAAAAGTCCAAAGCAAATCAAAAGCTATTAAAATCATATATTTATCTTACATGCTGAATTTTTATTATTTATTCTGTGTCTTTGTAGCATCAAAATTTAAAAGTTTATACTCTGAAGTAACGTCCTAAGAACTATTTCAGGTATTCATTATCAGTTTTTGTATTCCTTATGACTTTCAGCTCAGTGTCCTCCCACACACGGCTGATTTTGGTGGTATTTATACACTGGATGTAAAGCCTCATTAGCATGATTTAACACATAATGTTATACCTCATTAACCATTTTTTCAGCTAAGGGTAACACAATGCTGATGTGATTCGCTAATCACCACCACAGTCGCATTATGAATCAGCCTTAATTATCATGCTCCATGTGTGTGCAGGGTAAAGCCTGTAGCATTCAGTGTTATGTATGTAAGTGTTGGTGAATAAACCTTCACTCTGAAATTATAAGTCTGGTTTCCAGACATTTTTTTTTTCAATACTGATTAGTTCCAATAAATCCTGGCTCTAATTACTTTTACTTCTGTAACAGCCCCACAATAATTGGGTTTTGAGTCAGGATTTGAAATTTGTTAAATTTATGTCTCAATATGTTTGAAATAAACAGCATTTAAAAAAAAAAAAAAGGCTTGAAATATGTCTCCAGTGTGATGCTTTTGTGGGAATTTAGCATCCATAAATACAAATTTCTGCTCTCATCAATCCAGAATGCCTACTGACACACAACATACTTTATTCTGTTTACTTGAAGGTAGATTGTTTTCAGAGCCGGGCCTGCTGGGGAGACAATGAGCATGCTGGGGAAACAGTGTGAATCCCTAATATTAAATTCATTTACTTGCTACCTGATGCTGCCGGAGCTTGATCCAAGAGAATAGTGATGAGCTCAGGCCTACGCGATGGAAATTTTCAGACCGGTACGGAACAAATTAGGTCTAAGGAGACCTTCGACAAATTGCCTATGAGCAAAACACAGATGCTTTGGAAAAGAGAGGCTTGCATGGCCAGTGCAACGGACAGAAGGATCTGTCAACATACACACACGCACCCTCACCATATGATCACAGACTTGTACAGAGAAGGTTTTACATAAAGGATGCTGCACCTCATAAATGTGTTAAGTCTCTTCCTTTTATGATATTGGCCAAAGGGGGCACCACTGCGTCCCAGGTGAAAACATGGAAACATTTGTCGGTGAATGGACCAGGTGTCAGGATCAGCCTTGAAAAGAATGTGCTCACTGATGCTTTGCTTTTTAGTTTCTGTTGTATTTTTTATCATTTCAACAAGACCCTTGCTTTCCATCTTCAATGCAGAATGTATGAATAACAAAAAGAATACAGATTGATTGCCCTGAAGACACAAGACACATAAGACGGACTATAACATGAGTCATTATTATAACATGAGTCACTACTTAACAGAGTCTGAGACTTTGAATTTGAGAAGTCCAGCTGTGTTTTTACCTGAGCCGTGATGCACATATGTGCAATAAATGAATGAATGGCACTTTCTGTGGAGTTCATTGTGCCCCACACAGAGACAACTCAGCAGTGATTTCCTTAAATACTCTTTTCTAATGAGCTTCATTGTCTCCCTGTCTCATTTCCCTCCCTTCATCCTTTTGTGACTCTCATTCTTCTTTATTTTGAACTCAGAATCATGACTGTTGCTGACCCTGATCACTCACCTTTGCTACTTTTGTTCCTGTGCTTTCAAGATACAATTGTTTTCCTTTTGAGACTCTTTCTCTTTTTTTTTCGAGAGCATTTTTTGAAGGGCCTTTGCTGATGCAGTTTCCAGTTATTCTTTTGGCTCTCTCCCTTAACTTGAATTGGCTCCGTTGGTCTAGTCTCGGCATCGTGCCAAGACCCTCACTACCCAAGCCAGTGTGTGACATCAATGGGCCCTGTACAGGCAGCTCCTCCCTATGAATTCTCCTGGCCGGTGGCAGGCCCTTGATGCTCCCTTTTATAATTCTCTGTTGCGGTCAAACTGTGAGAGTCAACTGTCTCTGGCAGGCTGTAAATCAGCATGAAAAACAAAAGGGATGGGGAGCAAGGTGATAAGAAAATTCAAAGGACAAAGAGCGAAAGAGGGGAGAGCAAACCTCCCATCTGAGTGGACAGTTTGGCAGGAGATGAAGACGTTTGGCTTTTTTTGTGTTTAGATGAAAAATTTGCTCTGAACTGACAGTCAAGAGCAGATAAGGGACCTCTGTTTGGAGATCTTATGTCCACTTTCTTCTGTAATTTCAAAAAAGACCTTCAAAATATGGTGCAACAATAGAACAGAAGATGTTAACTCTGTACAACATCCACACTTTCACACAGATCCCAAGCTTAATTCCCCACACAAACAACACCAATATGCACTATTTTCCAAGTAATCTTGCACAATTCTTGCAAATTCTTCTTTTCTTACTCTCCCATGCAAAAAAATGCATCTGTTTTTACTCTTCAGGCCTAATAAGATGACTGAAGCATTCCCTCCCAATATGCTTTGAATCTGTGTAGTCATCAAACTGCTTTGAATCTGATTTCCAGTCCATTAAACATGCTTTAACGCGACAGTCCATTAAATGAGACTAAAGGCTTGGCACAAGAGTTCAGCAATATTCATGCCAACAACAGAGTCTATGAGG
>JAPZDZ010000011.1:14396244-14413083 GCA_029783805.1 Acanthurus tennentii
GGTGGCTTTCAGGAATAATGCAGGCTTTATAATCCACGCGAGAGCATGTGGCTGCATTCAGCGATGAAACGTTAAAGATGTCAGGACTTTCCAAAGTTTTTGTGCTGCTGGGCGGTGCGGATTTACTTTTGTACCCCTCCCACCGGTCTCTTTTTCCTCCTTTTTCTTGTTATAGGCGCCTCCTGTCAGGACATTGTCTGCCTGAGCATATAAAAACACGCTTTAATTCCAATTCAGTTAGTATTGTGACTTTATAGTATTTATTTTTACCTTTTAAACAGACTGCTTTGTGTTCTGACTATAACCTCGTAGTCATCTATAGGAAGCTATATCAATAGGTAGCCTATATATTGTAGTAGTTTTCTGTACTTTTATTGTTACAGCTTGACCTTTTATTATCGCCTAAAACAATTGTCAATTGTAGCATGGACAGTAAATCACAAAAAAACTGTTGTATAATCAAATATTACAGCCATTAATTAGTCAAAACTATTTCTATCAGTTTAACATAAAATACATAAGCTTTATAATGCAAATTAAGATCCTTTCAGGGTGAGTTTGATATTTGTGATACACAGTAGCTTTTTCGCAAAGAATAAGCCAACTCAGTGTCATTTAGTATTTGTTCAAAGCTAGCTAACTTTAAGTCAGGAAGTTTTAACACTAGCTAGCTTAAAAGGCGAGAGAAAACAACTAGCCCGCCATAGACTAGCAACACTTAGAAAATCCAACTACAAACCCCCCTTAACTAACCACAATTTATCTTTTGTAAAAAAAAATTGGTATATATGAAAGGAAAAAGATTTAAATGAGTAAATGACAATAAGTTTCAGAAGTGAACGTTTGTTTTTGTTTTTTTACCTGACAGAGTCAAGGTAGCATTTCTGCTACCGGTCTTAATGCTAATCCAAGCTACTGACTTTTTACCCTAGCCTAAACATTAGCTTAAATATTTATACTTAAATAACAGCAGACATGAGAGTGGTATTTATCTCTACATCTTCCAAAGCAGAATTTTCTGATATGTTGAACTATTCCTCTGAACAGATACTAAATTCAAGGTACTGAATTCAAAGCTTATGCCCTGCTAGACATGGCTTATTCAATTTAAATTTAAAAATGATTAAAAAGGAGAAATTCTACATCTTCCAAAGCAGAATTTTCTGAATTGTTGAACTATTCCTTTAAACTAAGAAGCATTTTGTCCACAATGCAAACAAAAAAATTATAGGTACCGAATTCAAAGCTTATGCGCTGCTAGACATGGTTTATTCAATTTAAATTTAAAACTGATTTAAAAGGAGAAATCAAACATGGCAAATTCGTTGGCCCACAGACTGATGACCCCAGTGATGGATGAGAATAATAATCTCTCTCATTTTTTCGTAATACATTCTTCTGTGGCCCTTTTTTAGTAGAACTTTCCAAAGTGGACTAACATCAGGATCTTTCATCAAAAGGGAAAAGCCAATATCCCAGGTTTTACGACAAAGGATATGGATTCGAAGAAAGGGGTACTGAGTCATAACAGTTTAATTTTAGCATCAAACTTTTTCCCAGCAGAACCGGGTCTCCTATTTGTAATATCCTAACATTGTTGTCACAAATGATCTTCTAGATTTTTTTTTAATTACTGGCACGGTGTGATAAGAAGCCTGAATCTTAACTATAAATAGGCTACAGTACTGTTGTAATGAGGCTACAGTTCACACATGAAACTGACTTTTGAGGGATGCTTAAATGGATATTTAAGATGTTTCAGATATATATTTCTTATTTTAATATGAGACAGTATTTGAAAGGTGAGCAGCAAACTCAAAACCAAACTTTATTTTTTGTTACATGTCTTTCTGTTCTATATCTGTATCATAATTATCTGTAACACTGTAATGTGTCATAATTTAGGCAACATGTTTATTGATGAGAACAGCAAGCTCAATTAATATGTTATATTAATAGTATTATCTCACACTGCCACTTATAATGGTGCAATCTGACAACAAGGTTCAGATGTTCACTGAAATTTTATCACTTCTATGTATCTTCAGATTGGTCCAAGCTGCCCTCAGCTGTTACCATGTTTTCGTAATACATCAATACAGCAGAAATATGCTCACTTTGTGTTGTACTTCCATGTTGCCTATTTTAAGTTTCCATTTTTTAACATATATCAATCACCTACTTGAGTATAATTTAGGAAAGAATAAGTGAGTTTCTGTATGCCTCAAGGAAGCAATTTCAGTGTAATTACAGTGCTAATTTGAAAATTACTCTCCAAAAATGAGTTAAAGGTCAGTGCTATATTTTATGATCTGAATGTGTATTTAGGCAATAGATGCATAATTCAAAGAGTGTGTTTTAGTAAAAATTATTTACTTGTTTTTAGTTGTGGATCAGTGGACCACGACAGGTGTTTTTCTTTGATAATCAATGTTGCTATAAAGAGATGAATTACTTTAGGAACTTTTGGAAAAAATGCCAAATGGTCTGACTTTTTTGTTAGCTTTAGTAAGAAAATTTTCTGTCCACACACAAACATCCAATATCTCAGATTTGATTGAATTTGCACTGCATGGACGGACATTGTGATATTTTGACTTTTTATTTTCCAGTGACTCAATCAGGTTTCATGCACAGATTGGAAATACACATGAAAAAGGGTTGATGGAAACATACTTTGTAAGCAGGCATGAACAATAGACCTTTTTCACAGCAGACATTTTGACTTGTCACAGAGGGGAAAAAAACACAACACAAATTTCATTTACAATGGATCACTTCCATCAAGTGTCCAAGTAAACCACGCGAGGTAACCAGCATGCACAACATTAAAGCCCTGGAACTAGTTTACTGAAATGAAATGCTGACAATTTTAATCATATTAATCAATCACCTGTCCCTTTCACTGCTGACATGCTAGAATATGTGCTGTGAAAAAGCTATAGCAGGCCCGAAACAGTGCAAAACAAGTGGAATTCAGCCATCATTCATCGTATTGTTCAGAACTGTGCTTTTGTGACACGCTAAGATGTACTACTCAAAGTTTCTATCAATTTAAGTCTGTATGTGCCCACACAATCCTGTGAGGAGGTGTAATTTACCAAAATAAGTGAAAACACCTGTGTGGGTGAACTGTGGGTTTTTAGAGTCAGAGCAAAAGAGATGTGTGTGTTTAGTGGTGTGTTGTTGTTAACAGCACAAATCCCTTGAACTTTTGAATTTTATTATTTTTTTCTATCTGCATATCAAGAAAAAAATGTTGGTCTTTAAGTTGTTTATTCATTGCTTTTAACATGAGAGAAAGCAAAAGCTTCTCTTGGAAGCACGAGATTTCTCTTGGAGGGGGTTTACTGCACCGCCAGTAGTTTGTGAGGGAAAACAGAGTAGACACAACATCCTTTTTGCACTGAACAGAGTTGAAGGAGTCATCATCCCATCAAATCTACTCTCCGCACAAAGTCCGCTGCAATCCTGTCAATCTCTCTGTGTTTTGGCTCCATGTGTGTGTGTTTGTTGGGCTTTGTATTAACAGCAACACTGGTACGCACAACAGGAGAGCAGAAAACAAGCTCTAACCTCTTCCATCCTCTCTTCAGTGAAGAAAAACAAGTCCAGTTTTATGGACTTTGTGATCCAGGAACAGACTCTATCTCTGCACACATCATAGAAACAAAATGCAGTTGAAGGACACAACACACAGCTTATAACAAAAAGCTTACCGTAGATTAAGTACAGGCGAGTCACAAGTGTGGTAAGTTTGAAGGTGACGGTATAGGCCTGCAAAGTAATGTGATGGCTTTGATTTGAACTCTTTACTGGCATTATCAGCAAACTGCTTCATTTGAATCTTTGCTGATTCACATGCATGAGATATTGTGGAAAGAACATATCTTCCTCAGTAATTCAAATTGAGCTTAATGTGCACTTGAACTGTAGACATTCAACAGGCCTAATCTAGTTGATCCATGATTGTAGATCACAAGTGCTTAATGACTAATTGGACTAATTGACACTTTAGAGTGCTGAATTCCCACAGCGCATAAACAACACACGTACACAGAGCCTTGTTTTCCAAGACTAGTTTATATTCTGCTCATTGACTCACTGAACTTGCCTTGATCTCATTCCTTCAGGCAGCACGAACAAAGAAATGCACATGGGATACCGCACTAAGTAGAGACAATTTTGCCCTCCTTGTACTCTGTGTTACTTAAATGATTGCAATCCTCTTGAATTCACTTGGATTTAGAGGCATATGTCACAGTTGGCATTCACTTAAGGCACTCCATCACATCAGAGGCTGGCCAGCGGACACATCTACAGTAGCACTCTCCTTCAATGGCTTTCCTTTTTTATTGGAGCCTACCCCCACCCACAAGTAGTGTTTCAATAACAGGAAACAATCGGCCATCGTCTTTCATCGCAGGTTGACGCTGGTTCCCGCACGGTGCCACCGGGTCTCTGTGGTGCCAGCCAGCCAGCCAGTCCGCCACAGTAGGAGGCAGAGGAGAAAGAGAGAGAATGACAGAGAGAGAGACTCAAGTATATGCGCCAGCTTTCTCATTTCCTTATCGTCCTCTGAGGGGGGATCTGACGCATAGCCTTGCAGCGGTCATATCCGAGTCTGATACTACAGTAGATGAATAGGAGCCCGTCAGCCTTACAAAGTTATTGCATGTACAACGAGAATCCCATAAATCAGCTAATTGACAGGGCCATCCTTATAGGAAAATCCCATTTGAAATATCATCTTACTTCTGAGCGTAATTCAGGGTTTTTGCTTGAAGTGCAGCAGTCAGAAGACAATTAAAACAATGCTCCTGGTTAATTTACACTGAGCTGGCAAAGCTGTAAAAATGGAATATATATACATATATATATATATATATATATATATATATATGTATTTATATATATAACTTGTAAATGGTGTAGCCCACTGTTTTCTGCCTTAAAGCCATGGGAGGTCAAACACTTTTAGGATGACTGTCACTTGTCTTGAATGCTTACATTTCCTGCGCCTGGCAGGTCAAGGGGTCATCTTTAAACTTAATTCATACCTGATTAACTAAGGTTGAAATCCCTGTGGTGCATGCAGGACTTTATAGGTCCATAGTTTCCTTCTTTTCCTGCGCTTACAGACATGTCTCCCTCTTTCTCTCTCTGCTGTACGTGATAAGTACCACCACCACCTCCTTTCTTCCCCTTTGTTTTGTACCTTTATGAGGTAAGAGCGGCATTCCAAGCATTCATGCAGCGTCCTCGATGACTTTTTGAAAGTGCTTACGGATGCCTCTTCTTGATTGACTTTCCAGAGGACACATCCTGTTCCCCCTTCAGAAGCTGTTTTCCTCTTCCTAATCCCTACAGCGCGGAGTCATGATCAGAGCTTTCCTTGGAGGGTAGTCCGGATACCTGTTGCAGTGTTTGCTTGGCCAGCTGGACGTGCTTGTCTGCGTGTGTGTATGTGCGAGGAAGGTGAGAGGTAAAGGAAGACTTGTTGATCATCACAGGCTCAAAGGGAAGGTTATAATAACAGTAGTGAACTATGGCTGCGGCAGCATGTTCTGTATCCTGTTGTGTCTGCGTGCTCCAACACCTTGACCATGTTTTCTGAATTTAAAAAAGTGTTTCCTGTTTAAACTCCGAAGCGTTGTTTAAGTCCATTGTTTATGTTTGTCTACGTGGTTGTTTACAGCTGCCTGTGATGTTTAATACATTTTGTAATAAAGATTGCAAGTATATGAAAATGCATCTCTGAAATTTTCAAACACAGTCACCATTAATGAGCTAACTCAAATATTATATGTTTATTTTGTATACTTTATGTTGGTTGTTATTATATATATATTTATAGACACCCATGTTACATGTGTACATCTTGATGAAAAAAAATAATAGAAAGTTTTTTGTGCTTTAAATAAAGTTGTAAATGTATGAGGTCCATGATGGTAGAAAAAAACAATTTAAAAATTCTTTTAATGCACATGAATGCAGACTTCTACGAGAGAAATCACTGCCATTGTTTAATGGCAACCATAAAGAGGTCTGTTATTTTCCCATGAGGTCTGGACTCTATATGGCAGGGTTAGACAGGAAAAAAAAGATTGGGTAAAGTGCAGGTTTGCCCCCGAGTGTGTGTGTGGTGCATTAAAGGTCAGGAGAGGGTAAACACCACTTATGTACAGCACCCTTTAAGATACATCCACATAAATTTTAAGCACAGAAGCAAGACTTGTATAAAGAAACAAATGGATTTCTAGATGCTGCTTTAAGCAGATTCACTGTTGTTTAAGCTTAAAAACTGTCGATTCCTACCGCTGGAGTAGGAGTCGAGTTAAGGCATCTTTTATCCTTAATGGCGCTCAGTATTTTTTAACCAAAATGAGTGGGAAGAGTATTATTTCTGTGGTTGTACATGGTTTGTCCTCATGAAATTGATCTGAGAAAATAAAAAAAAAATCAAACAACAACAAAAAGACACAGCTCATCCATTTCTGTTGCTTTACTACAGTGCATCAATAGCCTTGGAGACTTGGCTGAAGACCTCATCCACTGCCAGCTCAGAGTCGACCTGGACAAAACAAAATGAAACCATGTTGAAGAATGTATACATTTTATATACTCAGTTGTATCCATCAAAACAGTTTCACGCACCTTCCTGACAATGCCACGGCCCTCGTAGAAGGCAATGACTGGCTCAGTTGCTTTGTAGTACAAGTCCAGGCGCTTCTTGATGGTCTCCTCGTTGTCATCAGAGCGGCCGCTGGTCTCACCGCGCTTCAGGAGCCTCTTGACCATGGTCTCGGCCTTTGCATCCACATACAGCAGCAGGCAGGGTTTGCCAATCTAGGATCGAAGGAAGTTTGCTGATGTGAGTTTTTTTTCATTGCAGGGGATGAATTATAGACCAACATCTCATATCCTGCCCTACCTTCTTCTCAAACTCCTCGCCCTGCTTCACCTCACGGGGGTAGCCATCAATAAGGAAGCCCTTGGACACATCAGCCTTGGCGATCATGGCGTCCTTAATCATGTCCAAGACGGTGTCCTGAAAGCAGACACCAAACATTATGATCAGCATTTACAATGATAAGGAGCTTCTGGTTGAAAACACTCCCAGTTGGCAGTTTATTACACTGACAGTGGTCCCTGTTATTTTGTTCTCCCCATTAACATTAACTAGGGCTGACTGAACAAAAGAGACACCTCTCTGCATTATACAGTTCAGTCTCAGCAGCACGACAAGCTACATCCTCCAAAATGACCATAAAGTTCAGTCAACAGACAGTGTTAGCAAAAGCTGAACATCTTAATCTTCTTGAAGGTTAAATTTATTGTATAATTCTTGTATTACTTCATTAGTTTTAGCTACAGTGTAAATGTACAGAAAAAAATAGCAAATGTATTAGCATTCTTTTATACAGATAAGAGCGTCTCTGTACACATTTATTCTGGCTTCGCACACATTTATAAAGACAGTGATCTTTGCTTTTCAGCACCAGTTGTAAAAGATAAAAATATATATTTTTTTTTTTTAAATCAAGCTCCCTGTCTCTTACCAGGGGCACAAGTTCTCCCTTCTGCATGATGGCCTGGAGCTGTTTGCCCCTCTCAGAGCCAGAAGACACCTCGGCACGGAGCAGATCCCCAGATGACAGGTGGGTGTAGCCATACTTTGTAACTATCTTCTCACACTGGGTGCCCTTTCCTGAGCCAGGTCCACCTTAAAAAGATACACAAACAAGCATCGGCACAGTGTGAGCAGGAAAAGCTTTTAGTGGTTCAAAGAACTGTGTGCTGCAAAATGAGACAAACATTCAGACACAGTTTACTCACCCACAACAAAGATGATCTTTGCATCCTTGATTTTGTCTGAAATGAGATATGAAGAAAAGAGGTTTTATGAGTACATACTTGTGATACAGCAAACACATAAAATAGTTAAATTCACTCATTAAAGCTTTTTTAACAAACCATCTCGCTCATCAAAAGTGGATGAAGAGCACTGAGTTGACTCAGCAGTACACATATTTTCCATTTTTTAGTTGCAGTGTCTCCTGGTCAACTAGACTGTTTTTCCTGTGCTTGCTTTGGTGGAAGTTTGTGCTACTATTCAAACATTGTCACCATGGCACCTGTTGTCGACTAATTCCGCTGTGAAACCAGGTACAACTGTTCACAGGTAACTACAACAAAGTTCTGAGATACAAATGTAACTAGGGAGCCAAAAATTCAAAAGAAAACAAAATAGTTTTGCTCTGTTCTGCTCATGTTGTGTTGCAATATGTGCAACTATATTATGCAATAATTCTATTATTATTAAGATGCATTATTATTCAAATATACTGTCTATTCTACAGTGAAATGAAACACCATTTCAAAGTTCAGTATGTTGTATGTTAACTGTAAAACTCTACTGTGTTTTCAAAAATCACCAAAAGAGGGCAGTAGAGACCAAGAAAAGACAACAAGACAACCCCATTATATTGATAATAAAAATACACACAAGAATTTAGTAAAATTAATCCATATTCAGAGATATTACTTAAAATCTTAATGAGTCTTATAATACATTATTTACCTGCCATTGTGTTGCTTTGGAGTGTTTTCCTTCAACTAAAAGACAGAAAAGGACACAGAAGAGTAAATACATTCATGAGAGTACATAAATCTGACAAACACAAACAGTGTGTCAAGATCTGAGAAGGCTACACTCTATTGCAAGAGTCCATTGTTGCCATAGTCTATCAGAATGATCTAATAAATCAGCTAATTTAACTTTGAAATCTTCATATTAGTTCCATCCCATCGAGACTCCCAAAAGATATTCTAAAAAGTGAATTATTTTTATTGTAGAAGCAGCATAATCAAAGTCTCACTGTTGTTTCCTGAAAAGCTTTTCATGTGTGGTGTTGCTTGTGTTGTTTGTTCAGAAAGCCGGTGTCGTTGTATTTAAAACATTCCCTAATTTCACAGAGAGTTCCGTAAAAGAAAAAAAACACAAAAAAATTCTCTGCTATGAACAACACGCCCAATTTTTTGGCAGTGCTCTGCGTTGTAAAACCTCAAATTCCAGACCTTTTAACTCACACTGTTTTTCTGTTTCTAAAAACATCTGTAGAATCAGCTGTAACAATATTAGTGTTGCTCGTAATGTTTTTGTTTGTGTTCACAGATGCGTGACTCCATGCACCTCAAAGGATAAGCACTTGGAGCATGTATTTGTAATGGGGACTTGATGTTATGTAATGTGAATTAATCAAATTTCAAGTGTTTTTAATTAATAGATTACAATGTAGTTGCACAATGACAACACTAGATAACTTTAAAAGGTGTCAAGTAAACCGTTAGTATATTATTAACAGTGTTTGGTGGCAGCCTTTGACAGTAATTACATTTTGGCAGTAACACAGACAGTACAAGCCTCTGATGGTTGTGCTGCCAGTTCAAATAGAGACCATGTTGTTGTCACTCATATTTGATCTGGATGGGAAATGCCTATCGGTTCTGTATTAGCAGAACTGAATATATCTAAAGAAGACAACAGCCGCATGGTTTCCTGTTTATACTTCTCTTTCAGCTGACTTAAAGACAGAGGAATGAGGAAGGAGATCTGGTGCCGGGCTGTGTAAATAGATATCTTCATGTAGCAGCTTGCCTGAGTCATGTCTCTCGGGCTGTAAATGGATGTGTTTTTAAAGAACTGACTTTAAATAACTTCAAGATTTGGCTCAAAGGGTGTTGTGTATGCTGAAATAACCAAAAAGTTATGCATCTGCCCAGACTATAGACAGGGTCTCTTTAGGCAAAGTTTCATGATGCCTTGACTGATATTCTCTGCTCTTTTTTCAATGTATTTTAATAACTTTAATACAGATATTTTACATTGATGTTTGGGATTATTTTTAATTCAATAAGTCAACTTATGCCACCTGTAAATCACATTTCTGGTCTGGTGTGCATGGATCATTCACTGTCTAAATCTACTATTATGTTACAGTGATTTAACCTTCCCATACTCCTGTTTAGCCTGCTGTGTTTGCTTGTCACCAAGTTACATTACAAAACACACACACTTACACACTATGGTGATCAAATGTCCTTAGAAGTTTCTGGTCTGAGTTTTGTGAAACCAGATTTGTGATAAAGGGCAAAGAGACTGAGCTCAAGCAAGGATTTAAGTAGCTTGGCATGGTGACCAGAAAGAAAAGAACATACTGGCCACAAAGAACATTACATTCACAACTGTTTTACGCTGTGTTTTCTGGTGTAATCATGGTATTTTAATGCATAAGGACAATATAAAACAAAGTAGATGGGACAAAATGAATATTAGGCCTCCTCATGACAGCAGACAAATGGTCACTGCACATGCCACATGGGTACATGACCTTTACAGTGTTGCCTTTTTTGGCAGATGACCTTTGTAGCATGACCTCTCTTCCCAATTTCTTGTCTGCTTCTGGTGTCAAATGAAGGCAAAAGAATGTCAAAAATTAGATAAGTGCAAGTTCAATTTAAATTTGTCTCTCTGTGAGGACTTATCTCTTCAGTAAGGGTGAAATTTTACCCTTGCATATTTTTAAGCCCTACTTTACAAGAAATACAAATGATGGAAGTGACATTAAATTAGATTTAACAAGACTTGAATTTGACCTTGTGACAACGTGGCTGTTTGCTCACTGGCACATGCCTCCTAGTCAAACACCAGTGCTAGATTGATAAATAAGCTTCAAGGAATGTGGAGTTTTAGAAAGTTGGTACCAGTTGTTTCTGAAGAGGAATAATCCAGCTGACATATATATAGTTTATATCTCCAGAGCTAAAATGTGTTTTAGTATGTGTTATTAAGGTAAGCTTCTCAGATTGTACACTAAGGCTGCAAATGCTTGCCTGCAGCTTGTTCTCTAATTCTCACATGCAACACTCTTCAGTACTGGTGCTGCTGCTTCTCGGGTGTCCAGTTTTATGTCAGCGGACATTAACCCTGTCCTGTGTAAATGTCACTTGAAGGCTGGCATCTGAGTCAGCACAGAGCCTCTTTGGGAATCCCTGCGTGGCCTATTATGGTGCCATCGTCTGGGTCCCCTGCTTTTTTGGCATGTCAGACGTGTCTTGGTTCTAATATGGTGCAAATAACATTACATGGCTCCCGGTGAGGGAATCGCAGTCAGTGCTGGAATGGAGTCCTGCTATGTGGGGAAACATTACATGGCTTTGCTGAAGTGTGATTGAGCTATCTCATTCCCAACAGAGCCTCTATCACAGCTGGACATGTGGCAAGATGTTTGAACTGGATTTTGTCATATGTAGACAAAGCCATGTGCATGTTGAATCAGGACTGGATCCATATGGTTTCCTCTTAAGGAGCAAAAATCTCTTACATCGACATTTATAATGTAACACCAGGCAGCTGAGAGTGCTGTTAATGCAGAAAGTAAGAGCACCAAGAGAACCTGAGACATTTGCGCATGTGATTTTTGTCATTCTATCCAAGAATTAAAATATGGAGATGCTGGACTCATCCCAACCCCCCCACCCAAATGTTAGTCCACCTTGCTTTACCCACCCTCATGTCTTATTACTGTTTCTTAACATTCAGCCCTGCTAAAAAAAGACCCAGTCACTCTGCAGCTGTTACCAGATAGCATGTCAACCATTCAAAAAGCACATGGGAATGAAGCTTTCACCGTCCACCCTTAGATGCAACAGGGGATGAAAACAAAGTACTGAGCACATGAGCTATCACAGCATTCTCTCTGTGTGCCGTTGGTTACTAAGGCACCCTGCAAATTAATTACACCTACTGTCCCTTTAAGAGAAAACAGGGGAGCCTTTGACGTCAGTGCAGTGCGAGATATTCCATGATGTTTGTGAAAAGGATGGAGCGAAATCACTTTGGTGTGGACATGTTTGTGTTCCAAATTGCAAGCTTTTGCTCGCCCTAATGTGCAGCATCTACTCACAGGAATCAATAGTACTCAGCCGCTAATCAGATGTTAATGACCATTACTGAGGCTGGAGGCACGACATTGGAAATTGAGCAGCCTTGTATGAAAATGGCCTTTAATGGGTGTAGGTGGAGGATAATGTTAACATCTTATTAGAGGAAAGGCAACCCATCTGCAATGAAATGATAGAGAGAATGTCTGGAGGGGAAAAAAAATAAAGGGAATACACAGTTTTGAATAAACAATTATGGCTTCCATTGAGTGGCAGCCTTTGTAAATGACACATAAGAGCTACATGCCTTTGCACTTTGCAGAAATGCCTCAGCTTCTGACAGTGTCAACCATTTTTAAGCAGTGTGACAACCCAAAGTGACAGTTCACCATTACAGTCTATGTTTTTCTCACTCTCCATCCCCAACAGCCCTGCCCACTGAGCCTGCCCACACTCTTCCTCCCTGACATCTCTCCATTCGTCAGTCCCTCTGACAAAGTTAGAGCTCGTCCCTGTCATTTTCATGCCTGCGCTTCCTCTATGGAGCCTTTGTCCTCTGTACTGACCTCTCTGTCGCGCTGTGGCTCTAGATCCCAGTGCAAGGGGCTGCTGTCCCTGGATCCCCGTGTGTGTGTGTGTCTGCACAGTTCCTGCTGCACGGCAGCCCTCCCTCCCCCATGCTATGCCTTTATATAGCTCAGCTGAGCCTGCTCAGCCTGCGTTGCATTCTGGGAAAGAGGGAGGAAAAACAGACAAGGAGAGTCGGGGGAGAAGGAGGGAGGATGACGGACAGGAGTAGGCAAGGGTGAAATTGGAGGCAGAGGAAGAGGAGGGGAGGGCTGAGGCAGACTGCTCGGCTATAAGTCATTAGATCAAATGATTTTTTGTCTCAGCAGATTTCTCTTACACTTTGCTTATGAACTTAAATTTTGTTTCACTTTTCTTTTGCATGAAGGTAGGTGTCCTGAAACAATACTAGCTGTGGTAAAACTGAGCAAGTAACTGAAAAAAATATTATTATAACATGTCCCAGTTGTAAGTAAAAAAAGAGGCTTAATAAATATCTTTGTTATAACAAATTTTTTAGCCCACATTCCTTCTGAATCTGTGTTAAGCAAGTAAACCAAACTGTAAGTTGTTCAACAGGTTCAGTCAGTCCTTTGTGCTTTGTTTACCAAAGATTAGAGCTTGAGAAATGCAATGCATTGTGCTGTTCTCTCTATGTGTAATTTTCAAGTGTACCCAATATACATGATAAAAAATCAGTGAAAAAATCAGTGATAATACTCACATAATTTTTAAAGATTGCAGATGAATTCTGCATTTTTTTCAGGCATACAAACAAAGAACAAGACAGAGGTCTTTACATGAGGAACAGCAGTGTGCAAGTGCTAACATGACTTTTGGATGTACTTTAAATTCATGTGTATATTTGCAGTTTGTTAGATTTCTATAAAGAGCATAACGTTGCCATCTAAACTAAGTCACCAAAACTGTATAATAAAAGGGTTACAAAGTTCACCTTTTAAAAGAGCAACTTGCGTGTGCAAACTTTACAAAAGCAACTCTCTTCATTACTTAAGCAAAAGTAAATAAAAAAGAGCCTCAAGAAACATCTGAAACATTTTATTAAAAGCATAAGGGGACATATTCATGTCCTCAAATGGAACATAAATACAAAATATATTTATATATACAAATTATGGCAGAGACAAATAGAAGCGTACCAGGTTATTTCTAAAGATGTTAATTCACAGAAAAAAAAAAGAAAATATTAACTTTAGCTCCCAAATGCTTGTTTATCAATAACAGATGAATTAAACATTACTGCTATGAACTCGGTGCATGATCCATCGTGGTTTGGAATATCTCTGGGGTTCATAAGCTTTGAGGTACAAAAATGAGGTATGCACTACTTCTGATAAAAAGCAAGCCCATAGATAAGGTCAAATAGTTTTTGTACAGTACCATTTGAAAGATGCTCTGTACAGCAAAATGCTTCAAACTTAGAATTTTAATAGCAAGAAATGGATAGAAATGTATTGTAGGCTCTGCCTGAATTTGATTAAACACTAAAATGTAATCAAATGGAATTATTTCTTTAAATCTTTTATGTTACAAGTTGGCAAAACAAAGTTCCCAAAGTCCTCATACTTGCAAAATATTGTAATATTATTACATTTTTTTTCTTACAAATATTCAGGAATAGGGAAAAGACTGCACAGTTTTTTTTCACAAAGGTAATACATAGTTTTGACCACAGGGAGGCAGCACACCTGCAGCATCTGATCTAGAATTAGTGCCTAAATATTACACATTGCTTTTGATTTTTCTAACTCTGACACTTTCATCTAATCATCTGCTGCTATGTTAA
The DNA here is from genome assembly GCA_029783805.1 of Acanthurus tennentii. Classification (NCBI taxonomy): domain Eukaryota; kingdom Metazoa; phylum Chordata; class Actinopteri; order Acanthuriformes; family Acanthuridae; genus Acanthurus; species Acanthurus tennentii. The sequence continues at coordinate 14,410,565 of JAPZDZ010000011.1, forward strand.
GAGATAGTAACAATGGAAGTTAGCAGTAGTCTGTTTTCAGATGTTGAGTCCAACATGAGCAGATGATGCTGTTACTTTAAGAGCTGAGCAGACGCAGTTATCGGAATTTAAATGACCACACAGCTTTTATCTTCAGTCTTTAGAGTAAGCAGCCATTTCATTTGCACTGTAACCTCTGTTACTGCATACTGTGTCAGGAGGTGCATTTTCATAAATCCACATAAAAACATTTATGTGGAAAATCACACGTCACTCAGTTTGTCTGTTTAAATGAGTGTTATCATTAGGGCTGTACCGAAAGTCTTTTTTTTTTAATTCAAAGCTTTCATTGAGGTTTTCCAGTTAAGATTGAAGTCTGTTATGACTTTACTAAAAAAAAAAGAAATAAAAATAAAAAAACCTTCAAACATTTTTTATCAAATTTAATGGGTAAGTCTTTTTATTTATTATATCAACTCTAATTAATGAATATAACTGGCAAGTTACGTCAACACAAACACTTATAGGCAGAAATCCAATAAAGGCTTTAAATAATAAATTAGTAACAACTGCAAAATGTGTTTTTAAGCTTCAACACCAACAAATATAGACTGAGGTTGTGAATTTTGACATGATCACACCTTTTTCAGTAACTTTTAACTATAGGACCGCACAACACTATAAAGTTATTGAATATTGACCGTAATACTAAGAAACAAACAGAATTACAAGGTTTTTTTAAAAAATTAACAGATGTGCAGAAAAAAAGCTGTACAGCATTCAAATGCTGATCAAGAATGTCAACATTTTAAACTATTCGGTACAGCCCTTTTTGTTACTTTGTCAAAATCAGAAAAAAAAATGAAGTGTGGTTATCAGTCAAAGTTTAAACTGACCAAAGCAGTTTGTTAAACACTGGATGAATGTCCCTAATACTGTGACTGCACACATAACACCAGTTTCCTATGAGCTGTGAGAACCACAGACATTTGAATGATGAATAAACAGCAGCACTGATCAAGAACTGACCTGAAAGCAGTTTGCTTAAACAACATAATTTATGTTTTGATAAAACTGGATCAGATTGGAAATCCATCATATCTCTGCTGATTTCACTGACACTGTATCTGTTACTGAATCTTTGTGATTTTCACGACTCGTGCTTTAGATCTTCACATTAATCGCCCATACTAATCGACCATATTACACTGTGTGCCCATCATGTGTTTCTACACAGCCGACACCAGGAAATACAATCTTGGGTCTGAAAAAAAATGCTGATTAAGGCATTAGACTGAATAAAAATTTCATGTTTGTTGTTATCACTGTACCTCAAACTTATTTTCTTCACCCTCTCACCACCAACCTTGGTTTGCCTGTCATATTTACACAAATTGAGAGCATGAAACATCGAGCAACGTTTGACAGGGCCCCAACTATTGCACATGGAATTTGTCCCTTCAGTTCTGTCTTTAATGTTGGCTCACGGTTCTTTCACTTAGTCTTCTTTAATTTTCTTTGACAGGAAGTTTTGTGCAGCATTCCTCATCAAGTCCTAGCTGGAAAACCCACCCGGCGGCTCAGGGTCGGGGGACTCGGGGCTGTCCTGTTCGTCCGAGGGCAGCTGGACGCGCTGCTCGTCCATACGCTTGGCCTGCACCCTCTGGATTAGGCTGAAGAAGTCTTCATCAGGCACTGTGGGGGCGTGAGGGCCTGCTTCTGGTGGGGAGCACCGCTGATCATCGATCCTAGAGGACTGCAGTCAGGAAGATACATAAATTAATAAGGTAGAGGCCAATGACAAATAACATCATTGAATTAAAGCTTGAAATTTGGTTCATTTCCTATTAGGACACTCATGACTCATGATGAATTCCCATCAAGCATGTTGAGTAAAACCATTAAAAGGTAAAGTAATGAATGTGAAACAGCAGAGTATGTGATTGGCTCTCAGAGGATGTTTACAAATTAGCCAAGATCTCATTGGACAGAACCCTCAGTCTGCTTGTCTGAGCCAGAGATGCTGCCTGACTTCAGAAACAACGCGCCTGACTTCCTGCAGAGACAGCAAGAGTTTTTCCTGCTTTTCTTGCTTTTCTTTGCCAAAGCAAAAGGTGAACATTTAGTCTACAAAGACTGACAGTCTCAACTGCTGGTTTCAATCATCAACTGGTCTGGTATTCTGTGAAACCTTATTCCTGAAACAACAATCTTCTAAGTGGATGAGATTTTAGGTTGGCCAATATATCTGAAAAATTTCCCATAATAAAATAGTTATATTAATGATAATTTTTACTGATCTATTTGTATTAAAGACCAGGAGAAGAAATGTTGAATTCATACACTACATTTCAAATTTTACTCACATTTAACTAACTTGTCATTTTCTAAAATACTGTAATTTATCAAATGGTTGAAAATCTGATTTTATTTTAATTTGTTGTGTGTCTCTGCCGTACATGAGCTTTGAAAACATTCATGTTAATATTGCTACAAATAAAACCCAAGAAACTGACAGCAGATGATCATGAAACTAATAA
>JAPZDZ010000011.1:14413183-14430088 GCA_029783805.1 Acanthurus tennentii
GCTTTGAAAACATTCATGTTAATATTGCTACAAATAAAACCCAAGAAACTGACAGCAGATGATCATGAAACTAATAACTAACAGCTGGAAGCAAGCAGTGACCAGATCATTACAGCTGAGTCCAGCTGTTAAGTGAAGTGGCTTTCACTATATTTGCCCCAAAACAAAAAACAGCCATTCTGAGAAGATGACCAGTACTTTTTTTTTTCAAGGAATTTATAATCGTCTGCACTCACACTGTTTCCATTGTTGGGTCACATGTCCATGGTGCAACCCAACAACTCAACAACACATCACTCAACACTCATGGTATGCTGCACGAGATATGATAGGCAGTCTGTTGGCAACGGCACTTTCATGGCGGTTTGGATTGGATGCATTTAAGAAAAACTGTATTGACAATTTCTTATTTGTATTGATGAGGTGTTCATCACCATCATATCTCTAACCTTTCATCACATGGGCGTAATAAAGCTAATAAATAAGAACCTAAGAGGATTAAAACCTTGAGTTTCATACAGCATGTGAATAAGAGCTTTACCTGGCACTTGATTAGCATGTTGAAGAAGTCGTCGCTGGGTTCTTGATGGTCTCCCTCACCAACAAGGTGTCCCAGATTGTTATGGGTGATCCTCAGGCCTGGAAGGTTACCGACATTCACCCGCTGGTCATCGAGACGGCGGCTCTGAGAGCTGGCGATCAAATCAAACAGCTCCTCGGTCTGGGGGGAAGTGGTGATTGATGGATCTAAGACAAGAAAGAAGAGCCCAGTGAGTAGAGATACATATGATGTTATTAATTTCATAAAGAAATGTAAGCAACATGTAAACGCTGCTCCTAACCAACCTATCATCTCGTTCAGGGATGGCACGGAGTTCGCGGCACCTTCTCCGTTGTCTCCATTCTGTGGCTCATCAAGGTGGCAGCGCTGGTCATCCATGCGGCTGCTCTGGAACTTGCTGAGGAGGTCAAAGAAGCAGTCTTCATCAGAGGGGTCACGGCCCAGCTTCTGCAAAAAAAAATTAATAAATAAAGGTTAAGTTCGTAAAACACTCCGTCCGTCTGTTTTTCACTGAACAATAACAAGACTGAAATGCTTATCCCTTGAAATCCGTTCATTTGTTGACTTTCACTGTATTCTCTACCAATAACACAGATTTTATAGGAGAAAGTTTGGCTCATGTCCCATCTCCAACTTTCCTCCGCTCCTTCATGCATTTTTTGGTGGATGCTTTTACTTCAAGGCTCTTTCTCAAAAAGCCGAGGGATGAAACTGGGGTCAGCCCATAACAGATCATTTGTTTTTCTTGTACCGAAGTATCTTATTTTGTTGAACTATTCCTCCATCCAGGAAACATGATATGCAGATAAATTAATTAAAGTCAATGCCAGTGTGAGCTGGATGAGGATATTCAAGATGGCCAGCTTGAGGAAGAGAAAAATAATCTGATTAACTCGCAGGGGGAGCCTTCCTGGTGAGACTACCTTGACCTAGATACTGAAGGTGGTTCAATATTGAAAAATGTATTAAAGACAAACGGCCCACATAATGGTATTCTGTACAATCTGAAATATATAGCTTGATTTAAGTAGAATGTTAATATATGCAGTATTCCTTGAACTGTTTTTGTTATATTTATAATTTATTTGGTTTCTTGACTCACTTATGAAAACAGCAATAAGTTCATTAAAAAAAGTTTTTACCAGTTTTAACTTTCTCACATGTGGATTTGTTTAACATCAACAGTCATCGATTTCAGTTTCAGTTGTCAGGGCTGAAAATTAGCACATAGCTCCAATCAATGATCAGCTGATCAATGATTCGATCTCTGATTGACTGAAAGCTGCCTCTGACAGCTGCAGAGCTCTTTCCATTGTTTGCTCTGTGGTAACACAACCGTAGGTGCTCTCTCACGTCACACTGGGTGATTCTCACTCTCCCAAAGTCACAGTCCAGCTAATGCGTTCGGGCTTTTAAAACTGAAGTGGATTACAAATGCACGAAAAATGTTTTTTAGCCACAAATAACACAGATCCAGGAAAGCAGATGTGGAATTTATTATGTTTGACTCGTGCTACTGAAATATTTTGGCAATCAGACCGTGATGTTATATTACTGGATGAGAGCTCATCTACTGGACAGCAGCAATAAAATGAGTTTTACACAGTGACACTGAGGCAAAATAAAAGCTGAGCTGTTTGACTATCTGAGAAACTGCTAACAAAGAAATTCAACCATCAGACAAAAGCTAAAACAGTAAATGAAAAAAGATGCTTTAGCTGTATCGTTCAACAAAATGAACTAAAACAACAGGTTGAATTTGACTTTCTCCAACTTAGCCAACAAATTCCAATAGCTCTGCTTAGAAATACCTGGGGGTCTGTTTCAAGAGGCTAGTTTGCTGAGTTATTAATTCTGCAGAGTATAAACTGAAACCTCCTCCTGAATCCTTTAATCTCAAATATGAGCTCCTGCAACAAGATCTCTTTAAACTTTTACTCCGCAAATCCAACCTAAATATTAATTAAAAAGTGTCAATTTGAATTGGTTTTCTAATCACCTTTTCCTTTGAGCTGAAAAGTGGAAGAGTCAAAAGTTTTTTCTTTAACATTCATCTCAAAGAAAATAGTTAAAACCTCCGTAATAAAGGCTGTGGCCAAAACAAAAAATAAACACTTTGAATCTCAAAAATGATTTCAACTAGTTTAAAAAAGCTGAATTAAAGATTCTACCAAAATTTTTGAAAGACAAACAAAAACTTACATTACAGGTCAGATCTCAGCAAAATATCTTAGAGGCGTGTGGTTTTGTATGAATAATGTGTCCTCTTCAAACTGAGATGCATGTTTTTTAACCAAACTAACAATTAATGGATTAAAGACTGAAGACATCTAACATTTTGGTCAAAATGAACAATAACTACATCTGCCAAAAGCAATTTGTGATGCCTTGACTTTTACAACATGTTCCAAAGCAGGTTAAAATATGATGCAAAGAAGGCGTCAGAGATGGAAAACAGTCTGATAGTTTCCCTTCTATAAAACTTTCACTATTATTCTCTCCTTAACAAATTATCTCCAATAGCAAGGCACCAATTAACAGTAATTATTAAAAATATCCCCACGTACCACCAAGTCAGGATAAATTGAACACCTTTAACACCGTCTAGCGGATGGACTTTAAATCTCTTTGCCTTGCAGCAAAATGTGAAGTAGGTCAGCATCAACAGACACCTGATTTCCCTCAGCTCTGTTCTAGGAATCTCTTTTATTGCAACTTTGCTTTTGGAATATTAAAATATGCTTTAGAAAAAAAACCTGAACTTTTTACTATGTGTCTTTTCAAAAAAGTTATACACTTACACTGCATCAACTCCCTGAGAGACGGAGTAAAGTACAGTATGTGAACTTACAGGCAGTAAAAACATGCAAACTGAATAAAATACACTCAACCAAAAGTGTCAAAAATCCACAGGAACAGAGAGTTAAAACCTCAAGTGTCCTGTGTTGTTTTTTCAAGCTGTAAACATAAATGAAACATCTTACCAGCAGCACTTTTTCTTTGTCCTTTATTCCACTTTCTCTCTCTCATGTCTATCTGAGCTGTCTGTCTCTCTCACTCTGTCCACACGCCTGGCTCACACCTCCTTCTCCCTGTCTTTCACCCACCACTTTGCATCACTCTCTCTCTCACTCTCTCTATCTGCTCCCCCGCTGTACTCAAATGCCTCCCTCTAATTTCCTCTTGTATCCCTCTATTCCAGCCGTCTTTGAATCTCCACAGTCCACTCCCTCCTCCTCCTCTTCCTCTCAGTCCCTCTCTCTTTTATTTCCACCCCTCTCTCTCTCTCTCTCTCTCTCTCTCTCCCTCTCTCTCTCTCTCTCTCTCTCTCTCTCTCTCTCTCTCTCTCTCTGACTCTCCTGTGGGCCATTTTTGTCCCGTTCACCCACTGTGGGAAAACAACTCATTATGGGAAGCAGGGTGGGGGGGTTGACCTTGTGGAGAGGGTAGTGGCACTGTGATCAAGGTCACATTATCAGCAGAGAGGAAGGGCTGACGGGGGTGGAAGCCAGTGGGCTGGAAATATGGGTGCAAGGGTGCAGTTATGAGTAAACTGCATGTCAACAGTGGCGGCCAGCAGAGATCAACTACCCTCAAATGACAAAAAACTCCAATATCAGCACTAAATTCCTAGAAAACCCACATGATAAAGGTTTATAAAACACTATTTGTTATCAAGGATTTTTTTTCTAGCACGCACTTCAAAAACTCTTCCATGTAATTTTTGTTTACTTGTTCCTCCCACACTATTTTTTTGTGACCTATAGTAATGTCTGTCCTCTGTCCTTGGCCCCACGGTCTCTGCAGGTCTCCTCACTTCCCTCTTTGATTGTCCAATTAATCAAGTAGGCCAAAGGGACAGAACAAGAGAGAAAGGAACACGTGATGGTGATGAAAGAGAAAGAAAGGAGGGGGAACGACTGGTTGCAGGGATATTAAAATGAGTTTGTGATGAGAGAGGGGGTGCAAGTGAGTGGAGGGTGTGGAGGAGAATTAAAGACAGGATCAGTTCTTACAAGATTATATCACAAAATTTTATTCTAACAGCATATATTCTGCATACGAGGTGCTAATAACAGATGAACAATAAAGAATTATCTAAGAAAATTAGAAAAAAAAAATATATATACACCTGTAACACGACCAACAGCCTGACTAACTTACTGCAACTGTCTAAGAATGTCTTGTTTTCCAGGAGAAACATTGTACGTCATCACGGTCCCAAGATATTTCAATCAATACTCATTGTTATGCATGGATCTATAAATTAAAGACTGTCCTTAAAAGACTGACAGATCTGAAAATGGGTTTACTTCAATGTCATCAGGATAACCGCCATTTAGCCCTGGATGCTATTTCCTAGAAACTATCATGAACTATCATCACGCAGCCCAGTAATTTTCACCTTTATTTAGCATGTCAGCTTGCTGATTACAACAATTAGCATTGTCACTAAAACAAGGCATTATTAGGTGCTTTATGGACATAACAGCTGCAAAACGGCACATTCATTAAGAATCTAGCTCACGACAAAGGGAGCACTATTTGCATTTAATGAGAAGACACCTTTCACCTTGTGTCTGACTTCTTACATCATACTTAAAAACCTCAAGGGAAATTAAGCGAGTGTTTCCTAATTTAATCTCTCTAATTACTACCATTTTGTCTTGAAAGCAGAAGCCCTGAAGACATTTGGACAGGACTGAACAGACAAGAAAGGAAAAAGTAGTTAAGTGTATTAAGAAGTCAGCGTTTCAGGTCCTCTAGATGCTTTCGATGAGGAGAATTGCACTCATCTTCTTAGGTGGACTTTCAGTGGTTTAATTAAAAGTTGGGCATATTTAAGATTTACAACGAATGTGGACCAAGGGCTGATATTACGCAGTTTGGTGAGTTGGTTTAATACTCGGAGGAAAAATATTTGAAGCGTGGGCAGTTTTTTTTCTGCTGTTGCCAAAAAATTAAGAGGAAAACTCTCAGATTAAGTTCTTTAGCCTCAGGCTTTATGACAAAAAAGCTGCAGTAACCAAGTCTTGAAACTAAGAAGTTTTTAAATTTTGATACTTGTTTTTCTAGAAGCTGGACACTGCTGTGAGTGCACCAATGTTTGTAGGCAGAGGGTGTAAGACTTGTGTTTCATCTTTATAGCTTAGTTATTCCAATTTCAAATTTTTACAAGAAATTTTAATGAAATATTTTTGTGCAATATGCTTTCCTGCTGAGAATTTGATGAGAACCTTGATACCACTGTCAGACTGGAAACATGGGCTTAAAGCTCACATGGTTCCATCCAGCGGTAAACTTATACCATAAAAGGAACCTTATTTGGTTAAAGTTGAAGTAAAATTTAAAAAGTTGAAGCAACTTACTGACACTGGAGGCGGGACTTGCACAGTGATGTCATCAGTGTCTACAGGAGAGTCCAACCAGGGCCTTTCATCCGATGACTGACTGTCAGGATAGCCTTTCCTTTTACCTGGCTGTGACAGCTGACTCTTGGATCTCCTGGGTATGCCTTCCAAGTCATGGTTCTCACCATTCTGCAGTGGAAAAACCAAACTGTTAGAGAGAGACTGATAACTTTTTAAAGAGAGGTGTTTGGATCAATGCATAATTGTGTCTGCATTTAAAAATTAAGAACACCTTATCTGAGGAGTACTTCCACAGTTCCACACTGTCCATGCTGTTTCTCTTGGTGAACTTGGGTCTTGCACCTTTGGCAAAAAACACAAGTGAGTCAGAAACAATAAAATAGAATAAACAAGTAGAATCTCTAAGAGTTTATTCTAAAAATTAAATCAAGCATGCAAGGCATCTTTGTCTATTTCTAACAGAAGCCTGTCGTGTTTGCATTGATCCCATGATGCTTGGTGTGGACATGTGGTTTAGACAGACAACCAAGCAAATACTCTGAATAAGAGTCTGTTAGCTGGCTCTGCACATGAGAGGTAGAAGTAGGACATGGGTGTGAGTTTCTGCTCAGACGAGGGTGAATGCAAACATCACACTTAAGCCAGGCTGATTGCACAGACAGAGATCATACAGTTGCTACACGCTTCATTTCAACCATTTAAATACTACCAATAAACTATGAAAACAATCAACTTCATTATTTGAGGATACTTTTAAAAACAGGCTGTGCTTTAAAGTCAAAAACAAGACTCTTCATCTTTGCCCAAAAGTGTACACAAGTCTTTGCTTTCTCTCATATTTAGCTTCAGTTCAGACATAACACAGACACTCTTGATCTGTGATGTCTGTCTCACCATAAGTTGGTTTTGCATTTAAATGGCCACCTTGTGTACACAAACAGAACTCCAGTTAGTTTACCCAAGCCCACATGTCTTATTTTTAACAAACATAAAAATAAAAAGAGCAGAAAATCTGCAAATTATTGAAAACAGATTTCAAAGTCTGTCATCTTTTGCTTAAGGGTGAATGACAAATGTCCATTTAGGAAGTGTTCTTCATTTAAAACTAAAAGCAAAGTCCAGTTGTCAAGTGGTTTCACTTTTTATTCCTCATTTCTGTAAGACTGAAGGGCAGGTACAGCTCCGAGAAAGCTTCTCCAAAACCACAGTTTGCAGAGTGCAAACAGACTCTCTGTTTTACATTCACATTTTAACACTCACGCACACACACATGCATGCACACACACACACATATGCACAGAGCTTTTTCATTAGCCGCACATTCAGTGAAAGAGACACAACGTTCTGTTCTCTGTTGGTTTTAACAACCCTAAGCTTGTTTATGGATTTGAACATGCTATGTTATTTAAAATAACACATCACATTTTCACTTTGTGTGAACAACTGTATTTTTTATAGTTCAAAAGAACAGTTTAGTATTTTGGAAAGACGCTTGTTTGCTTTCAAATTAGATGAGGAGATAATGGAGATACCATGAACTACTAATAGATACATCATATCTCATATAACAAGGTAATAAGTAACTTTGGGTGTCACCTTGCATCTCAAACTCTGAGCTGGAGGGTGAGAGGTCGCTCTCATTGACCCCCAGAGCCTCCATCAGCTGCTCCACATTCATTCTGGCTGTCAGTTCCCCATTTCTATCTCCAATCTGAGAAAGACAAGAGAAGGCAGGGACAAAGAGACAAACAGAGTCAGATGGGTAAAAACAGGTTTGAATCTGAGAGGCCTTAACTTTACCAAAGGTGTACATTTTGTGAGAATTACAGTGTTTGCAAAATATGCCTCACTTCTTTAGAGATGTCCAGGTGCTTTCGGGCATAATGAAGAGCTTGCTTGTGGTTTCCTAAAGAGACGTAAGCATTTCCCAGACTCCAGCAGGCACGACCCTCTCCAACTCTAAGGGGACATTAACATGCAGAATAAATATTGGGAAAAAAAAGGATCCCTCTGCTCATGCATTTTTGTGTGTACACATCAGATGCTTCTCAGTCTCATCCTACCTGTCAGTAAGCTCCTGAGCTATGTACAGATGTTTCAGGTGGTAGTCTATGGCCCTCTCATACTGCTGCAAGAGAGTGTAGGTGTTTCCAAGGCTGTAACAGGCCTGAGCCTCCATCACCTGGTCCCTCAGCTGCCTGGACAGCTGCAGAGTTTTCCTGTTGAAAAAAGAAGTGAAGGGATAAAGTGAGTGGAAAAAACAGGAAACAGATAGTTGAAAAAGACAGTGTGAGAAATAAAAGAAAAAAGAAACTGTCCTCCAGCCACATCTTGATTTTTTGAAAAAATTTGTGCATTGCACCTTCCCTCCACTAGGTGTCAGGCTTGCCCTTTTCCTTACCTGTAGTACTCTGTGGCTGTGTTGAACTGGCTCAAGAATATCAGGGCATTGCCAAGGTTACTGTAGGCTCGTCGTTCTGCAGCTTTGTCCCCGAATTCTTTGGCTATGGATAATCGCTGTGAACAACAGAGCAGAAGGGTTAGTTAAAATCAAATTACTTATTATTACACATTATGTTTAATCGGACTCTTAAACTCAGCAGCTAAATGACATACAATTTTGTCGTGTTGTATATTTTTACCTTAGCCTTCTTTGTTTTAAATCAATGTACAAGCAGAAGCAGATACACAAGTTCAAGTTGTTTGCTCGGTTCAACACACGATCCATGAAAAGATGTGCTGCTGCACCAGTGATGCATCAAATCAGCTCCTCAGATTTCCTTTAAAAACAGCGTGCTTCCCCTCATGGCACACTGATGGATTTGTAACGGGAGAGAAAGGAGAGGCTGCCCTCTCCTATGAGGAAACAAGTGGTTTGCAATGAAGAGTGACAGGAAACATGGAGAGAGAGAGCCTGAAGCCAAGCTAGCCAGTGATTCACCGAGAAACCAAATTTTTCCATTTATTTTTTTTCTAGAGAGGCAATCGTACTCTGCACATTGTGTGATAGTGCGGTGTGAGGTGGATCGTGATTCAATAAAAAACTCGCCCAAGTGGTATTTACTCACAAAACAAAGCTAGGATCGGCATGATTAGCTTTGTAACACTGCCATCCCACAAGAAAACAACACTGATTTTAGTCAAACAGTATTTTCTCTTTACCATCCCCGTCCTTGCACTCACTGCCACCAATGCTATTTGTTTTAAATCAGACAGACTATATAAAATAGGCACAACTCAATGACAGAAATAAGACATTTTTTACCAGAGGTCAGTCCCCCTCTCACTCTCAAACCGGCTACATTAGCGAGTCTTGCTATTTTGCATGTAAATTTTAGGTCGGACTTAAAATTTTGAAAGGTAAAATAGGTAATATCTTTTTCCAACATGAAGCAAACATATACAGTCTGTGTTTCTTCACTGAAATGAATAGCAGTGCTGTATGACAGCATCTACAGGCTAAAAGGTTAAGTCATGCATTTTGTGCTTGACAAGAGGCTGCATATGACAGGAGAACATGCAAGAGGCTGAGCAGGATGAGGACATCATGCTGCAAACTGATCATGTGGCATTATGGAGGACACTTAAAGACCCTCAGCTAGGACCACAGGACCACATGACCACACAGCATGTGCACAAGCCACCAAAACAACCCTAAACCATATTTTAATGCGCTGTTAATGGACAAATGAAACAAAATATTCTTTGAATAAAACAGGAAGTTGTGTTTCAGTTTATGTCCTCAGTATTCATTGGATCTTTTCTATGTAAATAAAGGGAAAGTCAATGATTTTATTTATATTTTGCCAACAAAAATTGCACTAAGTCTCTTGATTCATACTTTCACCCCTGTTAAGTGAGAACCAACATCACTGACTGAAAGGCTTTAAGGTGAAAGACCTCGTGTCAGCAGCAAAGTCAGGCCATTGCTCTAGTGAAGCAAGGTCAACGTTCTGTTCTGGCACAACATGACTGATAACTTGATTCCTATGCACCAACAGAATAAATAAAATACTGGCAAAACATTTTGAATTCCTCACCTGACGATGAAACTTGATAGCTTCGACAAAGTTTCCCAACAGGTAGTGGGTGTTGCCCAGGTTCCCATAGGCTCTCCCCTGAGCAGCTCGGTCTCCAAGTTCTTTGACCAAACACAAGTTCATCCTGTAGAGATGAGGGAGACCTCAGTTTAGCAGCAGTTAATTATGTGAATTGTGTTTAAATAAATTGTTTGTATGTTTTTTAATATTTTTAATCTTTGCATTTATCTGTCCAGTAATCCATTAAATTTAGTTTAGTATTAAAGATCTAACATTAAACAGCAGATATGTGATTCCGTAACAAATTGCTAAACATTAATGTGAAACAAACCTATGTTTATCATGATTAGTCCTTAAAAACACAAGGAACTAAATGTATTTACTTGTTTATGATAATAAAACCTGATGCTTGAGCCTTCGACGTGTAGCCTGTTTCCATGTATGAATACCCTCTTCCACCTTTGAAGGTTTTTAAATATGATGTTATCTTCTTCACTGTTAAACAAATCAGCTTCAATAAAGCCTAGATAAACACCCTGTGGGATGAGCTATTATTATGGGTTTATTATGTTTTACTTGTCCACGCAACACCAAATTTTCACCCTTTTTTTTAACACCATCATGTTTCACATTAATGGAGCAAAAACACATTCCCACCTTCAGAAACTTCTATTTTACACAGCCACTTTTTCTTCATTTAAATGCGCTAAAGATACAATAAATGTTTTAATTAAAGCTTAACACAGACCAACACATAAACCACAAAATATAAGTGATACATGTGTCGGTCGTATTTCCTGGTGTTTAATATATTCACTAAGGTTTTTTCCGTCTTTGAAGATGCACTCTAGATTTAGAGTTACTGCATTTAATTTCCTTTAAATTGTCACAGAGTGTTTGGTGAGCAATTCAACTCAAAACACAAGATTTTAAAATGAATCTTTATCACTAAATCTAGAAATAAAAATATGAGTTTAATATTGCTGCAGTGTTTGGAGGGAACAGCATTTTACAAGCACGAATCTAACAAACTGCAGAGTTCTTCACTGTCAAAAGAACAGCAGTTAGTGTAGTCATTTCACCAAAGTGGGCTATGAGTCAGAGAGCCTGGAGGAATTGCCTAAAAACAGAGAGGAAAACATGAGCCTGGAGTTAGCCAGACAGCATATTAAACACTGGAGGCATGGACTAAATTATTCTGTGGTCTGATGAAAATAAAATTCAATCTTAAGCAACACTTCTGTAGGAACTTTCTGTTCAAAAATGACTCGGTATATCATCAATCCCCTCGGCTTCCCATTTTTAAATTAAGACAGTGGCAACTTACTGTCGGGGTGTTTCCAAGAATTAAGCGATGAGGGAAGTGTGAGGATAGTGAATAGTGACAAATTTAATTCAAATTTTATTCTGTGTCTATGCGAAACATCTCAGGGCAGTTAGCTTTGATTAGACATGACAGCCACACATGGACAACCCCGTCTGGACTGCTTCTTGACAAGAATTGTGAAATTGCAAGTGAAAAGTGCAGACAAAAACCACCCAAATTAAGTGAACATCTGTCTTTTGTCTTCAAGAAGTCTTAATTTCTACACAGATGCTCTTTATCCAAGTTAATTAAACTAATCTGGAGGTAAAAATAACAGAAAAAATCAAATCCAGATGTGCCATGACAGCACAGATGTATTCAGTTATAAATAGATGGGAAATAACAGTGAGAGGTGAGTCAAAGAGGGGGTGAAAGTAGTGACACATACAAAATTAACTAGAACTTCTGTGGTATTTTGGGAAAGAAAAATACTTTTAAATGTATTAGTATCATATGAAATACATTTTAATATCGCTAAATGCAGTTTAATTAACTTGTTTAGATATCAACTTAGATTTTCTGTTGTATGTGTACATTACTTAACCACACATACTCGTAAAAACCAGTAGCCCTTTGCAGTGTGTCTCTGACATCAGGAGGCAGGTCCCCTGGTTCCTGTGTGCAGCCCCACAGCTGCTGTTTGCCCTTCGCATGAAACACATTCCCTATGTTATACAGTGCTCTGGCCTCCCCAACCTACAACACAGAAAAGAAATGTGAAAAAAAGTGAAAGTTAAAGCAGAAAAATCTCTCTGCACAAATTAAGGTAAAAGTGATGGACATTTTGAAAGTTATTAGTAATACTAATGATTTCATTTGTACAACATATTTGATGATGCTCAGAAATAAACTGGAGGTATAAAAGTACAGTTTAAAAATGTTTCAGCTATGAAATAAGAATTCTGCAGAGTAACTTTATTGTCAGCAGACCTCTAAATGTACTGCAGGTTTTTGTCTTTTCAGGAAATTTTATTGATAAAAACATGTTTTTTAACCTTGTCGCCCTGCTCTTGAGAAATATCCAGATGTCTTTGACAGCACACAACAGCCTCATCAAAGCGTCCCAACACTTTTAATGTGTTACCAAGGTTTCCACTGGCTTTTCCTTCTCCAATTCTGTCTCCTATTGTTCTGAAAAGGCAAAGAAACACATTTTTGTTTGTCAGTGGTAGTAACTAGGTAGTACAGTCTTTCACTGTTAAAGCAATTTAGTCAAATGACAGTCATTATGGTGACAATTAACAAGATTTAATTGGGAGTCACTGAGTAGTGCTTTTTTAATTGGATGCTTATTTTCCAGGACCAGGTCCCAGAGGCCCTGGTGAGCCTGTAATGTAACAAGGTAAATCTCCCCTGGGTCTTTGATCCCCTCCCTGCTGAAGTACCAGCTGCACTCGCTGCAGGGGATCAGATTAGTCACATAAGCTAAATATCCAGCTGATGGTGGTCGAGCAGGTCTATATGAAAGTCCCCTCACTTTTCCTTGATTTTTTTCTTTTACTGCCGACATAATGAAATTCCTGATGCTCCTTGTGCATCTGATAAAGTAAACAAAATATGGATGTGAACTGTCTGTAAACAAAACAGCAGAATAATTTGTATCATTCCTCAAATAAATATGGAGAGAGTTCTTATTGTATAAATGAGCTGATTGTAGTGATATGAAAAACAATTACCCAGTTTCACAGCTTCATCTGCTGGAGTCACTGACGTATCAAACAACACTTTTTTTTCAGCAATGCAGGCTGTTGTTTGTTAGGCTAGAAGAAAACATGTGTAGCTGGTAACAGGAAGTACCTCCCACACACTTTGTTATTAACAAGATAAAGTTTGGTTTTTAAACAAATAGCATCTTCAGGTCAGTTGTTTGTTCTTTAGTTTCATTTTTTAAATCACTCCATGTAGTAAGTTGCCATCAAAGTATATGAGCACAGAAGAAATGTGTATTCAGTGCCTTCAAAACTATACTTTTTGTATTAGTTTCATCTGATTTTGAATGCTGGAACAAATATAAGCTGTTCCCCCAAAGACAACTGAAAACTGTTGACCATGCGCAAACAGAGTAAAATTCCCACTGTAGCACACATTTCCTGTTTTTACCTTAAATTAAATAACTGAAAAACAATACCTTTAATGCTCTGTTTCAAATTAACAAACTGGTTAGTATATTGCATACTTCAGTCTCTCCAATAGTTTAATACATTTTGTTCCAGCACCTATTCTCACAAAATTAAAATCAAAGCAAGTAATCTTCATAGTGGGCAGCAGCTTTTTAAAAAAGATTACAATGCTCACCTGGCCAAAGTAAGGTCATGTTTATGGTACTCCAGGGCTTTGCCATACTCCTTGAGGTAGAAGTAGGCATTTCCCAGCTGGCTGTAGATGGCACTGAGGGTCTTCAGGTCTTCTGTGCCGACCTGCACGGCCGCCTCAAAAAACGCTGTTCCTCCTTTAAAATCCCCAGCTTTGCACAAACGCTCTCCTTCCAGGGCCAACTCCAGGCAGGAGGCCTCCATCCTAAATGATGCACACACAGATTCACACAATCATACAGGGAAAGACAGAAAACACTGTCGACATATGAGCAGTATCAAACACAGCTCAATGTTTATTTTTTATGGACTTTTATTACAGTGGGAGTGTTACATCTTCTAATAGTGAGAAACAAATTGGCAGTATTACCATGACAACAAGGTTCTGTAGCCATATCTGTAGACTGTTGCCCTAGCAACTGAGACTAAGGCTCTAAGATGAGCACCTTGAAAAGGTGTTGCCCCTTTTTTTGCTTATTAGTGCACATAAAAGCCTGTTATTTAAAGTATGATGTATGAAGACAAAGTTTTATTCCATTCTATTCTTGTTGACAACTGAATATCAATAAGCCTCTCACACTTGTTACATAACTGCCTGATCGCATTTATAAGAGCTGACCACAATTATTCTGCAAAATTGCTGTAATCGTTTCCATTTACCATTTCCGAACAAACACATTATATTTCCATCACTATTTCCCTGTTGTTTTCCATTGTTTGAGTTTGACTGGTAATCTTGCAATGACATCAGCTTGCTGTGCCCCCTCTTCTTTTATGCTTTTATGGCATCTATTGTAGAATAATTGCCATTGTTGCAGATATTCTGTAAATTCTGTTGAAAGTTGCACTACATAAGGATGGGACCTGACAATCTTATGTATAAATAAACTGTTCACCTATGCACAAGACTGCAATGTCAGGAAAAGAGAAAAAAAAAGGAGTTGTCTGCACCTTACTGCTGCTAGACGGATCTTTTGTTTCAGCTCATTCGTTTTTGCTTAACAGTGTCATTAAAAGATCAAAATAAGAAATTGTCAAATACAGTCATCTGTAAACATAATGTGCAGTGGTTCTTTTTTAAAAAATATTAATGCCGTGGCTGATAATGTTTATGATTCATAGAAATGAAGGAAAATCATGATGATTTCAATATAAGCTAATCAATAATGTCAGTCGTTTCTTTATCAGCACGTGATTATTTTGGTGCATTTTTCTCCTTCTACACTGCTAAGCCAAAAATTAATAGAATAAACATGTTCCAGAAATAATTTTCAAAAGTAAGTCGAGAGGAGTCTTCCAACCAAGTTCACAGCGCATCAGTTACCAAGGCAACTGGATCTATAACACATATGTAGGGACTGTAAAAGGATCATTAATTTTGTGTCCTTTCACAACTTCCTTGATGTCATGGGGAAATGTCAAATTCTACACTATTTGGAGGAACATATTTTGTCAATTCTATAGCTTTTAAGATGCACACTGATCTGATCTGACTTTTTTAATTAAATGTTTAATATTCGATAAAACCAGGTGTCATGACAGACAAATTTGAAAGACACAAAAGAATCATGTATCAATATAGCGATGAGAGCTACAACAAGGCCTCATCAGTGAGTTGAATCCAGAAAGTATGCACCTAAGATTCATTGTATAATCCAGGATAAATTAAAGACCAGCCAGTTTGGTTGCAGCTCTAAATTCCAGATAAGGTACTAGAATGCAGAGTTAAGTATGGATTATCCTCGAATCTAATCTGTTTTACAAATGGCACCATTCAAAATTAAGATGTGGGCCATATGTAATTTCACCTGCAGATTTAGCAAGAAATTCAGGGGTCACTGATCATAAGAGCATTCAAGAAACACTTTACATCCTCCACTCCTTTACACTCCTCCCATAAAGTTTATCTGCCAGTTATTTAATCTCTATTTTCCACAACGTGTCCTGATCAAGAATCTATCTCACCAGGTTAATTTGGTTTGCAAAACCTCGTTTGGCAAGCGACAACAGTACCTGTGTTTTTGCCTTGTTCGTGTTTTATCCACATACAACTGCAGCTCCAAGTGCAGAGGCTTTAGCATGGCTTGAGGTCGAGGTCCATGGTGGACCAGTCTACACACAGCTCTCTCAGCTCCAGTAAGAGGGCAAGGCTCAAAAGCCATGAGGTCATCTGTTGGCAAGACTAGCTATGCCAAAAAAAATTGAAATGAACAACTTTGCAGTTCTTGAGAAGTGTACCTATAACTGATAATGCAATGTTGAGACTTGGTGATGTCTGCAGTTATAGCTAATTAAGAGGAAATTTCCTGTTTCCAAGTCCATTCTGGAATTCCTCCATAGTAATCCACAATGTAAGCAACATTGCAGCAAACCTGGGCACAATCATACATAAATTTTGAGCCCCGGACAGAGGCCAAGAATCACATCTGCTTTTCAAGTCTTCAAGAATGTTCCAAAAACTGAACGATGGACTTTTTTACTTCCATAGAAAAGGCTGCCAGGAGGGAATTGTAGGAAATTCCACAGAAAAGCAGCTCCACTTACAATTGTATTTCTGAACAAAAGCATGTTGAATCAAGAGTCTGCAGAATGCAAGTTTCACTAATCCAACGGAATATAATCAAAAATAGTGAGATGCTTATTGTTCTGTCATTCAGTCCTTACTATCCCCAACAAAAATGTGTCCTCGTCTTTGATTCCTCTTCAACCTGTCCTCAGCTGTAAAAGCCACATCCGTTGTTCTGCCTTGCCCTTCAAAGTCCTGCTTTTAATGAAGGAGGGTGCAACATAGTGAACATTTTTGGGCAAGAGCAAGGGAACAGTCAGTGACAAAGCAAGTCTGACCACTTCCTCTGATGAGAGACAAATGCAAGGATGGGAGAAAGAGACAGTTGCTAATCCAAGGACCTGCACATGCTTGGTAGAGGCCACACAGTGCACTGATTGGCCCAAACTAATCCAACTATCTGCTGACACAGGCAAAAACATTATTAGGCCACAAGCCAAGACAAATAAGACTGTGAGCAAAGAGGAGATAGAGGATCTATAACTGTTACGTGAGTGCATGAATTATTTTTCCCAATAAGTGACAAATGTAAGAAATACAGCTATTAATTTACACTTTTTCTTGTTGAAAATCTTGCAATTTATTCAGATTTTTATTCCTTTTGCAAAAAGTACTGCAACAACTACTGTAAGACTTCCATAATGTGGCTGCAAGCAGATTTCACACTAAGTAAAGGGGTTACTGGAA
>JAPZDZ010000011.1:14443400-14476217 GCA_029783805.1 Acanthurus tennentii
TTTGTTGAAATACTGTAGTATCTTCACAGAAGCTCAAGCAAAACAACAGGTGCAAACAAGAGTAAATCAGCCCCTTACAAACAGACATTTTGAACTAAGTGGCACATCCTCTAAATAATTTATTAGATTGGATGATAAGAGCATCAGGTTGAGGTATTAGTGTTTCTGAACCTCTTATTTGGCTTTCAGGAGTCTTCACAAGTGTCTGTCTTTTCCTTTGTCTTGAAAAACGAGGGGGGTTCCTCCACCCCTCCACACTGCGTCTGGAGGCTCCTCCTGGGTAAGAGGTCACTGCTCCATCACGCTCCTCCAAGAAAGTGGGTCATGAGTCTGAGACGGTGGGATTACCGGCCGTCAGGCAGGCGTGTGCCGGGCCGTCTCTTATCCGTAATGTTTACACCCCCCCTCCACAAAAACACACACACACACACACACACACACACACACACACATCCCCTCCTTTTGGTGGAGAAGAAAGGCAAAAAATAGACCCAAACATACCCTCCACCACCCATCAGTACACACACATCCATAAGCCTGTTAGTCTAAGACAATTCACAACTGACTCCCAATGCACCAGTCATCTCTCGTTCAGATCCTGAAGTACATATTCACAACAATTACAACATGATATTAATACTAGAAAATTGAACAAGTAGAAAAAATGTCATTTGAAGTCACTCTTGCCCTGCATAGTCGTTAATCGGTACCCCTCTTTACTTTCTACCTACTGTTAGAAGACCTAAGAAAGGGGTCATTGAGGGACTGTGCAGACTTTGACAGGAAAATTTAAAAGAAGAGTTGGGGAAAAAAGATACAGTAGGGTAAATGTAAGAGAGTGCTTTGAAATGAAGCAAAAAGAAAACGGTTTCTGAATTTTTGGTTGTTTTATGCTGCAGAGAGGAAACTATGAATCATCTGCTCATTTCACTGTTTGGGTCCAGATTAGGGTTCCTGTCCACTGTGTGTCTGGGAGGATTCATTAGAGAGAAAGAGGGGCAGGACACAGATTTCAATTACAGTTCAATTATAAGCACATGACCTCCTCAAGATCTAAACTCTGCATTTAATTTAGCCATCCTTAGTTAAAGCCATCAACAGATTATTTTTGTCATAACAGTGGTTTTTCCTTAGATCTTATAAAAGTATGTGTATAGATGTATACGAATAAAAACTTTTGTCTACAAAATTGCATTGTGAAATGGTATCATACAGTAAGTTACCAGATAGTAATTTTATTTTGTCAGTTTCATCAAGAATGCATTAAAAGGTAGTCTGTCTGATTCTGGCTTCTTGATAATAGTTCAAATGTTTCTTTTCGAAACAGCACACTTCTGTAATGTCTTACAATAGTTAATATATTATATAATCTTAGTGTTCTCTTAAGGGTAAAAAACTGTATTTTGTTGAAATGCAACAAAAAGACTCGAGTGTATCTTTTACTGTGAAATATTTCTGTGAAGACTTGTCAATCTACGACAAAGACTTTTCACATTTTCATTTCAAGTTGTGGAAAATACTAATATAGTTAATAATGACTGCATTCCTTACTGGTGTTTCAATGCCAGAGCCTTGATTTTATTGCCCTTTGCCTCTGTGAATGTAACAAGTTCTAGCTCTGTCAGTTCAAAATAATTACCTTGAGAGGATCTCCTTATATTGTTTATCTAAGGAGATGTTAGAATTTTAAATGTGAATATTATGATTAAATATACAACAGCTGCCAGGATTTCTAATGGTTCTGAGCGCAATTCCTCCATAAAATAAGAAAAAACCTGGTTAAGTGACAAACTGCAATAGTGATGGGAATTCCAGTTCTGTTTAGTGATCCAACTACGTAATAAGAACTGTTTCCTTTGGCTTAATTAAGATCCACTTCTGGCTTTTTAATTCAGCCAAATTTATGTTTTTACTCATTAATTGTTATGTGTGCACAGGTTTCACTTAAATTATTTAATGTGGGCTAATTTTACAAAACCTAATAAATTCCATGATATTTACATTTTTTGTTTTAAAAATATTAAATTCTGTAAAAACATCAAATACTATTACACAGTAGTGTAAGTAAGTAGTGTAGTGTTTTATTTATGTTAAACTATGTCCTGTATGTTGGCAACCAGGGCAAAACATGCTCAGGGTTAACGTTATTGTCAAAGTAAAACATTTGTGTATCATTTTTGGCAAATACATTATAAGAGCCCCCTATAATTCCATCTTGTATTATTTTATAAAAACAAAGAAAAGAAAATGCAGCAATTTTCACATATCTGATTCTTTTAATTGGACCTTGAGTTTGTGAGGGCTGTTTTGGATCAAAACATGTCACACAATAAAAACATCCTATCAAGCACTCCAAAGCTGATTTGGTCTAGATAAGTCTAAATCAGCCCAAAGGTGTAGTTTTAATGTTTTTATGAAGCATTTCTACCAAAATATGCCACCTGCAAACCAGACAGACCCCACAGCAGGTCAACATCTGTAATGACAAGCCAGGTCAAGCCTCAGCTCTGACTGAAAGGTTTGAACTCTGACCTCTCAGGGATTATGGCTCTGGGGTGGTTTATCATTGCTCTAAAAAGCTGATATTTCCCACCCTGGACAAAGACGTGTAAAACACAACATAACCAGTCGGGTCCCCCAGACGGTGCAACGAAACCAAGTAAGAGCACCCCCCATATAAATGGATGGACAGTTGTTGGCCTTTATTGTCTGAGCATGAAACCAGGGACACATGTTGGGTGGTAAAAGTGTCAAAGCTCGACTGAAGGGCCATTGTATTGGTTTCCAGTGGTAGCAGTCAGGCTTTGTCCCCTGTGTTGTTCATCATTAGCATATCAATATTCAAAGGGGCTGATGCTGGGCAGAGGTGGCAGCCTTTTTAGCCTCAAGTAGACCCTCATGCACAAATAATGAAACCTGCATTTGACTCTTAAGGGCCAGCTGTTGAGTTAAGGCCATAATGACAACAAGTGTGATAAATAACAACCAAACTAAAGATTGGCTGTTTTTTAGTGACAGTTTGGAGCTTTTATTTTCATATTGTACCTTTTTTAAAATCCCCAAACACTTTTTATATGTCTTACAGTGAACAAATAACACTTTTCAGCCATTTCTCCAATCCTCTTGGGTGAATAACAAAAGCCTAAATGGTGTCACCCATTCTAGCCAACTCCACCCCTCCACCCCCCCAGTATACCTCCCTCCCCTTCCTCAACTCAGGCCAGCTGACCCCAAGACTGGCAGGCCAAGGGACAGTTAGCCTCGTGTTTTATTGTGTGCATTAGGGGCAAAGCCACCAGATAGTGTCGGTTACTCCGAGGGCCAAGCGGAGAAGCGGTTGGGCAGTTTAGCCAGCTGCTGGGGGAGCGAGCATGGCTGGCCTGGTCAGTGAAACCTTGCCAGATGGAGCCATTTCAAAACAATGAGAGCTGCTTTGCTATGGTTGAAAACCAAAGGCTGGTCGTTCAGGGGATGCAGAGGGCGGGCGTTTATTTACAGTAAATGATGCGTTGGTTTGGTTTGCATTATCTGAAAAAAATATTCCTCTGGTTGGCAACTTATTTCTGCAAAGATTTTATCTTCTTTTGTTAAGCTTTTAACACATGGTCTAATATCTCTGTTATATGTGAAGTGGCGACTGAAAATTTATATATAACATCAAATTTTTTTTGTCCACATTCAGATGTAATTTTCTGACCTGCCATCTTCTTACTATTTCTACATCTCTTTTTCATTTCCCTCTCTCTGTGTCTCTCACACACGCTTGCTCTCTTCCCTCCAGACAGCAACAGGCTGAGGTGTCCTGGGACAACTCCGCTTAGGAGTAACCAAGCCTGGGTAATGAGGCGTGTGATTGGTCCCCTCCCTCCCGAACAAGGCCAGTCTTTGGAGGACATGATTGATCATGACAGGAGCACAATGGCAGCCTGGTGTCAGAGGGGTGGTATGGGTGCACATGGACCCCCCGCGGTAACACTCACTCACCCAACTCAGCTGTGCATAAGCAGTTACGCACAGATGATATGCATGTACAAATATGTACACAATCCAGGAGCATGTAAAATGACATGTACAAACAAAGCAAGACCATGTGCTCCAATATGTGCATGTAAAAACACACAGACGGTCAGTCAGACTACGAATTTTAAACAGATTTTGTTAAAAATCAAAGAAAAATTCCCCAAGAGATCAGCAATACCTAATGGGAGCTTATTCCTAAAATGTTTCATTTTTCCTCCCATATTTTTGTCATCACGTTAAAGCCTTAAGTGGTAACAGATTTGTCTTCTAGAAAACTGCTGATAAACTGGTTTATGTTTTGTTGTATTAGCAAAAATGCTGACATTTTTCAGTTAATTTAAACATATGAAACCCAAAAGGTATTCTTAAGCTACATTATACACGGCTGTCTAATGGATTAGACCAGATGTATTCTGTATAATATTATAGAAAAAAATACACCATCCAGTCATTAATTTTTTAAAAAGCGTTAACAATGCCTAAAGGGAATGAGGAAATTTTCCTCCTTTTTCTTAAAATGTTGCTTAGATTGTACAGTATCATTTCATTATTTCATTATTGTTGACACTTACATGGAAAAAAATGGGGAGATATGTATTTCTTTTTGTGCCAAAAAGAAGAAAAAAGCTATTATCTTAAGCATGTAACAGCAGATCTGAGTAAAGATTTGTTGTTGTAAAACCATTCTGTTCTCTTTTTAGATAAGTGCTCTCACTTAAAGAAAAACAGAGGTTTCACATGCAGGGTACCGTTTGTTCTTTTGAAGTAATCCTTCAAGGACTGAGGCTTGTCTAATCCACAGGGCACTCATGAGCCTGTTGAACCAGCTCATATTCAAGGTCAAAAATCAAGTTCTGATAGGTGCAAAGGGCCGAGTCTTTATGGAGGACCATTAGTGGCTGATTGCAGCTGCTTTCTCAAGTAGGACCCAGGTGTATTAACACTTTACCAATTTTCTGTGATGATGCTTAGAGGACACAGGACAAACAAAACAGGATAAAAGCCTCGGCAGGTTCAAGGGGTTAGCTGACTTTTTATATGAATGAAAGAGTTGAGGATTTCAGAAAATTAAGTGTCTCTGGAAGAAAAGAAAGTTATTTTTGTTTTCATTGTTTTCTTATAAATTCCCTGGGTTCTTATAAAAACATACAGTAATGGTTCATAAAAGTAAAATATATGTTGTTGTAGTGTATTGAAAAAAATCATTGTGATGCTTTATAGCTATTTTAATTAACCTTTATTACTAAAAGCATTATTTGGGATCCTAATTTGCCAGATTTTAAACATGCATAAGTTTAAATGCAAATTGTAACCATGCACAGCATTGCAGTGGCAGCAAAGATAGTGTGCAAAGACTCTCTTCTCACAGTGGCTGAAGGGAAAAGGAAAGCAGCCCTGTTGTTGTGCTTGTAGTCTAAGCTCCTTTGATGCAGTGTTGGCTTTAGGTTACTGTGTACAGCTCCTTCCAGATTTACAAACAGTTCTCCCTTAATCTGCATAAAGATCCACGCTGACTTGTTGACCAGAGATTATACTACCCATGAAAACACAGAAAAATATATATTTTCTCCTCATCCACGACAAAAAAACATCCACTTAGATATTGTTTTTGAAAATCTTGGCATCATGTGAGTGTTGTGTCGTTGCCAAAAGACACCTTGGGTGGAAGGAGGTTGTAAAGGCAGTAAGGTATGAGGAAAGAAAAAAAGGTGATTATTTTTATCCAAGTTTGGGTGGCTAATTGCCCTGAGTGGACTAATGAACAGAGTAGGTCTAATTGGCTTACACCGCTTGTGAGCCGGCGTGCTGGGCGAGTAAAATTGAATCAAAGCTGTAGGACTACGTCAGAGTAGTTTTGTGCGTTGTGGTGATAATTGGCACGGCGTCAAAGGTTCTGAGGCATGGCACCCAGCCAAACAGCCCCTGCGCAAGCGCGTGTCTGGCTTGAAATTTTACAGCAAGGCATAAATTAGGCCTACAGACGATATTTTTTAGCCATTTTACCTATTAATCATAAATATTATTTATTGGGACGCTGTGGTCATATTTTCTCGCATATTTCTCAGTGGATGAAAAAACTTCAGCGGTTTTCCATTCAAAAACTTCGCTTAGAACTTTTACATGTTAAAAAAAACTAATCCACATATACACGTTTTTCTTCCTTTTTAATTATAGTATAGACCAACCGTGACGCCATTTAGGTTAAGCTAACGGTATGTCACTTGTAGCCTGCCATTAATGCAACGTGGTGCATTTTTAACCAAGCAACAAATAGACGCAACGATGCCTCAACAATGTCCCGAGCGATGCCCAATTGCTCCATTGTGCGCCTTAAAAGACAGACACGTGCACCACAATAGATAAGGAGAAAGAGGGGAGGGCAAATATGTGTGTGTGTGTGCGCGCGCGCATGTGTGTGTGTGTGTGTGTGTGTGTGTGTGTGAATGTGTGTGTGTTTGACCGCATAAAGATAGCCACGGGGGATATAGAAGCGGCACACACGCCTCCAACCTGTTTAGAGAAACTCCCCTTTCAGCACCCTGGACAGAGGCAGCGCTGACCGCCGCTCGCGTGGTTGAGGTGAAGTCGCACCGCCGGGCTCACAGTCAGGTCAACTGACGCCACTAATGGTCAGACGCTTTTCCACCGCCACCCGCCCCTCGTCTCCTCCTCATCCCGAGCTTATCAACACGGAATCAAAGAGCAACTTGATGAATATTCAAAGTTTCCGTTCTCAGTGGCTGACGAAAGGAGAAAGGTCGACCGGCGTCCTTTGTAACGTTTTGCAGAAATCAAGGTGCCATCGACCAGAGCTCAACTCACTCTCAAGAGGATAAATCTACGGGAAAAGTGCGGGTTTGAACCCACTGCAGAGGCCTACTCTGTAGCCTGTTAGGCTTTTTTTTTTTAATTTAAAATCACAGGCGCGCGTCTTCCGAGGCTGCTCTCCTGCGTTGGAACATCGGACCATCTTCAAAATGTTGCTTGAACACCCGGGGTCAAGTTGTCAAAACACCGGAAATTTCAACCGGTACAATTCAGGCCAAGGTAGGAGTCTCATTTCACTGTGTATTTGCATTGTAATTCGGGTTTAGAGAGGATACAGGCACTACTGGGTGTTAATTGCTGTCCTGGGGTCCGGTAATGAGATACAATTAGGCGTGAAATAGAGGATGATACAGCACATCAGACAGCGGGGCTGAAAGGGGCTTTTTGTCTCCAGAGTGAACTCTTTGGCTTGAAATTGTTCTTGTAAAGGGTTTTTATTTATTGTGGGGAAACACTCATTTTTCTAGAGCGCCAACTTTCAATATTATTTGAGTGTGTTATCTTGCAGCTTAGATGCAGCCAAAAAAAAAGTGTGTATGGATGTAACAGTTGCAGACACCCTCCTCATTCACCCACTCGTGTTAATGTATACAGGCTGTTTAGAGGCGCTTCTTCATGCGTTGCGTGCGGGAGACGTTATGAATCTGTAATGAGCCTTGATTGTTGGAGAATCACACGAACAGATGTTATGCGCGTGCTGTCATTTCACACCGCCGCCCGCGGTTGTAACGGGAGCAGGGTGCAGGGAGCGGATATGGAGGGACCACAGGACCCACTGTGGCGACAGCAGCCTCTCTGCGGCCGTGCGACAGACTGCAAGCAGGCGGGGAGCTGCTCTCCACCCGCAGCCCACCGACACAAAATGCTCAACAGGTGTCACATACCTGCCTGAACCGACAGGTGGGACACCTGAGGTCGGTGATGATGGAGCCTGTTACCGTGGATTCAAAGCTTTTTGATAACATATAAATAATTAGTGGCTTGTACAAATATTTAGTGTCGTCAAAATATGGGAGAAGGTTTTTTTTCGTTTCAGGAAAAAGCTTTAGTGGAAAAGTGAGGCATTCGTTTCTTCAAAAATAGATGATGTTAAATAAAACTCAAAAAATGTATCTTTTAATCGGGTCACTTTAAACATTTTTACCAAATTTACCAATTGAAGCTGAGGCAAAAAGTCAGACCAAAAACATGAATTTATTCTATTAACCTGGCGACTTTGTCTAACTGACTGACCATTACTCTGATGGCCATTTTATCGCTTTGTTGTCACATTACTGTCGGGTTCACCCCCTCAAAAGTGCGCGATCAATATGACATAAAAATTATTACAAAGCTAAAAAGTAAGAGGGGCCACACCTTTCTCCAAAACGTCTTTCATATACTTCTGAAATACAGGCAAATAGGACATTGATTTTAGATTCATCAGCGGCCCGGCGGCTGCGGCACTACCCGTGATTTCCCTAGGCGCTCTTTTGTGCCAAAGATCAGTGTCAATAAAATTCATTGGGGTGTTGGCCCGATCAACATGTTATTGAACAGCCAATCTCTCCCCTAAATAAACACTTGTCTTTGAGCACTCAACACACTAAATGAAGATAGTGTGTGTGTTTGTGTGTGTGATGTTTAAAATCGCGTGTTTAGAATCAGCTCACGGAACATTTTGTTCCATAGGAAAGTTTATTTAATGAATTAAAAATATATAACTGTCCATTAATGACGACGATATTAATAATAATAGCAACAAAGAAAACTGTGGCATTTTTAATTTTTCCAAGTGCGAAAATACTTACACCTGGTTGTAAAAACTGAGATTATTTAATTATTTGGGGAAAAAAATAGTGGTGCAAATTTAAGTGCACAAAAATGCTGCACTAGCCTTTTTTCGATTAAATGCTGTTGTATGCCCTGCAAAAAAGGGTAATGCATTGAAAAAGCAGCCTAAGACAAGGATGTTAGCATGATTGTAGTGTTCCCTCAGGGCCCAGTGTTTTTCCATAACGCATGGCACTACTGGGATCTGAATGTAAGATGGATTGAGAATTCACGTGAAAAGCCACTTGGATAAATTTACATAATAATTTTTATTAATTTAAAAAGTAGTTTTTCGTTTTTCATTTTCTATTTTTAATCTGTTGTTGTTCGAGGCTACAGATGTAGTGTTTGTTTTGTTTATCTCTTGTCTGTTTTTTTTTTGTTGCTGTTGTTGTTGTTCAGTGACCATTGCATCAGTCTAATGTCCCCGAGCGAATCATTCATTCAAATATAATGTTTACAGGCCTTACTCAAAATAGTTATTACGCCTAAAGAAATATTAAAAGTGTTATCAGAATGAAATGCTCCATTTTTGAAAACCTGTTTAACAAAAATGCCCCTTCAAACTTTTCTAACTGCATTAACATGAATATTTCTATCTTTTCTCCTAACGTGGTAGTAGGTCAATAAAAAGACATTGCTATCGTATCATTAATTGTATGAGAAACGGAATTTTGTATAATCAATTTACAAATTTAAAAAGATGTGAAGAAAATTATCAAATGTTTCCCCATGCAATAGGCCACATTTATTGTGACGCGTGTGTGTAACGTTACCACCCAACACTGAAACTCGATTGGCCTCTCCTCTCACCTCCTGTTTATTCCTCTTCCGGGTAAAGGTACTCGGTAGGTGATGCTAATCTATCTTCCCGTCGCCCGGGAAACGGCGCAGCGTAATCCTGCACAGGCTTCAACACAGTGAAGCATAAGAGCAAACTCTACCGCACACTCGCGCGCTTTGTGTTCGCACCGGGGCTCGTGCTACGCAAATTTGACAACACCTGCCTCGTGCATGAGTGTGGACAGATCGCAGACAAGATAGATTTGCATTAATGTGAGCGTATAAGTCATGAGCAATGGATGGACATGGTGAGCGCAACTCTCCAAAAGAGGCACCAAATAACACGGAGATGCTCCTCGCTTTGCTGTCACACAGTGAGGAGCTACGGAAAGGTAACTGGGGGAGGAATATTATCAATTTATTCGTTTTTGCTCTGTTTATATTACACATATTTGTGTGTGTAGCATATGATCATAAATACTGGACTTGTGTGGCTGTAGGACAATTTGCAGTCTTTTGATAATGTACAATACAATACAATACAATGTACAATAACTGCAGACTATTGTTGCTGGTATATGGATGATGGATGCCAGATGTGCGGTCGTTTTAATTTGGACAAATTGTCCTGTCGTGCAAATCTGTTTTACAGCTGTTGACACGGAGGACATGTGCCATTTTCGTTGGTCCAGATCTTAACCATGCGACTTTTACGCATCAGCCTTTTACATATAAATTCATTTTGATGGTCGTTCAAATTTTGACAATAATATTTCAAATTTCGTACTCTTTCTTGTAGGGTAACTTAGGCGTAGCTGAGTTTTACTTTTGGAATTGTTTTACGCATTTTAGGTCTGTCATAAAGCTTTGTTGTAAAGATTAAGAAGGTTTTTTGTGTTGAACAACGCAGTTTTAATTGCTTTTTATTTGTGGACTTTTTTTATGTTCGTATTTTTTTCTATGACACATATTTATATGTTCATCATTTATTACAGTTATGCATTTTCTTTCTAGTTTGAACATTTATGGGAACTGACGCATCTGACCTCAACGGCTCCAAAGTTAAATATTGTGAATTTTAAGCTAGAGATTTCGATCGGGATTTGGAAGCATCCCTGTTTTTAATATTCCAAGTGGGACCCGAAAGGCGAGCAAATTGCTTGGACACCATATTGGTTTGTACCGTGAGACTATAGGCTGCAGCTTTCTAGTCTTACAGAACGCTTTTGAATTAATGATGACCTGGATACACCTGTTCTTGACGTGGCTCCCACCGCACTTGTGCAGAGCTTCGCTGGTGATGCCAGAAGAAATGCTTCATTAATGTTTCAGGAATTGTCCACAACAGAACAATAGGAATGCGATTCCTTGCGCGGATAGAATATGAAGTGGTTGGGCCCCTTTTAATTAGTAATAAAGCGGCCTGATAACGTCTTACTTGACAATTTGGTTTTCATATTTATTTATTTTTTTACTTTTTAAATTTAAGCTGACTATTGTACGATTATTGTGCTATTATTTCCTCAGACGATGCTCCAGCTTACATATTTTTTAGGGATTTGAAATGCATTTCATAATTCGTTTTGTTTTGTTTTGCTTATATTTTGCTTGAAAAATCCTGCAAACGTCGTCCTGCACAATTTTGCACTTATGTCCAGACCTCTATTAAGTGCACTTTGCTAAAACATGCAGAAAAGCGTGTGAATGTCAATTTGTATCAAAAGTTGCTTGTCTATTTACAGTGATATCATATCAATACCTAAAAAATAGTAATAACAGGTTTTAAAAATTCATTACTTTTCTAGAAATATGAGCAATTGAAATATCCATCCATCAGTGAGATGTAAAAGTAAGCCTCAGTTTTTTTTTTCAAATGAAATTTTACTTAATTGCAGGCATTAAATCTATGAGAACGACCCTCTCGGAATTTACTTTTGAGCTCATGAAACGCTCCTTTCCTCGTCAAAGCAAAGGAGTTCACATGGAATTTAAATTAAAATAAAATAATCTAGTTAACTAATATTAAGTATAGGCTTTCCATTTTAGGTATGTGGTGATTATTGCCTAATTGCCTAATTCTTTTCCTCTAGCACGTGGAGGCCAAATTCAAGGTGCCTGAAAAAATTTGTAGGTGTATTAAGGTCTCTTCACAGAGGAAGTGGAAGTTATTATCGGTGCTTAAACCATCAGACATTTGTACATGATAGACACGTGCTTAGGGGAAACAATATTAAGCCCATAATGATGGAAAACACATTGATCTCAGGTGTGCACAAATACTTCACTTACTGATTTCTTTATTTGTTTGTGTGTGTATTTATACCGTGTTTATGTTTATCTTTTTTAGCAGGATTCAGCTTTGGTCTGCTATTGTAGTATTAGTAATGAATGTGATTGGCTCACTTTTTCTATGAAAGATGTATTGATTTATTTAAGAAATAACAACATTTTAGGTAGATTTTTACATATACTCATTATATTTATACTGGAAAAAGGAAAAAAGAAAATAAATTAAAAGAATCAAAATAATAATAATTGTGCATATCCACATTTGTGTATTCAGGCTGCTGATCTCTATTTTAGCTTTAAAGTGGGATATCACCGTCTTGCATAATTACGTTATGAACAGTGAGAAGTGTGGTCATTGACATATAATCATTAAGTATGGGAAATTTGCATATATTTAAGCATAACGATCTGGTTCAGTTTTAATTCTGCATGTCTGTGACAATTTCTCTTCATGCTTTTTAACTGAACTGACCAAACGGACTGAAGTGACCCCATCATGTCTCCTGCAGAAATCCCAGTGTGTGCGGGCTGCAATCAACACATCGTGGACCGCTTCATCCTCAAAGTGCTGGATCGCCACTGGCACAGCAAGTGCCTGAAATGCAGCGACTGCCAGGCGCAGCTGGCGGAGAAGTGCTTCAGCAGGGGCGACAGCGTCTACTGCAAAGACGATTTCTTCAAGTGAGTGGCTGTCAAATATTTTGGACATCTTGTTTTTCATTCATCCTTTTGATAAAAAAAAAATCCAGTGATTTGAAATAACAATTATGATGTTTAGCACGTCATTAGGAATTAATGGCGACCGTCTTATTTCCCCAAAGGAGATTCGGGACCAAATGTGCGGCCTGTCAGCAGGGGATACCGCCCACACAGGTGGTGAGGAGGGCGCAGGACTTTGTGTATCACCTGCACTGTTTCGCCTGCATTGTGTGCAAGAGGCAGCTGGCCACAGGTGACGAGTATTACCTGATGGAAGACAGCAGGCTGGTCTGTAAGGCCGACTACGAGACCGCCAAGCAGAGAGGTGAGGCGCATTCAGGAGCGATTAAAGTGACTGTTACTGGCTTGATAATTGCAACATGATGCGCTATTTTACAAATGGGTGCATTTGCAGACCGTATTCTGTTAGTTATGTGATAAAGTTGTCTGCAATTTGACGTGACAATGAGGTCACCCATAAACTTTGACCCACCTGTGCTTAACTGCATCGTTGCCCGCAGACCAATCGATAGCAAAGCGCAGGCCTTGCACTCTGCTGGCCCTTGAAGGAGTCAGCTTTCAATAACTCTGATTATTCGCGTGTGCCTTGAAACACACAGACAGAGAGAGAGAGAGGTGTGTGTGTGTGTTTGTGTATTTGTGGTTTTGTGCAGAGTTGTGTGTGAGGGAGATGACAGCTCATGTGGATGCAAAACGGATGTTAAAAGAATCTATTATTTCTAATTTAAAACAAACACACTATTATTGGCTGTTATGTTATAGTTGAAAGGATGGTTCAGAATAATGTTTTACATTTTAAAAAATGATAAATGGAATTAAATTTCATGGCAAAACTGTAGTATTTTTCTTTGACAGTTTAAATTTGCAGTAAATTCACACTAAAGTGTACCACTTTGATTTATATGTGCCATTATATGTGTCATGTAGTAGGTAGCAATTATGCCTGAGCAAGAGAGATTATTCACACAAGACTAAAAAACTTGTCTTGTATTTGCAAGAGTGCAATGTGAAAAGGCTGAGTTTTAAAATAAAAAGTGTAAGGAGTTAAATAAGTCAGACTCATAATAAAAATTCATTTATAAGTAAGACTAATTGAAAATGCATTAGAACTGTTACATGTCTGCTCTGAAAATATTTCAACAATTAAACCAAAAAGAGCTTGTGTAATATGTAACAACTGTTCAAAGCACATATATATTTAAAAAGTATATAGAAACTCTAAATTTGAGATAATTCACATTTAATATTTTCTTGTTGACAAAAAATTGTGAAAAGTTCAAATAAGCCATATAAACACAAACATTCTATTAAAAATTTATATATTTAAAGACATACCTGCATGATAATAATAGTAATATGTTATTCAAGAAATTTGGGCTTTTACAACTATATTATGACTACTGGAATACATATTTTACCAGCAAAGCATATATTTATTTTTGAAATAGTTTATTTGTAGCAGGTTTTTATTTCTTAAGTTATGAGAGAAATATTGTGTAGCTTTTCAAAATTTTCTCCAACACTATTTATTTGCCCCAAAGCATCTTCATTACGTACCCTGATTATATTAAGTGATGCCACATTAACTTTACTGAAAATCCCAGCAGGCTGTGTTCCTGACAGGGCAGACTGGCCATGGTCAAGTTTTATCTCCCCATCTGTTTGTTTGAATTTACTGCCGGACACCAAGTGTTGATTAATGCATCGAGTTAACGCAAGTTTTCACTAAAAACACACACGTTTATTTTACTAATGAGAGGGCGCCGTTACTTGGGCAGCATCCATTTGGATGATGGTTTTGTATTTTGCTGTGCTGGCCAACAGATGTGCAGACATGATGCAATTATGCACAGAACGCCAGCTTTTAGTTTATAGGCAGGGGGGACTTTATCTATTTATGTTTGATTAGAAGTTGTATATTATAAAAGCTAAAAGAATTTTATGGTACTGACCCAAAATACATAAATACTCCAAAGTATTTATCATGGGAAGATCTTCTCATTTTATTATCATAAATGTTTTTTGTGTTATAGTGTTGGAGACAGCAATGGATTAAAACACAGTACACAGAAATATTATAGTAGCAAGTAAATTAAAATCAATGTTAAACATAAAATTTTAAAGTTCATTATTTAATTAAGTATTTCTAATTGACTGAGGCCCCTTTTGCAAAACAAAACCATTTTTCTTGAAATATTGAGCCAAAAACGTTTAAAAAACCCCACAACTTTGTGGTCCACAGATCAGCAGAATAACCATCCAGCACTGACTCACATTGTGTCATTTGTTCATTTTTCAGAAGCAGACTCGACTGCAAAAAGGCCACGAACAACCATCACTGCTAAGCAGCTGGAAACGCTGAAGAACGCTTACAATAACTCTCCCAAACCTGCTCGTCACGTTCGTGAGCAGTTGTCATCCGAGACGGGCCTGGATATGAGGGTTGTGCAGGTAAAGTATATTATTATCCATTAAGGGCTATTCCATTAGTGTCCTAACTGCATTATCTCAGGACAATTGTGGCCAAACTGGCACAAGCCCACTATAGGAACGAGTGTGTGTGTGTTGGAGGGGGGGGATTTACGGCTAGATGGAGTAAAATGAAGTCCACGTGAAAGTCAGCATGGTTTAAGTGCGAGCTCGTTAACAATGCTAAGAGGGCCCCTCGCATATTGTCTGCTGCTGAGGAGCCTCACGCTGTTTGCAGGGTGGTGGTCATATATATTGTTTTATTTGCAAGGACAAAAGTAGGGACGGAAGCCACTAAAATGCTCCTCATTATTCAGTGAGAGGGAAGGGGTGAAGAGGGTTCACCCAGGGTGGAATATCATTAAGGAAAATGTGCTTGTGACTCAAATGAATTAAAGTTGTATGTAAGATAAAAAAAATTTAAAAAGAAAAGAAAATTGATTCATTTTGCATCAGGTTACGGTAGCATTTGCAAGCAATTATGTTATGAGTTGTTTAGGTTTACGACTATATTTTGTGTGTGTTTTCGTTAAATGTGAGGTAAAAGTTTATAGATCAGATCAAAAGTGGATAAGGAAAAAATTTAATAGATTAAATCAGTGGCATGCTAACCTGTCTGCTCCCTGAGGTGAGGACAACTTGTAGCTGTCCTGAAGTTAATTAAATGCGTGATAAATCTCTTGTAGGGGATGCTGGTCCTAAGATTACTGGTCAGTGTCACTGTTTAGTCCCCCAACCCTGGACTCTCAAAGGCGTGAAGCTCTAAAGCAGAGTCCAGACAGTCCTTGAAAATTAATTTTGCTTTAATGCTTTTAAGAACAAAATGTGCATCAAGGAAAGAGCAGAGCAACAGAGGAAATTTGAATGTACAGGGTTTTGATATGATGACATGCCACGTTTATGTAAATAAGTTGGATACATTTAAATTATATTGATTTTTATATTATGTGATATTGCTGCAAATGTTGCAAAGGTGTATAATGCAGTAACTTCCAAAACAACAAACCAAGTCTACCAAATTTCTCTGATAGAAATTTAAGACATTGTACGAAACAGTCAGATTTTCTCATCAGTCATCAAAATCATTGCCAAATAACACATCTCATCTTTTTTTTACCCTCCAGGTTTGGTTTCAGAACAGGCGAGCTAAAGAGAAAAGACTGAAGAAAGACGCTGGTCGGCAGAGGTGGGGGCAGTACTTCCGCAACATGAAGAGGTCAAGAGGTAGCTCCAAATCCGACAAGGACAGTATCCAGGAGGAGGGCATGGACAGCGATGCTGAGGTGTCCTTTACAGGTAGAGTCAGGCACACAGACTGAACAGAGGAGGTGTTTTCTAACAGCAGGCATGTTGATGATCAAGTGGGAAACAATGACCAATGACAAATGTAAAGCTAGTGATGTGAGCACGCTAGCTCAGATGCTAATTGGACAATAAGTTCACACAAATTCTTTAAAAGACATCTATGGACCATTGACTGGGCTGATATAAGGCATAGACACAAATAATTCATATTTTTTATTGTGGAAAATTAGTGTTTTGGTAAATGCACACCAAATAGAAAGATAAATATAAATTTTTTTGTCCTTGTTGCACAGACGAACCACCCATGTCAGAGCTGGGCCTCACTAACGGCATCTACAGCAGCCTAAGTGAATCCTCTCCAGCCATGGGGGGCCGACAAGGGGGCAACAACCACAGCTCCTTCCCGGTGGAGCACAGTGTCCTCCCTTCTCAAGACCAGTTCCACGACATTCGGTCCAACAGCCCCTACGGCCTTCCTCAGTCACCGGGGTCCCTCCAGGCGCTACCCAGACACCAGCCCCTCATCTCCAGCTTGGTTTACCCCGACTCCGGCCTTTCTATCATGACCCAGGGCGGCGGGCCTGGGATCAACCCTGCCGTGAGGGTCTCCATGGGGGCTGCCAATGGCCCAAGCTCGGACCTCTCCACCGGCAGCAGCGGAGGATACCCGGACTTTCCTGCCAGTCCTGCCTCCTGGTTGGATGAAGTGGACCACGGGCAGTTTTGATTGGTCAAAAACAAGAAATCAAACTCTTTTTTTTGTTGTTTTTCTGTGTCTTCTGTTGGATTTTAGAAGATGGAAAATTTGTCACACAGGACAGTGATTTTGTAAAAGACTAGACAGCTGTCTTTTGCTCTTACCAACATCTGACTAACAGGTCCTTTCAATATCTGTGATCTGGACTAAAGGAAGGAAGGAAAATGCCCATCATTAAAAGCACTTGGCCTAATCGATTGTCCTTTGGTAGAAAAAATGGTATTTAAAGCAAGAAATCTGTCTTAAATGTTCAGTTTTCACTAGCTTTTTCACAAAAACATCATTTGAATTCAACATCTCCCCATTTATTCTCATCAACTCTGTGTTCAGGTGAAGAATTCAGTTCCACATTCAGAGTCTTTAAATGTCTGGTTGTTGCCAAATGTCTATATATATATATATATATACAGTATATATATAATGGTTTATCATTGTGGAGACTTTATTTTTATACAAACCCCTTCTTGGACATGAATACAAACCCAGATATGAGGACTTTGTACATTTTTGAACAGGGATATAGGCAAAAATGTAGATGTTGTCTTAAATGGTACCTAGGGGTCCAATTACTTCTATGCATTTGTGTGTTCTCAGATGTATCTCGTTCGTTTTGTTCTACGGAAAAAAGACCCCAAAGGAGGAACTGCTTTAGCATCTGGGGGGTCTGATGAATATGTTTGTTTATGTGAAAAATGTTTTATGTCTTATTTATTCCTTCTGGTAATGATGATACGGTTGATGATTCCTGATTAAATAACAGGACTTTAATAAATTTGTCACCAAACTCAAAATAGACTTTTATCTTTTTTGGGGGGTTGGACTATGCAATTGTGCAATCATATGAGACAAAATTGATCATTTCTGATCTTAGAATCAACTGTGTTTAAAGAACTATAATATATTTATAAAATATTGGAAATAAAAATAGTGTTAAGTAAATTTTTTAACATTTCAAGCCGAGAAACTTGAGACATCAAACCAGGTAGAGCCTTTCTTTCACATTTATCATCTATCTTACATGCAGCGTCTATCCTATATATTTATCTTGCATATCTGTGGCACATCACAGCGCTGATAGTGAAACCAGAGCGAGCCCACAGTTCTGCCTGTGTCTGCAAATTGAGTATCTGGCTAACTACCAACACTGTATCAGGGGTTCAACAGCTCTTTAGTGGAGAAATTTGATGCAGACAGAAAGTCAACTCATCAATTCAGAGATTACTGGGTCTTGTTTGCCCAAATGCCCCTATGGGAAAGGAATCTCCAATCCATTAGCTGAGAAGGGATCAAGTGCCCCTTGTGAATTTCCTCATTTGTTTAGTTATTCAAAGTCAGGTTCAATTAAGTAGATTAAACAGTATATGCGTAGGCGGAGCGTGCATGTGAGTGTATGTGTGTGTGTGTGTACGTGTAAATGCATGTTTGTATATTTGCTTCTACAATGTCTGAAGATTTGTGTCTGCGTGTGTGTTTGTGTTTGTGAGAGAACACTCGAGCATGGTTGTAGGTTACTATCAAGTGATACATTGTTTGCCATATTTTAAACCTTTTGCTTTCTTTAATGTTTAATTATTTATTTTTCTGTTATTTATTTACTTATCGCCTTGTGCAATTTTTCTAAAGCCCCTTAGCTGTTAATCATAGACTAAATATATTATTGGAACTCTATATTTTATTATTTTATATAACACAACTGTTGCACTTACTAGTACTATTGAACTACTCACACTTTACTTACAGTAAATGTCTAAATTCTTTGCAACCAAATACATTATATTTACTGCATTTCGAGGGGGAATGTTTTTACTTTTTACCATATTACATCCATCTTACAGTCATATGTAGGAGTTACTCTGTCGACCAAGATTTGATACTCAAAACGTATAATCAATAAAACATGAAGTACATATAGATTAAAGTAAAAAAGCAAAGTAGAATGTTATTTCACAAAAAAGAATCATTGTACCTAAACTTTTTCTTCCACTTAAAATTATTGGTAGTAATATTTTGGCTTTTTTTTGTACAGATATGGTCCAGACTCTCCACCACACTTAACGCATACACTCAAGTGTAATTAATTTGATAAAAAGAGGCTAATCACACAATAAACAAATTAAAGATCAATTTGACAGATTTTTTTTTTTTAGATTTTTAGGTTTATTGCAATAATACTGTTATTGTGAATTCTTCAGGCCATGATAATCACGTAGTAAAAGTCATATTTCATTTCAGAAGAGAGCACTGAAGGTAATTACCATTGTGCACTTAGTGTGTTTCTGTCTGCAGCATGCATGTGTGAGCAGATCTGTAAGGTATGACATGCACTGAGGTGGTAGCCAGCTGTGCTTCAACCTTTTGTTTTGGAGTACAACCTCCAACTTCCTCTACCACGAACGGCTGCCTGCTCTGCTCCTCAAGTTCCCAAAAACAAGAAAAGGAACACCAGACAGGATATTCAGCTGAATCCTTCCAGCTGAGTGGCAGGTATCACTGTTTCCTCTCAAAAGCGACAGGTGCGTAACTTGAACCAAAGGGTGTTTGGCAAAGACAGAAAGGCGGTGAGAGTGAAGTGTGAAAGGCTGGGTTAATCTCTGAGATACCCTGCTTGGTCATTTTGTAAGCTCTTTGTATTTGGGGTTAGACAGGCCGATTTGTTGCAGACTTAACAGGAAGTGATTTGTTTAGATGTCTAATTTCCATTTAGCTCAACAACAAAGGCAGATCACCAGAGCTGAGATACAGGCCACCTATGCTGCAGGGGTGATGTATTTTTGTTGGCCAAGTTAGCATTGCCTATTATGCTAACCCCAGAACTTATTTAAGGCATCTTTCCAAAGACCTTTTTCTGAAAACACATTGATTCTAAACAAGGAAACAAGAAGTTACCAAATGATAGCTGATTGCTGTAAAACTTTATTCTATGGCAGCCCAAAATGTTGGCATTGTACATTTCTGATATGTTTCATATCTGTGTTTCATTACATTTAGAACTTCAAGCATTTTTATATTTCAAATTTTTTGTTCATGTTGTGTCAACACTAAAATATTAACCTACTACATTCATAAAGTCTGGTAGAAGGCTTAGCCTCTGCGAAAATTAAAAAGGTTATAATAATGTAACCCTAGTTCTTTGAGCACAGATTCAGCCCTCCTACTTATGGACCCTTTTGCTCCAACATTGCTTGCTGTTGGTTGTTACAAATGGCAGGCAGTGGGCACTGCCTTTTTAGAGAAAGTGATGCAGTTAGTGTCCTGATTGGCCAGTTACATATTTGCAGATTTTCAGTGTGCAAATCGGTGTTCACTGTGGAAAAAAGAATAAAGAAAAAAGTTTTTAAAAAAGGTAAGGAACTCCGTCTTTGTTCGTAGAACTATGGTTACAATAGTGTAACCCTCAATATGAGACAATTAACAATGTTTAGATTTTAATGTATCTGTTGTTTTTGAAAACATATAATGCAAATTTTTTTATTCCCGCAACCAGGGTGGCTAAAGCTACATGCACTTGTTGAACTTTTAAGACTTTTACTGACTGCATGGTTTTTAAATGCTACACAGAGGACACATTATTTCTCAGCAAATGACTACACTCACCTTCACTAACACTGTCACGCAGCAGGTATGAGAACTTGGTGACCAAAGGATGAACTCCTCTAAAAAAATAACTGGGATTATCCCACCCCACTCTTTCAGATTAAGCAGGAAATCCACCATTTTCTGAGGGGAGAATTTGATTAAGTTGTGTGTGGAATTTGTGAGATGCATTGTAAGGTGAGAAAAGGACTTGTCAGTGAGGCGTTAGTGTCAACAATTCAAGTGTTCATAGCTTTAAAATAATTAAGCAAATGGTGGGAAAAGGGTATGAGAAAAAAGACTGAGTTGGGGGGCTTGTGCAGACACAAGTGAAAGGCATTGGAAGTTTGAAAGTAAATGACATGTACATATGTAATTTAAAGTTATTACGTATGTGGGAAATTAAAGAAATATACTTTGAGAAAAGGTTAAAAAAATAAAGCAAACTAAAAATGTGCCTGGTTTTGGACACAATAAGGGTTTATAGATATTAAAAGCCATTTGAAGGCCAAATGTTTCCTGATTGTGAGTGTGCCATGATTTCAACTATGAGCACTGCAGTCTTAAACTATTTAGAACTGATGTTTTGAAATCCAAACAGTAAAAGTGCATCAAGTGAGATTTTTACAGGCCTGTAAACAAACAGCAAGGCAGAGCTATTGATACAAGGAATAACAGTTTGAAAGAGCAAACATGATTTTAAGATTTACTTTAAATCCATATGCTTACATTTGAAATGTTTATGAGAGCACAAAGGAGCACATGCCCATGTAGTACTACTATACATTGGCTGTAAAACATCAAAATGCTGGGATAAATACAGGCAGAATTCCTTGAAAGGTCCAAATAGAAAAAAAATATTTAACTTAATTGAGTCAACCCTTCCCTTTTGTATAATCACACCTCAGTTTCAGTGGGGAAACACTAAGAGAATTATGAAATTCAAAATCATTTCATTAAAATGCTTTAAGAATATTTGGGCATCTCAGTATTAATTGCTTGCCCACATAAACTCATAATTGAGCAAAGATTAGACATTTTATTGAGTTTTACTTTAAAAAACAAAACACAAAAATAAAAAATACATCTCTCACAAAGTTAGTAGTGCTGGAAATATAATGATGAAATGTAACCTTCAGGGTATAAATGATGAAATATTTTGTACAGTTCTATCTCAGTGACTGCAAAAATATCCTTTTGCTCTGCAAACCATTCAACTGTTGCTTTTGACTGTCCTTTCTGTAAAGGACTCTAAGTCCGGCAGCACCCCTGTTGTCTCTCATACATGCACACACACTCACACACACTCACACACACGCCCCCAGCCCCCTGTCAGATGGTGCTGAGTAAATCAGGCCTGACAATAACACCTCCCTTGGGTCCCACACATCACAGCTACAATTCAGACCTAATGGAGCAGCAACGGAGGGGAGGCCGCTTGGCTCCTGCATGTGCATGTGCGCATGTGTGCATGTGTATGTGCGTGCATGTGTGTGTGCAAATGTATGCATGGATGCAGCAGCATGCTCTTTTCCATTTTGGGACTTCTGGCAGAGGGGAGGGATGAAGGGATGTGGGGAAGAGAGGAGGAGAAGATCAGTGGATGATCTGTAGTACAGATATCAATTAAAGCAACGTGTTAATGAATGAGATCCTGCAGTGGTTGGAGCTTCGAGACTGCAGAGATGGGTTAGGGTTAGAGGAGAAAGTGCTGTATTTTTCCTCAAGAAATGATCAGATAGATTTCCAAATGGATTAGAATTGATAAAATTCTGAATTTTCTTGCCTTGTAAAAATTTTTACTAGTACAAATGAATGGGTTTGGGTTGAAATACTCATATTTTCAAACAAAAACACAAAAAATCTCAGCATGAAAGCTGCTTTAAACATTATGTATGACTGATTCCCCATGATGGTGCATACACAGAAGCAAACAAACTGCAAACACAGCACTGACCAACAGGATATTCTTGTATATGCTGTAGATTAATGGCAGCAGCAGCATTAAAGCAATCTAACTAATCAACATGGTCATTAGCGTGTGTTTTTACTGACAACCTTAATCAAATCTATCACGGCTCCACCTCTCCATTACCCGCCAGCTGCATAATTATCTCTTCATTTCATTCTTAGACGGGAATGCAATATCTGGTAATCTGTCTGCAATGGTTGACTGAAATGCATTCGGGAACATTCATATTAGAAATGTATCGGCTAATGCATCACTCAGCGCTTCTTCTCACTGCTGGCATTTAGGTGTTTGTCATTTTTTATGCAATCTTCAAAGCCCTTCATACAGGTATTAACTCAGGAGTGTGTTCATGAGAAGCATACTGATTTTCAGACGGCATGTTTACCATTAACGACTGCTTTAAAGTTACACTCAAGCTGTATGTGAATGCAGTAATATTTACTGTATTGCTTTTAAAGTTTATTGAAATTCAGCACTTCCATTTTCTAGTCTATCTTTTTGGTTACAGCTTAAAATATTTTCCAATGATGGAGGTGTTTTTTTTTATTATTATTCAGCTGCATAAAACAAAATATTCAGTTTTTAAAGATGGGAACAAAGAAAAGTAGCCAGCTCTTTTGCATTTTGAAGCTGTTTTGACAAATGACTAAAACAAAAAAGATGATTAAATCTGAATTTAATTAATTTCCCATGAATCAACTGAATAAATGAGCAATCATTTGAGCATTAATTGTTTTTTTTTGTTATAGGTAATAAATCTTCCATCTTCCATCATGTTCACAAATTCCCTGGTAGAATATAACAGCAGCGATTTAGCTGCTGTGTTTGCAATGAAAGGACTTTCTGAGAAAAAATTCTAACACTAAGGCTTTTATCATATTTCTATTGGACTTTTGTCTTCTTCTTGCTGCTGTCAGGATTCATAACAGCACGTGTTTATATCTGCCTCACAGTGGGATAATCACCCTTTTTCTCATTAGGAGCCTCGGCTCTGCAAAAGGGCTATCTCTGGGCCTTTTGGCATCTATGAGGTGTTAACAGCTCCCCACGGGAGGCTGTCTGGCTCTCACATAACCCTCGACCTCCCCGCCCACGAACGCAACACTTACCAAACCACTCAGACTCACAGATGGTCGCCACACCAGCAGCCAGCCATCACGCTTTTCAATTATCGTTACGCCGGGGAAAGGCCATTGCTCAGCTGTCAGTGATACAGAGGATAAGGGGAGGAGCTTGAAAGGGATGGAAGGCTGAGAATTCCTGAATCCAAAAACTTGGAAAACAGATTCCAGTGTACTGGCAACACACTGTATGAGAGCAAAGCAGCAGTAACACATCTGGTGTGACCATGGAAGAAGGTCCTCCAGTACAGAGTCTATGCTCTGATCTCTGGCTGAAGGAGGCGATAAATCACTTAGTATAATTGTTGTTTTTGAAGCCAGCAGTTGAAGTGTGGAGCTGAGGCACTTTCGGCTCGGCTTTGTTGCCTGCATGAAACGAAGGGAGGGGAGGAGAGGAGGGGAGGGGAGGGGAGGGCAGCCCTGCATGTTTCCTTGTTAGTGTTTTAATTTGAATATTGCTTCACAGTGGGGAGAAGAAAATGAGATCAGGGCACTGAAGATCTGTAGTGTTTTTTTTTCCCTTTGGCTGTTTTTAGACAGAAATGTGCAACAATCAGCTACAACATCTGCATCATCTACAACTTCTGGGAAACAGTTTTTTACTGAGGCAATGGAGAAAAGAAAAATCTTGACTAGAGAGAGATATTTTACCGGAACTTTCCAGAATTTACTTGCTATTTATTTGTTCACTGAATAAACTCTCTCAACAAAGAAATTGTGGTGGCATTTTAAAAAAACACTTAGTTCGCTTTCTTGCCTAAACTAAAGATGAGGAAGAAACTGAAAAAGTGCTCTGATTTTTGGTGTGGTGCTCCACTTCCTATCCAACACTGATATCACCTCCACATTATGCATCCTTTCCTTACTGTTATTGTTTAAATTTACTGTTTGTTTTGCTCTGTCAGCCAGCTCACTCTTCCTCTTCCCCCAGGCCCACCATGCATTTCTGAGGACCTTTCTGAAGCTGCATTTCTCCACCTGTCCACCAGATGCCCTCAGACTTTTCCCTGACAAATCCTGCTCATATGATTATTACATTCACCTGCTCACTCACCCTCTAATTATTTTCTCATTGCTCCTTCAGTCTATGTTCATTCATCGGTCTTTTCCTTTATCAATATGTGATGTTTTGTGCCTGA
Organism: Acanthurus tennentii; assembly: GCA_029783805.1. NCBI lineage: Eukaryota > Metazoa > Chordata > Actinopteri > Acanthuriformes > Acanthuridae > Acanthurus > Acanthurus tennentii. Next base: position 14,468,190 of record JAPZDZ010000011.1, read on the forward strand.
TATAAACTGTTTGTGTTTTGACATACTACCTGTTCATTGCCTGCCCCTGGTAGGTTTGATTACTTCAACATTGATTTCATAAATGTCTTTTCCTTTTATCCATCCTGTATCAATTTTACATCTACCCCTTTTGGATGCTGCATCCACGGGGCAACAGGCAGTCATTGAGAACAAATACATGTCTCTCATACAGCATAACAAAACTGTGAAGATATTGGTTTGTCACATGATAGGCAAACAAGAGAACCACGGTTTACCACTGCCGCTATGCAGGTTAAAGGTTTAAAGGTTGCTCTGTCCATGCAGTCCAGTTTTTAGGTGGTTTTAAGATGAGTTTTTTTCTTTCTGACTATACATAACTGCTCAATTATTTTTGTTTACGTTCCAACTCATGTCAGTGATGTCAGTCATGATATCTAGTTCAATTTTAAGTAAGGTGCTAGTATAATATGATATAGTATTGTCTGTTTATTAAATTTCTGTACGAGATACGAGCAAATTGTAACTGTGCAAAAAAATAGCCAATCTGTAAATTAATTCATCGTACGCGTTCTGAGCATAAGTGCCCGGGTTTCTATTTCCCCGTGTTTGCAGCCACGCTATCCGTCTTTCCCGGAGAGAAAGAAGAAGCAATCCCACCTCAGCCCAAGGGCCCCCCCCAAGGTCGCCGCCATCGGTCGCCAGCGCTCAATCCAGGTTGGAACATTTGTTCCAGCCCTCTCTCTCTCTCTCTCTCTCTCTCTGAACCCTTGGCTGTTGTTTTCTTTCATTTTTTTTTTTTCATAATTCATGTCAAAGGATGCTCTGCAGAGATGAGTGACGGTGGTGTGTGTGTATGTGTTGGGGTGGGGTGGTTGAGGGTAGGCGGTGGGGGGACAGTGGGTGGAGAGGACAAGGGGGTGGAGAGGGCATACACTTAATCCCCGGGTCAAGATGTATTTATTGAAGATTAATAACCGAGCAGCAATCTCATCATGCTCTCGATGATTTTATAATTTGGTTTCTGGGGGTGGGGAGGGTGGGGCGGGTGGGGGCAAGATCAGGGACAAAAGCAAGAGGGAGACGCTGGACTATTGTCAACACAGGAGCAGAGTACAGTACACTGCAAGACTGTCATGACAGTCATGTTGTAATCTTAAGCTCAGATATCCAGTTGTTTTGTTTACTTCAAAAAGTGCTGCCTGGAGAGCAACACACACATACACACACATACAGACAAACACACATGTATAGCCTTTTGAAGAACACATGCATGTTTCAGCAGCACTGAAAGGAATCTCTTCTCAAGTCTATTTAAAGCAAAGCAACTTCTCGTGTTGTAACCAAACCTTAATAATGCAGGACAGTGTTATTTGCTCTCAGCGCCCAGTGTTTGTGCAGTTACGTAAAACAATTATCTTTTTACCAAACCTATATCTATATAGATTATAGACTGTAAATGTTACAAAAACTAGTGGAATATACAGTTTGTCATGTCAGTTTAAAAATGTGTTAACTTTTTACCAAGATCGAGGATAAATAAAGCAATAAATACACAACTTAAAATGTGGATTTTCTTTTTATCAGTTATTTTAATCACAAAAAATAATAATGAATTGGTAAAGTGATACATCCATCTATCTTTATAGTGGAAGATGATATTTGTCTATATGGAAAATGCATCTCTGTATATTGCATATGTAGAGTAGCATCCATCTCATTCAGTTAATGGATTCCTTGCACACTTGGACTAAGAGAGCGAGAGGCAGAGACACCTTTTGTCACCAAGCAACAGGGGAAAAAATGGCAAAAAGATAAATTTCAGCTCAGGGTAAAGGTTCAAGGTGCAGCCTCCCAAATTTATTTATACCCCTAATAATAATGAGTGGATTGAATAGATTGTTTGTCCCTGACCTTGGTGATCAGGCAAACCTTATGCTACTAAATCAAAGTGGACAGGCAGACATGTCTGCATGCCGTGACGGCTGCCACCGTCGGCCCAAAGACAGAGGGAAGGATGGAAGGAAGGAGGGAGAGGTGAAGAGATGGAGGGAGGTATGTAGAGCAGAAGCGGTGGGAGGTTAAGGGCCACCATGTTTGCATTTTGCATGGAATGAGGAGCTGAGGGATGTGTGAAGGACATAGGGAAGGGCAAATGTGCTGTGTGTTTTTATTTTTGCATGCATGTATTTGTGCAAACTTTGCATGTGGGTAAACAGGGATTTTTGTGTGTGTGTGTGTGGGGGTTTGTGTGTATTTGATGGTTTTAAAAGACAGAAAAGGAGTTCCAGATAGTCTTAAACACGGACAACACCTTGTTTTGACTAGTCTGATATGAAGTCAGATATACAGGAAGGAAATGATTAAATTTCCTCGATAATAATAAAAATATTTTATCACAGAGGAAATTTTTAAGTAGCCACAACAATAATAATAGCGACTTTTCACAGTATTTACTTAAATCATTGTGGTTAAGATTGGCAGTAGTTTAGTTTTATAAGAAAAAATTGTATCACACTGTCCTTTATTGTAAGGTTTTGGTCTTGGTTTACTGTCCAAACTGACTTTTTTTGTGCGCATCAGTCATGTGAGTTTGTTTTTGTGGCATAACGTGCTTAAAGTACAGTTAGTGAGTTAGTAATTTATAATTACATTTCGTGAAACCTACTTAATAAAAGTTTAAAAGTACCTGGTTCATAAACTAATGAATGTACAAGTTACTTGCCAGTAGTAGTATTATTTTATTATTAATTATTGTGAATAATGCACCCTTTTTTAATTTAAAAGCCTACAAAACTATAATAGCTACAAAATTAATTACTGTAATTACCATAACATCAAAGGTAAACAATGCACTTCAAAACCTACAGAGCTAACGTTAGCTAGCTAACTACGGTTTTATCAACAGTATGTGTAACTTACTTCACTGCGCTTGTGAGAGTTATAGAAGCAGATTTTTAGAGCAGGGTCTCAGTGGTTTTGGGGAAGCACAACAAACACTCATCATAACTGTCATTTATAGATTTTGGTATAAAAATTTGTTCCAGATGTGGACAGAGAAGCTTCAATTGTCATCGCCTTGTGGCCAAAAAGTGGTTGTGCTTCTTTTTCTTTTAGGCAGCTGGAAAATTAGCTCCTCACCTGCTCTTCCTCCATAACTTTATCTTTACAATTTAAAAAAGGAAACATGATAAATACTCTTTTCTTAAAAGTCAAGTTTTTTTATTTGTGCGTTACTTATAGCGTGATACTACGCACCCCCTGAGACCAGGTGAGGTTTGTTTGGAGCTGATGAGACAAGGAAAGAGTGAAAAAAGCAAGGTGGGGAGAGTGAAAAAGCCATTTCTTTTTGCAGCTAGCACAAATTCCCACTGTGATCAGGCTCCTCCTGTGCATCGTCCTTCATCGTGAAGACCTTTTTCCAACATACTCTTCACCAAAATGAGTCATCATCACACGGGGAACTCAAAATTCCTTCCTCAGCATCCCTCCTGAGACGAGACCATCACTTGAATCTCTGAGCATTAGCCATCAAAGGGCCATCCTCGGCTACATTAAATGTATTTAGCTCTTACAAAGTGCTCCCCCTTGAATCCATCACTTCTTTCACTGACTTAAGAAGCAAAAAAAAAAAATAGGAGAATGAGGAGGAGGGGGAGGCAAACGGGAGAAAGAGGGAGCCCGGGGATTTACGGTGACAAAATGCCGGGGTCAGGCAGAGTGTGCGGCTGAGGTATTGATCAGCGAGGCATGCAGCGCACACGTGGCCGAACCCTGACCCTTAAATAGCGAATGAATCTCAATCCAATAGACTGGAGTGTCTGGTACAGCTTACACACACACACAGAGCCTTATCAAAACACACACACCTCACAAATATATATGTAGAAATACACTTGCGGCTTCGCTGCTGTTGCCGCTAACAGCTGCACGACCCTCGAGCAACCCGGATCAATATCAACAGAGCATGATTTCCACATTATAGATTGGCAGTTACTTAATAAAAGAAAAGGTGTGCATCTGTGTATGAGCATTGATGTTTACATAAGTGTGCAGTTTGAGCGTATGATGTATGTTTGTTTGTGTAGGGATAGCAAAGATGTAAAAGATACTGAAAAGAAAGACGGTGACCAGACTGTTTATCCAAATGCAGCAGCTTTTACATCAAAGTACAAGACTGTTTTCTTCTGTTCAAGAAGATATTTCTCCAATTTATGAGAAAATCCAAAAGGCCACATTGGAACTACTTCTCATAAATGTGCAAACAATGATTTTCTCTGCAGTTTCCAGTATAAAAGAAACAGTCGTGAACAGTCCTTACCTCTCTGGATTGAAACATAAAAGTAATGCAAAAAAGCTTAATGTGTAAAAAAAGTTCAGTAAAAATAGAAAACTGAGCCTGATGCAACTTCTAATTATACTAATTGAATGAAACCAACAGAAGGACATATATATATGAGAATTATGGTGTAAGCAGAGCAGCAAGAAGAGATATTAACATGCACCCAGAAGGGCATGCGAAGAGATAAAAACACACCGAAAGACTGTGAGAGATTCATGCACACATTCATGAGTTGTATGCATGTTACATGTGCACCATATAGACCTGGATCATAATTAATTTGTTTCTTGTTGAAAGTTGTGTGCATAAAGCCAACAGAGGAAAAGATCAAGACAGGTGAACCATAATGAAGCTAAAAAAAACATTTTATTTATCAATATTTTTTCCCATTTTCTTCCAAATTGAATATAATTTTAAAAAATTAGATCAAGATGATGAAATTGATTACATTAATTTAAAACTGATATATCAAAGTATTTTATTATGTCAATATCATTCATTTTTACATCATGCTTTTATTTTATCTTATTCTTTGCTTTTTTAGTACCAATGTTGTAATGTAATACAATATGCATCCCATTAAAAAAAGCACATCTGATCCATGAATTTTTTATAAAGAAATGTTTAAAGCAAATGCAAAAACATGATCTCATACAAAACATAAAATGACACATTTTACAATATGAGTGATTTATGGGGTTTATGGAAAGACCATTTTTAAATACAGTAATAAAACATACTTAACAAAATAAAGCACATTTCTAATCTTCATATATGTTTCTCGTAAGCTTTACGGAAGTTGAGATCAGCATCTGTTTTACATTACTTAGAATATTAGAAATTGTTCAGACGGACCTTTTCAATTTAGTCCTATATGTAGATTGCCTGCCTACATGAGTGCATGGTAAAATCTCCAAACAAAAATAACTGCTCGGATTATTCTAATGTCAATGAAAGGCTCTCCTCGTTATTTAAAGCCTCTGCCCACTTTGCATTTCTGTGATCTTGACGCTGACACACATTCGCCCTCAACCTCACGCAGAAAACACAGGCATGACACAAACATAAGGCTTTACTAATAATCACATCTTCTATCTTCTTAACCCCCAAACACATACATGTGCACGCACGCATACACGCTAGGAACACACACGCACAAACACACACACACGCACTCATGCATATACCACCCGCTCTCCAACGAACACAAAACCCTTTAACATAATGAAATTACATCCAGTCATATGTTACATCGTGCACTAGAGTTATGGGTACATTTTACATAAAATTCACATCGGGCGCATTGTCCAGGATGCATGTGTGCATACGGATTTACATTTTAGAGGGTATTAAAGAAATGAGCGGGGTGCAGTAAAATGAAGGGGAAAAAATGAAATAGCGGCCCAATTTCCTGTTCTATCATCTCAAATCCTGGCAGTCATAAATAACATGAACACACATGCACTTTCACTCTTGACCACCCGCATACACGCGCATACTTGCACAGAAAAAAAATGCTAAGACACATTTGTGCATAGGGGTAATTTCCTCTCTTTTTTATAACAAACAAAAATATATTTGTGTTGATGAACCAAATAATTTGCAAAAAAAAACTATTTTGTGTATTTATGTACAGTTTTCGTTAGAATTTAATCAACATTAAAGATAAACATTTTCATTCTGATGTCAGCAACTGCAGCTGCTGCACTATTGTCCAAACTTCACTCTCCTTTCTGTCTGTTTGTCCGTCCATCCAGATCCAGGATCACAAGGGGGCATAGAGCCACCTTCTCCAGGCCAGCCAGGGCCATCTTTAATCCAACATGGCTCGCTGGATTCCAACAAGCAAATCTCATATTTCTAAACACTGGATTATGCTTTTCTTTTATTACTGCTGGAGCTGAGGTTAGGGAGTAAGGCCGAACTGATAGGATTACCAGAAAAGCCTGCGGACTTAAATATAAAGAGAGGAATAATAATAATAAAAAAAATACATATATTTGTTCATTAAGATGATGGCTGAATGAAAAAACCTGAATAAAGGAAGGGCTAAAAATACTGATAAAAGGTAAAAGTAGGTCTGACACAGAATAATAATCCCAAGATAAGCTCCAAAGCAGTCCAATGATGACACAGAAGACGGTTCTGCAAGCACACTTGATTACAAGCAGTGAGCAGAAACTTAGCGTACATAAGCCCCCCAACAAAGAAATGTGCACATCGACTGAACCAAATGTACACACAGACGGTACACAAACACAGACACGCAGATAAACCGTTGCTTGTGAATGTGGGGCAGATGGGACGATTCCACGGATAACCTTGTCACGATGCAGCCCTCTGCTATTCCTACATGTGTATATTTTCCAAATGTTCACACCTTTATGAGTATAATAACAGTATCATGCCTCGGTGTCACGCCGTGCTTAGAAACAGCAAAGAGGAGAGGCTGAGAGGGAGAGCAGGAGGGAGAGAGAGAGGTGGTGATGTGGACTGCAGGATGGAGGGGAAAAGGGGGTAAAAATGACCTTGCTGGAAATAACAACAGCAACCCTTAATGTGTTGCATTACAAGATATGTGATAAAACACTTTTATGAGGAGGGCTGTAAATGCTGCGGTCTCATCCTGCAACTGTGCCCACTCAGCGGCCCATTTCCTCTGTGTTAGCGTGTGTGTGTGTGTGTGTTATGAGGGAGGGGATGGTGTCCAGATCCAGAGTTCCTGATGAGGGGGGCAGCGGCACTGTCTAATTGTCTTTGTGCTCACCTTGCTCCTGGGTGGTGGGTGACTGAATTTGCTCCCTCTATCAAAGCCTGCAAACACTTGTGTCTTACTTGTAGATTTCTTTTCGTTGGAATCCAGCTGAGTTTCGTTGCTTCAACGAGCCTGAATCTGTTTTCTCTTGAAGTGTTTCATCATAATAAGGACCTCATTGTGCAGCGTAGACAGGTGGTGCATTCATTGGTTTGATGACTTGGCTTGAAGAGGAGTTTTTTATGTTTGTCTTTTCTGCTCAGTGTGTGTGTGTATGTGCTGCTGGAGGAGCTTAAAGAATATGGAGATAAACTCAGCATTGCCCCCTAATGGATGAATCGCAGAATAACAGCATTAACCTACAATACCAGCAAAGAACATGAAAGTTATGTAACTGAACAAGGTGATAACAAGCAGTTATTCTTTATCTTTATTAATCTGTTCACTTCTTCCTTAACTTAAATCTCAATTTTTGGGCCTTTTAAATGTCTGAAAATAGTTAAGCCAAAGGTGATGTCTTAAAATCACTGTATTTGTCTGTTTAATGTCACATAACAAGAAGACAATTTAAATATCCTTGCAACTGAGACTGGAACTGGGGCTGATATGTGTATTTTTTGCATCAAAAAACATATGGATGATTATTAAATCGCACATAAGCTAATTAATATTCTTCAATTTTCTTTCTCTTTCATAAATCTTCTAGATTAGAAGATCTTTGTAAAAATGCACACATTCGCAGTTTGCTTCCACTGAAAATGTGCAGTAAAGCCTCAAATATTGCAAATGAAGAGAGATTTATGTATGCAAAAAAAAAAAAATCACTATAAAACATTGATTAATCTTTTCTTGATAAGGTCAATTTCTCCACTCTAATAGTTTTATATCATGTGATAGAGGAGAACTGGTTTTGTATAAAAAGACTGGCGAGCTTTCTGAATGCAGTATCACA